>JBAPLJ010000592.1:1637500-2150759 GCA_037832345.1 Rhizophora mangle | reverse complement strand
ACAAATATGGCTCAACTAGTCATTTTAGTAAATGGTATAAATGACATTCTAACTCTTGATAAATTTACACGGCTAAAAGAACATTTAGTCTCACATGGGGTTCTCACATAGCTTTGTAACGTAAATTGGTAGAAAAGAATGAGATGAACATTTTGTCCCTCCATAATTGGTACCCATCAAAATTTTTAATGCCTTTCAAGGAAATCTTTCCAAGAAGCACATTGACAGCCGCAGCTTTTCCTTAAATGGCTTCTTGTGGCAATTTTTTTAGGTAAAGATATTGCAATCAATAATCTGCTTTACTTAAAGCAAAGATTTCCTAAAAAACGAATTAGATGCAAACAACATAGATAGTGAATCATGCATTAGCACATTTGAACTTTGCTACATCCATTTGACCAGCAACTCTCTACACTGGTTTCTAACCAAAAGGAATTTCTTCCTTTAATTTAGGTGCATGTGAACTATAATAAATACAATAACTGTATTTGAACAGTGCAAAAACTTCTGATAACATCTTATCAAACATAGGCTTCCAGGTGGTTATATAGAATGCCTCTGGCTAACACAGAGCACGCTTCATGAGTATTAATTGAAATTCCTCTTCCGATGAAAAACAGAATGAGCCACATGCCAACTGTATTAACCAAATCAGAAACAAGTAACATCTAAAAGGTTATTCATCATCATTGGAAAATACAATAACTGCAGATAAAATGGACACATAATCTGAGCAGAAAGTGAACCAGTAGAGTTTAAAGCACTTTGTCCACAACAAAGATCAAGGACAAGTTTCATAATATGAGATAAAGTCACAATCACCTGCCAGTCATAGAACAAAAATTTAAGACTATCCAGGAGTTGAAGTCTTGAAGACCAAACAAAAAACAGACCAAAATAAACATAAGCCAGTATCAGCCTCTAAAAGTCAATTACATTCCAATATTGGTGGGATCAATCTAAATTGTTTCCAGAAACAAATACCAGCGACCAAGGATTATATGCACACACCGGTAGGGAGAAAATAAACGAAAATCAAGAAGTAGCAATAAAAATTTTGCCTAATCTAAACTACATGTAAAATCGAAGGTCCTCGGCTAGAAATTCTCTAAAGCAATTGCATTCAAACATCAATATGATGTACAAACAACTTTGGAACCTGGCTATTATTCATCATTTCACAAAATGCAATCAAACAATGAATACAATCAGAAAGATTGGACAATAAATATATTGATATATCAAGCATCCTGCGACAAAAGGCTTTGAAAACAATACAAAAATACAAATACTGGAGTCTACGTAACTCCCTTAAACATTAAAAGTGCAGAAAATGCAAGAAACCCAATGGAAAATGTCCAAGCATAAATCGGAAAACCCCATTTCTCTCTTTCATCTGAGTTCGGTTTGGTTGCCAAGAAAAAATTTACAGAGATGAGGGGATGAGGAGGGGATTTGGACTCCCCCCCGGCCAAGAAAGATTGTGAATTGAGGGGAGAATCAGGAAAGAAAAACCCTAATTACTTCGAGATACGGTTATGCATATGGAGAATTTAGCCTGGTAATAGAGGTGGAACAAGAAGAGAGAAAGGAATGGCTTTTACCATAATCGGAGCGAGAGCGCTTTCCGACGACCGCGGTCATCGACTGTGGTTGCGGCTGGCGTGCATCCGTGTACCGCCAATAAGCATCCGCCATGTCTTAGAGAGAGGACAGAGAAGAGAATAAAAAAAAAACCTAGGTCTCCGCTGCTTGCAGATCGCAAGTTCCGAACTTGTAACTGCCGTCTCGGCCACCAAAAAGAGCCAAAAACTTTTTGATGACGGACTTACATCAGTAGAAATTAATGTGAAACTATCGTCTACGATGTATTTAATTGATAATTTGTCTTTTTTTTTAAATGTTAATTTAAATTCAAGTCTTTGTGATTTTTGAGAATCATTTTCAAGTTATGTAATATTAATTTATAAAATAATTAATATTAAAATTAAGTGAAAAAAAAAAAGTTTAATTATTTTATAAAAAAAGTTAATATAAATGATAACAGGTGGTTTCTAGTTATAACTACAAATACAAGTAATGTCTAATATATTTACAAAACATGTTTTTTTTTTTTATTGTATTGTTGAGAAAAAACAAAAAAGAAACTTAATGTGAAATTAAAAATGGATTTGTATAAACTTTGATTTTGTTAAAAAAAAATGTAAATATTTAGATAATTTTTAAAATAAACATAATCAGCCTCAATTGAGTTTCGATTTATGGTATATTTCATGCAATAAGTGTCGAATAGCTGTTTAATTCATCATTATTTCATAAGTTTTTGAGGGTCATATATTTCAAACCAATCTTGTAGTCTGCCTAAATCTTGACAAATATTTACAAAATTAATAATAAATTTTCTTTTTTTTTTTGTTATGAGCTTTATGATTAGCTTTATCAAATCTTATTAAGACTATAACTGAGAGAACAAATTAAAGAAATCGAACAAAGATTTTTGAAAGCAAATGATTAATAGATTTTCTATCGAATTAAGCACAAGACATATGAAGAAAAAATTATTTGGAAAAAAAAAAAAAAAAAAAAAAAAAAAGAAAGAAAGAAACTAACTTTTGCCATCAAACTTAAGCCATTTTGAATTAGAAACTATAAAATTATGACTTTTTCTTTTTTTTTTTTTTCAATCGACAACTAGTTAGTATTTTGACTGAATTATTACAACTAATAAAATGTACAAATAAACTAAACAAAATATGCAAACAATCAAAGAAAAGGGGCGACAAATTTAATATTTAATAATTTTGTACTTTTCACCAGCATTCAAGTATATTTTATTTGATTTATTTGTGTATTTACTTAATTTTTATGCACATTGTGTGATACTTGTGAAAAAAGAGAATTAAATTGCATAAAAAAATTGTTTTATTCCTTAATGAAGACAATTAAAAAACAAAAAGGAAAAAAACAAACCCGAAAGTTCCACTAATTGCCGAAGTGTAACAATGTGCGCGTGCGTGGGGGAGGGGGAGAGAGAGAAAGAGAGAGCACTGAAGCTGAAGTAAAGAGGCGTCTTGATGGCTTGATGGGAGAACGGGCTGGCTAAAAAAGCAATATACAAGAAGTTCCTACGCTTGTTAGTAAGTTAAATTGCAGAGCTCAGCTACCCTCTGTGTTTTCATGTAAAGCGTTAAATTATCCAAAGTAGCATAGATCTCTTCTGTTCTCTTATGAGATCTATCACAAGAAAGAAAGGCATGAATTTCTTCTTTGTCTTCAATCCAACTGCATCCAGGGCTTTTGCGTAGTCCTCTATCCTTCATCATCTGTCTTATTCTTGCCAAGTCATCCCATCTCCTCCCATAAGCATATAAGTTGGCCAACAAAGCATAATTCCCAGTGCTATTTGGCTCCAACACTATCAGCCTCTCTCCTGCAGTTTCTCCCAAGTCAACGTTGCCATGGATAACACAGCCTGCAAGCAGAGCACCCCACAAAACTGAATCAGGTTCCATGGGCATTCTCTCAATAAGCTCGTAAGCTTGCTGAAGTTCTCCTGCACGACTTAAGAGATCAACCACAGATGTGTAGTGTTTTAATGTCGGTTCCACATTATAAAATGCCATCAAATCCAAAATCTCTTGGCTTGTTTCGATTGTTCCAGCATGAATACAGGATGAAAGAGCAGATAGAAAAGTCACGTTGTCTGGCCTAAAGTCATTGGCTAGAATCCTGCGAAAGAGAGCAATTCCCTGCTCTCCATGCCCATGCATGGCATACGCTGTAAGCATGGCATTGTGGGACACCAGATTTGGGTTTGAGATCCTATTATATGACAGCATTGCATACTTCATGCATCCACATTTTCCATACATATTTACAAGAGCTGCTCCTATATGGACATCTGAGTCATAACCAAATCTGATTGAGTATGCATGAACTTGTTTACCCCGCTCAAGAGTGGCCAACCTTGAGCAAGCAGGCAGAATTATTCCAACTGTGTAAATATCAGGCCTCAAATTTGAGGTCTGCATTTCACAGAACAACTGCATAGCTAGATCTAGGTGGTCATTTTCAACATGTCCCGCAAGGATGCCATTCCATGTATATACATTCTGCTCGTAACCATCTTCTTTCAGCTTATCGAGCAGACTCTGAATTTTTTCAATCTGGTTACAACGAGCATATCCAGATATCAGGGCATTCCATGTTGGCAAATCCGGTTTCACCACCTCATCAAAAGCCATCTGAGCAGCTACAATGTCCTGGCATTTAGAGTACATTTCTACAAGAGCACCACCAACAAAAGTATTAGATTGTAAGCCTCTTACAATTGCACGTGAATGTATCTGCTTTCCTTCTTCCAGAGAAGCTGTATCAGCACAAGCTTTTAAAACACTTCCCAAAGTAAAAGAATCTGGCTCGATCTCTTCTTCCATCAGCAAATCCTGGAACATATTCAAAGCTTTTTCAAACAAAAAGTTATGCACATAACCAGAAATCATTGAATTCCAAGAAATCAAATCCCTTTTGACCCCCATCAGTTCCATGTGATCAAAGAGTTCCTTGGCCTTGGCGATGATTCCGGTCTCACAAAGCCAACAATCATTGTATTATAGGAAACATCGTTTTTGACTGAGAAGTTTGAAAAAATGTTTAGCGCACTACCCATGTCACCACACCGCCTATAGACATCAACTAATCCGTTCACTACAAAACAGTTACACATAAATCCATGTCTCATTATGTATCCATGTAATTCCTTGCCAAGGCTAATATCTTGTAATCTAGCACAGGCTGGAAGAACACTTGCCAGAGTCCGTGCATTCGGTTCAAGCCCTTCTGCCTGCATTTGACTTAGCAGTTCTATGGCTTCCTCATCATAACCATTCTGTGCAAAACCCCCTATAACTGCACTCCAGGAAACAAGATTTGCGACTGTATAATCCAAAGATTTCATTTTATGCAAAAAATCCAGCGCTTCATAGACCATCCCATTAGCAGCACAAGCCGTAACCACAGAATTCCAAGATACGCTATCCTTATCGGGCATCAGTGTGAAAACTTTCTTGGCCTCGTCTAAGCTTCCGCATTTACCGTACATATCAATCAGAGCATTACCCACATAAATATTTGAGAAAAACTGATACTTTGCAACCATCCCATGTAACTGCCTTCCCAGATCCAGCAAGCCAAGACCACCACAAATATTGAACACAACGGGAAAAACAAAGAAATCCAACCAAATATCTTGAAGCTGCAATTCTCGAAAGAGGACAAAAGCTTCCTCAAATAGCCCATTATCCAAATGGAGGGTGAGAATGGCTGTCCAAGAATACAAATTTCTAAGCGGCATTGTGTCGAACAACAAGTTGGCATCTTCAAAACAGCCGAACCGCACGTACATTTGGAGAAACTTGGTTTCCACAAACTCGTGACCGTGAAACCCATTTTTAATGGCGCGAGCGTGAAGCTGTTTCCCCAAATTTGGGCACTTACATGAGTCGACAACCGAAGCATATGTGCTGGTTTTCAACGGCTTATCTTCAAGTAGAAGAAGAGGGCTATAAACTTGATGGTGGGCCAGCTGAGATATGTCGAGAGGTTGGTAACTTTGGTTTGGCCTTTGGGCGGCGGAAGCAGCCTCTGCCTTGGCGAGCTTGTAAGGGCCGCTAGAATCATGGCGTAGTGGCGCCCGCGACGGCGAGTAGGTACTGGGCCCCACTATCTGGGCAGCAAGCATTCTGGCCTATGGGCACGGATCTCGACGAATTATCATTTCTCTTTTCTCAAAAACAAATGCTTTTTTTTTTTTTTTGCGTTTTTGGGTACCAAATGATACGAAGTAATCTGATTGAAAGATTAATTAAATTAAATATTATTTATTTATTTATTTGTATTATGTAATAAAATTTAAGAAAAAATAGTTAAAAACGTTTATTAATTAAAAACTTAAATTTTATTTTCAAAATTTTAATTTTTAAATTTTTAAAAAATGTTATCTTTTATTCTATAATTTACGGAATTTTTAATAAATAAAAATAAATATATATATATATATATATATATATATATAACTAAAACATTGTAGTTACCCTGCAATTTAATGTTATCTGTAACCTAAAAAACATTGTCATCTATGTTCTAAAAAGTATAATCCGGTGACACTGTTGCACTTTTCACTATAAAATGTTTTATTTTTATGCACGATATGTAATTTTATAGAAAGTATGCTGATATACATTTAGGTATAGAAACGTTCTAATGCAACCAAATTCTAGAATAAATGTAGATTTTATTTTTTAAAACATTTTTTCTTCGGAAGATGCTAATTGCAAAAAAAAAAAAATAATAATCTCATACATTCAACAATGGTGATGTAGATTTCACTTTCATTTCTTATTTCTGCGTGCATGAAACTTTTCTTCTGGCAAATATTAATTTCTTTCTCCTTTTCTTTCATGTTGTTATTATTATTATTTTAAAATCTAATGTCACTTGTACGTAGCTTTTCTGTGAGAATGATGTCCGATCCCAATCCTAACGCCCACAACCTAAGAAAAAATGCATTTTTAAATCGAAGAATCACTTCCATTTCGTCCAACTTTCTTTTTTTGCTTTGCTTCAAAGTAAAAAGATGTTCGGTCTCGTTCACCTCCGTTCTACAATATTTCATTGATTTTTTTCCTCAACAGTTACCATATTTCACTAATTATCCTTACAAATATAGATATCAACATGAAATTGATGCACCTAACAAGTGCGTTTTCGTTGTTTGCTACAAACAAAGTCTTCTTTGTTTTATGGGCCATTGGTTATATATGGGGTTTTGCAATATATAGAATTTAGGAGTGTAAGCATGTTAGTTTGAATCAATTTAACATTTATATTAAACAATAAAACCTATTGATTATTCTATGTAAATTTTTTCACCTAACTTTCTATTGGTAAAAAAACGAATCTTAATATCTATCTGATATAATTCTAAATTTATATTAATTAGCATAACTAGAATCAAGTAAATTATGATAAATTTTATAATTTATGTAAGAATTTTCTCATAATTTATATACTCTTTTGTTAAAAATAAATTTTTACTACTCATACCATTCCAATGTAATTTATGTTTAAAATTGAGAATTCATTTGTTCCTAATAATTTTACATCTTTTAAGCAAATCACTAAGTCTTAAATATGGTTAAATTTTATAGTTCATTGACTTCATCTAATAGTCTTTTTCAGGGAACGAGAAAGTCTCGGTAGCAATTTTGGATTCCAAACATTCGTGATTTGAATTTGAATGTATCAAATTTTTCAAATGAATGATTTCACGACCTACTGGTTCTAACAACCGGCTGGAGAGTTGATTATTCAAACCTTTCAATTTATAGTTAGAATCTTGGACTTATGAATGAAGAGATTCTCGAAACTCATAAAGACAAAAAGAAAGTGAGTTAGACTGTAAGAATAAAAAGAAATTTAGACCAAAAAAAAAAAAGTAACTTAGTCAAGTAGTCCATCAAGGACTTTGACTACAACGTGAATCCTTTTTTTTTTTTTTTTTTTCAAACCCCATTGAACATTCATGTTTTAAAATAATTAATTAAAAATTTTATATATTCAAAGCTTCCATAAATTTTTCATCATTTCTCATTTGACATTTTTAAAAAATGTCGAGCAAGTTTTATTGATAATATAGTTATTCTCTAAATTCAAAAGTTATTATTATAAAAAATTTAATAATTATTCTTTTAATTGAAATTTAGATCAAATAAATTATATTTTATAAAAAAATATAATTATAAATATATTAATACTTATTAAAATTATATCATACTATTTTTAAAAATTTTAAATTTAAGAAAAATGATTAAATTTTATAGAACACAACACAAACCACGTATCATTATGATGTTTTTACTAATTGTTATGAATTTTTGAAAAGAAAATATTTTCACAAAAATTAAGGACACAACACATGGCACCATGTTACTGGCCAAGATTGACACGTGTCATTTTCGGATTCACAGTCAAATGGTTGAAAGTAATAATAATAGTTGCTTTTATAACGTGACAATTTTTTTTATTATTATAAAATTTATTACATCATAAATTACATGATAAAGAGTTATTTTATTAATTTTTTAAAATTTTAAATATTATTTTTACAATTAAATTATGAGAATTTTATGATACACATTCAAGGCTTAAACATCGAAATATTCTTGAAGACAACGTGACAGCATCTTCCATGGCGGATCGTTGAGGACTCGTGATCCTGCTTGCACCAGAGCATAGACTTCCACGCTGCTCCATTAAGTGTCGGCAACCACCAAATTTTGCAAATAACCATTTTTCACAATTTCTAATATTTGCGTATTTGGATTTTCATTAAAAAATTTTTTAAAAAAAGAACTTTAGAAATCAAGGTTTTTAGTAGTGCCAGAGAGTGACAATCACAAAATTACTATTCATCTTCTTCTAAATTTCTCAAATTAGTTCAAAAACTTTGCAGAATTGATTACTCTCAAATGGCTAGACCAGAAATGATGAAACAATATTCGTTGAAAAGGCTTGCCATAAGATCGATCTATCAATTTTATACCATGAAAACCCCATATCAAATTATATTCAGAATTTCATAGCAAGATAATGATATATATCAAATAAATGAATTTCTAAATAAATAGTTCAAAAATATCACAAAAATTGCACATAAAAAATTAAAGAAAAATTGTACAACTTTTCTTGTTAGAAAGATACTGATATTAAAAAAAAAAAAAAAAAATGAGGTACTCACTTTTGATAGCCTCCAAACTATGCTAAACCGACTATTCATCGATGTAAAACTACTAGCCATGGAAATTGATGTAAAATGTGCAACTACAGAGACGGTAGAAGATCCCTGGATGCCCCAGAACGTCTACTTGTTGATTTGACATAAGGATATACTGTGACCAATACTATCCCCAATTTTTTATTGATATTATTTCAAAACTTTGACCTGCAAGAGAATAACATTAAAAATTAATTAACTGATTAATCAAGGAGATTTATAAATACATCTTGCAAGTATTTGCTACTCAATCTTTTTGAAATTGAGTTTTCATGGTTACTAATTGTCAATTCTGGTAGTATCCAAGGGGCGTAAGTTAAATTTCAATAACTAAGGTTATTTAACGCTCGCAATAATTTAATTTTAAATCAATTAATTATAATAATAAATGATAAAAATAATTATAAAATATAAATAAATATAAGTATAATATGTAAGTAAAGAGAAATATGAAAAAAAAAAATGTATATAATAAATTATAGTAGTTATTTTGTGGAGCAAAAATAAATTTTTACACATTAAATTTTTTAACTTTATTCATAAAATTTCTTTAAAACTTTATACAAAGATCAATAATTTTTCACTTTAAAGTACCATTGCTCTTGACACTTTTAAATTTGGAATATTATTCATTTTTTCACAATCTAACATTAAAGCCTCCTACTCTTAATCAATCTCATTTAAATATTGTTTTAATATACACATTAAAGCTATTCAAATTTTCATTTTTTGTTTTTTTTTTTTTTTTTCTTTTGTTCAATAGTGTCTAACATGGAGTAGAAACACTCTTTATAGTCTTGTAAGGATAAGTTAACCCCTGTAGCGAAAATCTCTGAGAACCTGTTACAATTTAGAATATTTTAGATGTAAGTTAATCGTAGCATTTTAACTAGTTAACTAAACTAAAATTTTTTAAAATTTTCATGTACTTTATATTAATTTGGTTGAGTGATCTAAACTTTTTTATAATTTTTTATGCTTTCTTCACTTTGTCCAATTGATAGATATGGGCGAATGATGCCAAATTTTTTTTCTAACTTAGAATCATCTTTATTTATTCTATTGTTACGATCTCTCCAGATCTTATACAAAATCTTTTTTAAAGATGAAATTGATAAAATATTACAACATTTTTGGCTAAGGTTACCTAATTTAAATTTAAAATATAAAAATCTTAACATACATAACATAAAATCAATGATAATATTCCAAAATAATAACATATAATATTAATATGACTTGACATATAATTTGAAAATTGAAACGCATAATCACCCTGTCATAAGAAGACAAAAAACGCTTCAAAACCTACGCCTATGATATACATGATTTTAACCTGCTCTATTTAGAACCACCTCGCTAAACCCTCCAAAAGCTCACATGACATTGTAAATAGGACTTTTTTTGTCCATCGTACCC
This sequence comes from Rhizophora mangle, assembly GCA_037832345.1. Classification (NCBI taxonomy): domain Eukaryota; kingdom Viridiplantae; phylum Streptophyta; class Magnoliopsida; order Malpighiales; family Rhizophoraceae; genus Rhizophora; species Rhizophora mangle. Next base: position 2,140,507 of record JBAPLJ010000592.1, on the reverse strand, counting down.
TTTTTAAATAAAAAAACAGTAGAAAATTGAAAACAATGATAATTAAGACCATGTCTTTTGTATTTTTCTCACCTTCATCCCAACACATGCAATGTCGACGCATGTGCGGTGCAATTTCAATTCCATTATTTTTCCTAGAAAACAAAAAATGTTTTACTTACGCTAATAATATATATATGTGTGTAGAACACATTATCAAACCAATAAACTTTTTTTTGTCGGAATGGCAGCTTCCAAACTAGAATTTACAATTACTGATTTTGTCTAGAAAATTCTACATTTCAACATTTGACAGGTATTTTCCTTGCTGGTTGTTGGGCATCAAGCATATACCCATGAGCTGCCATTCCATGAGTACCTAAAATTCCAGCTTTTTTGTCTTGTGCCTTTCAACCGACTGTCAAGTCCCAATCCACCAAAGATGGTTCCAGCTCAAACCAACAGCGCTTAGATATCACTAGTAAGTCCTGTTTATTCTTATATCATACCCATATTACCCTTGTCAAAAGAGGATATCTAAATTTGAGCAGGGTAGCAAAAATTAAATAAGAGTAAAAGGTAGCTTCTACATATGTTATACTTCAGCACTCTATTTATAACAATAGGCCTACATTCTAGCTTCAAAAGATGACGATGGAAGACAGTGAAATTGGGTTAGACCTCTTTGTAATGTTTCTTGCTCAAATGAGTATTCCAAACACAGTTAGCATTCTCCACTTTTACACACAACACAAAAGGCACTTCGGTATATGTTTTCCTTTTCCTCCATGTGTTGTGGGATTGCTGGCGCTGCTGTTTCTGAGATGCTCATTTGAGCAAGCAATGTTATAAAAGAGGAAAGCTTTTGCTCTTTTCTCATCAGCTATGCAATGGGATTCTGCACCGCTTCAGGTCAGTGCTTGTCAGATCAGTTACATGTCCTTTGTGAACGTGATTACATGTCTTATGGGGCCTTTTTTTTTTTTTTTTTCCTCCTCCGAAATTTCTCCGGGTTTCTTATATCTTCCAATAATTACGGTCCTTTTAGTTCTGCAAATAAAAGCAGGAGAGATTTTTCCCTGATTTACAGGTGCAACTTTTAAGTTTTGATAGTATCACGTTGTTTTTGGGATTCACCAAAGAAAACTAAAAAATTTGTAGAAGTTTTGATAATACCACATTTTATTTTTTTTTATTTATTAAGAAATTTATTAAATAATAATTTATATAATAAATAAATAAAATTTAAAAAAAATTTTAATTTTTAATTATTGTGATATTTCTCGTAGAATTCTTGACGCCAAGAATTATTTACAGTAGTAGAGATTGGGCCACGTAGGAGGCCGATTGCTAGCGGATTGTGGGTAGGTAGTAATGTTGAAGCAATGATGTAACAGCTTGTATCAGACAGCGTGGAATTTTTTGCAGATCAAAATCCCTAATCCCACACGGATTTGGTCTCCCAAGCAAACAGAGATTGGGCCTTGTAATCCTGCCATCCTGGATTTATTTCCAAGATCAAAATTCCCAATCCCACATGGATTGGGTCTCCAGTCACGAAGGACTAGCACAGGAAAAGAAATGTTTACCAAAAATAAAATTATAAAGACAACATTCTTAGGACACAGAGGCCGGTCTTCGATGAAGACGTGGAGGGCGGAGCATATTTCGGCGGTAACTCCGACCCGTAACATGCGGAACCGGTTCGCAATGTCGGCTGATTTGTGCTAGCCGCTGTTTGCTGCCTGTTCGGATGATGAGGATGATTTCGAGACTCTCCCTGCGATTCGGCGGCTTTTCACTGCCTATGATATCAACGGTACTTCAAATGAAACGAGTAGGGATAAAATCGTCCGAAGATTCTTGGGTTCTGAGGCATCTCCGCCTTCACAAGAAGCTGCCGACATCATTAATTTGCCAAATTGACACCGTGGATCTACACAGACCTCTGACTCCATTGCACTGTATCAATCAGAGGCTTGTCAGATATCTCAACAATGGAGCAAAAATATCTAGCTTCCCAAAATCAGTTCAGGCATTTATTGTTGCGAAATGACCAAAATTGAAGCGAGAATTGAAAAGAATAAGAAAGTAAAAATTTTTAAAAAAAAAAATCTCCAAAATTATGGCTCCCATAGCTCATAGTTGCTTAATAATCTGGTTGTTCATGGCAAGCTAGAAAGTTCAGATGTCTCGCATTGGACAAAAAGGATGTAGTCCTCGTTGTGTCTGTGTTTCAAAAGAAAATCCAATTCCTACTTTGTCCTCCTGCATGGGCTGCCCCGAACGTTTGGGCCCTTCTCTGCTGTGCACATTACTTAACAATTTGAGGCCCTGATGTCAATAAAATAAGACCGAAAGAAACTTAGAGACACAAAGCCTGGATCTTTGAGCAGGTTTTGTGTGCGTGTTTTTTCAAAAAAATGTATAACAAACTAATCATAATGTAACAAAATGTATACCAAAAAAAAATTTTAATGGTTATTTACAAATTTAATTAATTTTATTAGACATTTATATTGTCTTACTACTTGTATTAATTTTAAAAAAAAAAAAAAAAAAAAAAAAAAAAAAAAGGAGCGTGTGGTGGCCTGTGGGAAAGCTACTCATCACATCACCTATCCGTCCACCTAACTTTTTCGCCACGAAGCAGAGCATCCACACAGGCTAGGAGGAGGCGGGGATTGGCGTCTTCGTGGACCGACCCACTCACGAGATGGTAATCAATTAGCCGAGGCCTTAGGCCCTAATTTTTTGAATTGAGCACACCTTTTGTTTTGGTGCACTCAAATTGTATCGGTTATATTCAACAGTAATTTTGTACTTTACATTTTTCTTTTTTTTTTTTTGGGTTAGAGTGGAATCGACCGACAATTTTCCGAATATGATAAAAAAATAATAAAAAAAGGGACTTGTTAGGAAATAATTTTTGAAATGTCTACAATTTTCTGCAAGCAAAGCAACGAACACCGACATGGCAGAGTGGCACCAATTCCTCCAATCCATCGTCATAGGCCTCGTCTTCTCTTACCTTCTGGCCAAGCTCATTTCCGTCGTCGTTTCTTTCAAGGACGACAATCTCTCCACTTCCCGCAACTCCGACCCCCCGAATCGCGACCCGCCCAGCCTCGCCAATGTCTCCCGCCCTCGTGATCTCAGCTCCGGAGACCTCGGCGACTTGCACGACACCGATTCCGTCGTCGCTGAGCACGGCAGCGTCAGGAACGAGAGCGTTCCCTGCAGCGACGTCGAGGACGACGATTGGGAGGGCGTTGAGAGCACCGAACTCGACAAGACGTTCAGTGCCGCCACAGCGTTCGTTGCCACTGCTGCTTCCGATCGCCTTTCGCAGAAGGTGTCGAGCGACGTGCAGTTACAACTTTATGGCTTGTACAAGATCGCCACTGAAGGTCCTTGCAGCGCTCCTCCTCCTTCCGCCCTCAAAATGACCGCCCGTGCCAAGTGGTATTTCATCAATTTTTCTTTGCTGTTTCCTTTTACGTATTATTGTGGAATCGGAATTTTCATTTTAGGCAGGATGTACCATGCCAAATGTAAGTAACTAGATATAATTGCGGGCCAGAAACTTCAGTTTCCTATTATTTTAAGCCTTTTATGAAAGGTTCTCACTGGATACTGTAACTAGATATATGTTAGAGAAGCTGGTTCTTTTGTACTATCAGTTTACATCTTAATGCGGCATATCTGGATCGCGTTATGTTTTATTATGTAATGCATAGCCAAGTAGATATCACTATGTTCTTTTTTTTCTTTTAGATTTTGATTGGTGCTGGGTGGGTGAATTGGGATGGAGATATTTAACATTTAGTGAAGATGTGTAAATTGCTTTTCATGTCCTATTCTTGATTTTTCATCCCCTAGTCTGTTTTAGACCAATTAGACAAGAAAGGAGTAAGCACTGTCCTGTAGAACTTGCGTTGATGAGGTTTTGTCATTTTAGTTGTTTAGTTACAATGATTGATTTAGTCTTTTTCCTTCCTTTTCTTTTTCTAGTAATTGTTTGTCCACCTGCATTCTCGAGAAGAAATTGCATACATGGAACTGCTATAATTGCAATTATTTTTTGTTACATTTACAATCAAATAGTGAGAAACTTGAGACCTTCCTATCAATAGTTGGACATATAGAAGCCCTGTTCTGGGAAAATTCTTCAATATGTTGTTAACATATAAATTTTACTTGGATACAAGATTACACTTTACTGCTATTGGACATGCATGTGGCTTATTTATCTACACATTTTCTCATCTTTCTTCCCATTGTTTATGAAATATGTTTGTACCTTTGAATGCATGGGCAGGTGCATGCATCATGCATGGCCTTTATCAAGCAAGAAAGTTAGTTTCTGCATCAACTATTTCTTTTACAAAGAACGGGACCAAGTTGGAATGCATCTTCCTTTGTATCTAGAGCAAATCTCTGATGGATTGTTGATGATTGTGTTGACAATTTTTGCTTGTGATGTGTACCAGGCAAGCCTGGCAAAAACTGGGAGCCATGCCTCCAGAAGATGCGATGCAGAAGTATATTGACATTGTTACAGAGCTGTATCCATCTTGGGCTTCTGGTTCAGCTCTGGTGAGAATTTTATCTTCTAGTCTCAAGATCTTGATGTTTGTCTTGCACACCAATAAATTGGTATTTACATCAATTTTATTACCTCCTTTTGTTTTTTCTATTTCCTTAAATATATGGATGCCTAGAAGAGCAAAGGTGGAGATGGCAAAGTGCAAGGTACTGATGCAAAAGCACCTGTGGGACCTGTCTTCAGCACATTTGTCTATGAGGAAGAATCTGGAAATGAGTTGTAAGGCTCTTTTATCTATATGCTTGGAGCCATGTACATTGAATTGACTATATTTCAACTGTTTATAGGATAATCTTAAATAGCCTTGTTTGAGAGCTGTTGAGTAGACCTCCACACATTACATATTTGAGTGCTTCTTAAAAGTGCATGTGTTAGTTGATTTGACTTTGTCATTGCAATATGCTTGGTATCCTCTCTATGTGCAAGAGCAAAATGTGACTCTGCGACCTAATTTGTTTATCATGTTAATAGGCTACTATTGATAATGTCTTTGTCCTGCAGAATGTACTTTATCATTGTGTGAGAAAGGTAGTAATGAAAAAAAGGAAAAAAAAAAAAATCATATCTTATGTCTATGCACTGGTTTATGTGGATGCTGAGCATGTTAGAGCAAGAATCTTCAATGTTGAATAGCCCACAGGTATGGAAAGGCTAATGTTATTTTTTAGCTGTCTGGAAATTGAGGCTGAAGTTGTTATCTGACTAGAAATCTTGTCTGAATATCTGTTGGAAGCTGAGAAAGTTTTTTTAATGGTAGTGTGTCAACTATATTGTAACGTGTTATTTGCACATTTGTGTATGGTAAATTCTTCACTTTGGGGTTGGATGTGTCCTGTTAGGATTTGGCGTTGGCATATCATATGTGTGCTTATTTGATTATTTTTTTGTGACATCAAATTGTTATCACAAGGAACTGCAACTTTTTCCAACAAGCTAAATGCCTTCTCTTTCTTGCCTTTCTCAGGAAAATGGATGTCATTCATGCTTTTGCCAGAGAAGGAGAAATGGATAATTTGCTCAAATGTATTGATAGTGGTGTTTCTGTGAACTTGAAAGGTCTCACTTCACATTTGTTTTTCTATCTGTTGATACCTTTTACACTGATGTTGTTTCTTATAGCAAGTTGTCGATGCAACTGCTGAAGTTGTCAACATAATTACTTGGGATATGAAACAAACTGAACTGCTTAAGTAGCCTCACCATACATCATTCTGCATGTTGCAGTTTGACAGATCCATGTTGAGTTTGTTGTTTGAGTGGAATTGTGTAAATTAATGATGAGAAAGCTTTGGAAGGTTGAAATGGTCTAGTGTATGAAGCATGGAAAGGAATGAACTTTTAGTAATATTCCCAACTAAAAATATAATGACATAGGATCTGGCGTTTATAACACTAAGTTATTGAGTTGAGGTTTATTTCTTTTGTGTGCTTGAAAACCTTTTAGTCATGGCATGCAGGAGAAGCTGTCAAGCAGATACCTTGACAGCTTGAGATTCTGTCAGGCTTTTGTTATAAGATTTGTGTACGATGACTTTCTTAGAGCATCAAAATAAGTTTGCAACTATGTATAATTGAAAAAATTTTATTTACTTTCTATTCTTGTTATTGATATGCTTCTTTAATTCATCATAAGGGTGAGGTTTTAGGAAATCTTCACTTTCATGACCATTGCTTGCACCGAAATGTCTTCATGCTGCTTGTTTCTTCTGAAGATCTTTCTTTGTGTGCTTGCAGATAGTGAAGGTCGGACCCCTTTGCATTGGGCTGTGGACCGTGGCCATCTTAAGATTGTGGAAGTTCTTGTTGGAAGGAATTCTGATATAAATGCTAAGGTAATCCCCATAATCACTTAACGAAATTTTTGTGGTTGATTTTCAACTGTATTATCCTATTCCTTTTGTCTCTATATTAAGCAAAGTGAATTGAATATCCTTTGCCCATATTTTAGTTGGACAAGCTGACCCTTGCAAACCTGTGTACATTGTAAATTTTTAATTTACTTGGGTTTAGAGATGGTTTTTATCTTGGCATTGCTATCTTCTACTGTTATTGCTAATTTTTCTGTTTTGTTCCTCCTTCTGCCCCTTTGGAAGGACCATGAAGGTCAAACACCCCTGCATTATGCTGTTGTGTGTGAGAGGAAAGACATTGCTGAGTTTCTTGTGAAGCAAAACGCAGAAACAGATGTGAAGGATAATGATGGCAAGTCACCTTACGATCTTTGTGAGTTGAACTGGCCTTGCTTGCAACATTCAACAACACATAGAGACTGAATGTCTATTTCGTGGGTTGTAGCTCGTTCTTCTTGAGAAATCCCTTGCAGGTGTATATGGCCATGTATAGATGTTCTTTTCCAAATTTGGCTATGATGTTAAGTTCGGCCAGTTGGTCCCCAAAAATTTCTTCTCACTTTTCACCCTATAGATGGCACAAGAAAATGTGAGCCAAACTAGTGGGTTAAAATGGCATGCATGTGGTTTCCTTTTGGTCACCATGAATGAGAAGCCTGGAAGCAAGATATTAGTGAATTGCTCGGCTTGTGAAATCAGTCGATTTGTTCTTTCAATTCCTTGTGTTCATTCCAGAAATCATGAAACATGGCATCTTATAAGGGACCTTACTACCATTTGGAATGCGTAGCGACTTCATAGGTGCATTGCGTGTTTGTAAGGTTTGTTGTAATGCCAGATTTGGTAGTTTGAATCGTTTAATCGTAGAAGTAGATTAGGCTGTGGGTTTTTTCACCGCTATGATGGTCGTTTAAAACCAACTGGGATGGCGCAGATCGGAAAACAAATGGCCTAGTTTGTATCTCCTGGTATAGAAGTAAGCCCAAACGTGCAAGGCAAATCATATTAATCAACGGTTTACAGAAATCCTAAAATGCTATCAATGATCTTGCTCATATTTTTAAATTCATGAATCAAAGCGACCTTTTTTTTTTTATCCCTTATTTGATAATAAGTCTATAATTTGACACATTGTTAACAAAGGTGTAACACTATTTGATAAATGTTTATTATTTTTAATTACATGCATTTATTTGACATATGGTTTAATTCAGCAAATTTAACATATTTTTCTTAAAAGGTGTGTACATGCATATATTTTTCATGTGCTTACAAAAGGGCACGCACATAGGCATATGCATACGTTATTCTTTTAATTTATTAAAAAGCTTAATGAATTATATATATATATATATTCTTAATATGAAAAATGGCCAAGGCCCAATCTAAGAACTTATAAGTCTAGAAAGAGAGACTTCCACAGCATCATCCATCAAGATTCGTTGTATATATATCATTCTTAATAATATATATGAGTAAGTATTTAATTTTTTTTTAGTACATTAAGAGGCTTTAGTAGATGGTTCTCTCTCTCTCTCTCTCTCTCTCTCAAAAATAGAATCAAAAACTTCAAAAATAAAAGTTTTAATTTCAACCACTAATTTGTCTCCTAATATATTGTAAATATTTGAATTTATTTTTATTGCCATGTTTTTTTTTTCTCTTTTTTTATTTGATTGCTATTATTAGTGCTTCTAAGATCATAAACAACTATAAAAATTGAATTTATACTAACATATCACTCATGTCATTACATTTGGTGAAAAAAAAAAAGGGTATCTACCTAACATTTCTTTATTTTTTTTTATTGATATGCACTTATCATTAATTTAATAACAGATAAATATTATAATTAACAAACTATTTAACTAAATGCTTGTAATCCATATTATATGAGGAAGTTTAATATAATAAAAAGTTTTGCACTATCATATTGAGTTATGAAAATCAATATAATAAAAAGAAAAAACTCATAACCTTAAATGTTAATATATATTAAAAAGTTATTGAAAGAAAATGTTATATGAAGCTAGATTTTTTTTTTCTTTCTTATTTGATACAGAATGCCAAGAGTGATGTGAAAATATACATTTAATTGTAATGATCATACATTTAACAACATAGTATACAATTAATAGTAATGACCATATATAATGGTATAACTACACATATATTTATTTTTTTGGGTAAAAAATAAAAATTATTGATAATAAAATATCAAATTACTGATTGAATAAATAAATTTGGGTTAAAATAATATTTATTTATTGAGTAATAAATTTCAATTTAAATTGTTTTGGGAAAGGGAGGGAGCAAAGGATGTTATAGGAATACTGATTGACTTTTTGTTTGTTTTAAAATCTTTACATATATATATAAACCTTCACATAATACTAGTTATTACGGGATTAATTTTAAGTATCTTTTTTTTTTAAAATTTTTGGCCTATGATGGTATTAAGACACATTTTGGTATTAGCTAAACTAACACATAAACACTCATAAGCAATGTGCTTTCACTTAAACACTCAAAATTACATAATTGTAAAGAAAGATTAGCACTTATGAGAATTTTTTCCAACCTTTTATTATTTTTTTTACAAAAGCATACAAAGGAAATACAATATTAATCCCTCTCCAACAAGTCTTTCCCATACTTTTTTTTTTTCTCTTATGTGAGTTCTTGGTTCCTCACATCTATTTATAAAATTAGTAGTTAATACTCTAAACTACCTAAGTTCTTGTATAACTTGATTGCTAAACTAATCAAACTAGGATTTTAAGTGTGATTTATCGATTAAAGAATGTCATATTGGAAAGAAAAAAAAAAGTAAGTAGCATATAAGTAAGAAAAGTCCATAAATCCTATATTTTAAAATTTTAGGTCAAGATGTGATGTCAACTTTGCAAGTTTGTTACTTAGTTAGACTCTACTTGGATTTCTTTTTGTTTTAGGCTTTCACAATTCCTTAACAAGTGATGAGTATAAGTACACTAAGAGTAGGCCTAAGTCAAGTCCTTAGAGTCCCTAACAAGTGATAAGTACAAGTACATTAAGAATAGGCCTAGGTTGAGTCCCTATAATCCTTAACAAGCGACAAGTACAAGTACATCAAGAGTAAACCCAAGTCAAGTCCCTAGAATCCCTAACAAGTGAAGAGTATGAGTACATCAAGAGTAGGCCCAATGTAAAAAATACTCACATTTGAGGCTAAGTCAAATTTAGCCCAATTTGAAAGATATGATATCAAACTTGTGAGTTTATCACTTACTTGGACCCTATTCAAATTTCTCCTTTTTTTTGACCTCTCATGTTTCCTTAATATATCATAACTTGACGGTTATACAATTAAATGACTTAGTGGTATAAGGAAATGCTTGTAGTTTCTTTATTTTTGTGCTTTATGTTAACATACCTCAAAGCATTTTTTGACCTAATTTCTCATATTTAGATGACATAATCTATTTACCCCAAGCTTTTAGCAAGTGTTTCCATATTTTTAGTTAACAACTCCATCATGTCTTATTGTATTTGAGGAGAGTTTGTTACCTTAACAATATTGCGTTAGCACAATTCTCTAATTCTTAAGGAGCTTATAATACTAATGCTTTGAAACGACCCATCTAATTGCTTTAGTGGCTATACATGTGCACTTGAACTTGTTAAGTAATGTGTTCATGGGATGATTAAGAAGAAAAAGTAAGAAATTGCAACACAATTTCAGCTTGGTTGCCCATATTATCTATTAGTAATATTCTTATGCTTGTAAGAAGAACACATTAATGTTCTTTATTTTCATGGTACTTAAGGCAAACCTTTTGATTTGGTCTACACTCTAAGCCTATGCCTCATTCAACTTGATGCCTTATTACATGCTTAACTCTTACACATATATTGTCTAGCATAATGTTGGCCTGGACTTTAATCCATATGCTAACATCTTGTTAATGCTATAATTAATCCTTAAAACACTTATTAATGAACTTGCAACAAGTCCTAATAGTCACCCTATACCCTTATGCATTGACATTGACTAATTTTCATGTAAGACATGCACCACCCTCTAAAGAAAATTAAAGAATCTAACCATTTGGTAAGAGGAAACATTACTTTGTTTAAGTTGTTACCATGTTATCTAGTGCTTGTTGTTATGACACTAACATATGCTGCCACATAATACCTATACTCTAGACCTTAACTCTTTGCTCATTTAATGCCAATACGATAGTCCAACACCTAACTTCTCTTAACTTATTGTTATGCATATTAATTTCATATTTTTATTTTACTCTTTTAACTTGTGAAAGTCATGCCAATTTCCTTGCCAAGTATTGGTTGAAGATACTATCAAATAATTGTAGTTTTGTACCAAAGGACTTAATGGACTAATATTAATCCTCTTATAATCACAATTTTTCCTATATGGTGCTACTCTTTTCTTAAGTTCATTGCTTTAGTTACATGTCTATTAAGGCATATGTGATTTCTTTTCAAAGAGTTTCTTTAATCTCATATACCTATTTTTTAGTTGATTTTGAGGTGTTAAGGTTTAAGGTATAATAAATATGCATTTGTCATCATTTCTTTTATGTAAACTTAAACTGCTCGTTTGTTCTAAACAACTTTCATGAATAAAAAATTTTGAAAAAGATGATTTGTAAGAAATTTAAAATTTAAAATTTATTATTATCATTTTCACCTAGTGTAAGATCTTTTTTTTTAATAAAAATGAAATAAGTAGGATGAAACTTTATTAAAGTATTTACCTTTACTTAAAATTTATTTTTGTTTTTTTTTTTTCTTTTTGTGTATCATTTGAATAAGGGTTAACAATTTTGCCCCTAATCAAAATTGTTTCTTACTCCCACTCAAATTTAAAATTAATTGTATAAAAAAATTTAAATTAGATTAAATTATTAAAATTTTTATAATTTCGTTTAACTTATTTAATAATTATATTTATTATATTTATTATATTTGAAACAAATTATATATATATATATATAAAATAAATTATTTATTATATTATTTTATTTTTAATATACACTATTACTTAATAATATATAAAATTGAATTAAAAATAATAAAATTATAAAATAATAATTTTTATATTTATTTATCAAATTAAATAAAATATAATTGATTGATAATTTTTTTATTATTAAATTATTTTAAAAAGTTACAATTACTTTAGTACTATTTCTTTTTTTTTTTTTTTTTTTTGAGTAAATACGTTACTGCTACCTTACCATAATGAGATCGGAGACTTACGGCTTGTTTGGAATGTGAAAAAAATGGTGTAAAAGAAAGAGATAGAAAAGAAAATTGAGCTTAAACACAATTATAGCACGTTCGTTAACTGCTAAGGAAAGAAAATCATTAGAAAACGATGAACAAATCTACCGTGGGCCCGCTGAAATCGTCTTTTTTACCTTTTTGGTGAGAAAATCAGCAAAAGCTGAGACGCTTAGAAGGACATTGATGGATAAAGTACCAAAACACCCTCAGTTATTATTATGAAATTTTACATTATTTTTTCCGACCTTCGGTAAATTATAATTTTATATTTTTTAAAAATTTTATAAAATAATTATTAATTATTTAAAATTTTAATTTTTTCATATAAATTTTAATTTTTAAATAATTCTTATGTATTTTAAATTAATTTTTTATAAAATATAATTATTATTTTTTTAATATAATTTATTTATTTATTTTATATTTTTATTATATAAAAATAAAAATATTTATTTTTATTTATTTATTTATTTATTTTTTTAAATTTATTAAAATTATTTTTAATATATATTTTTTTTTTTTTTTATATTTTATTTTTTAAAATTTAAATTATTCATTAAAATAATTTTTTCAATTATTTCATAATTTATAAATTTTTTTATTTAATTTTATTTTTAAAAATTATTTTTAATTAATTGATATTATATAAAATATATAATATTAATTAATATAAATTTAATATTTAATTAAAAATTATATTAAAAATTTAATAAAAAATAAAAAAATATTTTAAATTAATAAAAATAATATAATTATAAAAAATTTAAATATAAAATTTATAATATAAAAAATAATTTTAAAAAAATTATTATAAAATAAAAAAATTTTTAATTTAATTTTATTTTTAAATAAAATCAACTCAACATATCACGTAATAATAAAATAATAATAATAATAACATTAATAATGTCAAATTATAAAATCCAGTCTTGGCAGACGCGTCGTCTTCTCTTAATTTCTTGGGCTCTTAAAGTTCTCTCCCAACTATCTGCAGCAACTGCTCCTGCTAGGTTTCAAGACTGCGCCGTTAGTTTCACTCTTGCCCCGATCCGTCGCCGTTTGCGCACTCTTCCAGGTACTTTTAGTTGCGCCTTTTCCTTTCTATTTAGGGTAGTCACTTTCGGATACTTCGATCTCCATTTCTATTCACACTTTTTTTTAAAAAAAAAAATTACGCAATGATCTGTTTATTTGTGTTGTACTATTTTTTTTTTTGTTTCATTTCATAAATTTTAAATCTTTTTTGATTGCTTGAACTCAATTTTAATTGGGATTGTGTTGTGGTGCCTGATTGTCTATGGAAGCGTCTGTTTATAACGGTAAATCTGGGTCAGAAATTGTTGTTAATGGCGGTTAATGTGATCGTTTACACTTGCTTTTGCTCTTAGTGGTGCTTAGTAGATTTTGCATTTTTTCTGGTTGTATTGATTGGGGGTATTTTAGTTTGGATATTTTTAGGGATTCATGTAATCTTAAAGCTGATCCGAGTATTACTACAGTGAAGTTACTGGCTTTCGCTTTAATTCCAGTGATTTTTGGATGTGCTTTTGCCATTTGAAAATGTATTGAAGGTAGTGCAACACGCAATTTTCATGTACTTGTATCTTTTTTTAAATTTACCGTGTGATAATGGTTTTAGGTTTCATTGAAATAGTTGAAATTTTCATCTATAGTTTTCCCCACTATCCTGCCCTCTATGTTTTGGCAACATTTATCTTTTTATTGCCCCTTTTTTTTTATTCTTATGTGTGTTTTGGGGGTGCTTTTTTTTGGGGGGGGTGGAGGGGGGAGAGGTGAGGGGTGGAGTGGAGGGTGAAGGGGTGGTTGACATTCTATTCGGTTATTGATTCTGTTATTATAATGAATTGTTAGGTTATTCATGCCTAGAGAGTGACATTGTGACTCTTTGTTTATTCTAACATCTTCATTCTGGGTATTTCAGATTTATAAATATAGCAATGGAAGTTACCCAGGTGCTTTTGAATGCCCAATCAATAGATGGAAATGTGCGTAAGCATGCTGAAGAAAGCTTAAAACAGTTTCAGGAGCAAAACCTTCCCAGCTTCTTGCTATCACTCTCTGGGGAGTTGACAAATGACGAGAAGCCTGTAGATAGCCGGAAATTGGCGGGTCTAATACTCAAAAATTCTCTTGATGCCAAGGAACAGCATAGAAAGCTTGAGCTAGTGCAGAGATGGTTGTCATTAGATAACAATGTCAAGAACCAAATTAAGTTGTGCTTATTAAAGACAATGTCTTCTCCTGTGCCTGATGCTCGGTCTACTGCATCTCAGGTTATTGCTAAGATTGCAGGCATTGAGTTACCACAGAAACAGTGGCCTGAGCTGATAGAATCCCTTTTGTCAAATATTCACCAGCTACCTGCACATGTAAAGCAAGCCACCTTGGACACTCTTGGATATATTTGTGAGGAAGTTTCTCCTGATGTTGTTGATCAAGATCAAGTGAATAAAACACTGACTGCAGTAGTTCAGGGTATGAATGCATCTGAAGGCAATAATGATGTTAGACTTGCTGCCACCAGAGCACTATACAATGCTTTGGGATTTGCCCACGAAAATTTTAGCATCGATATGGAACGGGATTATATAATGAAAGTTGTCTGTGAGGCAACCTTATCTCCAGAAGTGAAAATTCGGCAAGCAGCTTTTGAGTGTTTGGTCTCCATTTCATCGATGTACTATGAGAAATTAGCTCCTTATATCCAGGACATCTTCAACATCACTGCAAAGGCTGTGAGGGAGGATGAAGAGCCTGTGGCTCTTCAAGCAATTGAATTTTGGAGTTCAGTGTGTGATGAGGAAATAGATATCTTGGAAGAATATGGTGACGATTTGACTGGGGACTCTGATATTCCTTGTTTTTATTTCATCAAGCAAGCGCTCCCAGCGCTTGTCCCAATGGTGTTGGAGACACTCCTGAAGCAAGAGGAGGATCAGGATCAAGATGAAGGTGCTTGGAACATTGCAATGGCTGGGGGTACATGTCTTGGTTTGGTTGCTCGTACTGTGGGGGATGATATAGTCCCGCTTGTTATGCCATTTATTGAAGAGAACATAACAAAACCAGATTGGAGACAGAGGGAGGCGGCTACCTATGCTTTTGGCTCAATCCTAGAGGGTCCTTCCCCTGAGAAGCTGATATCTATTGTCAATATTGCTTTGCATTTCATGCTCAATGCTTTGACAAAGGATATAAACAGTCATGTTAAGGACACTACTGCTTGGACCCTGGGAAGAATCTTTGAATTCCTTCATGGCTCAACTTTGGATACACCAATTATTACTCAGGCAAATTGCCAACAGATTATCACAGTTCTGCTTCAAAGCATGAAGGATGCTCCAAATGTAGCCGAGAAGGCATGTGGTGCCCTCTATTTTCTTGCCCAAGGTTATGAAGATGCAGGCCCATCATCTCCATTAACTTCTTATTTCCAGGAAATTGTTCAGGCCCTTCTCACTGTTACTCACAGAGAAGATGCAGGGGAGTCAAGGTTAAGGAGTGCTGCATATGAAACATTAAATGAAGTAGTGAGGTGTTCAACTGATGAAACAGCACCTATGGTGTTTCAACTAATTCCTGTCATTATGACAGAGCTTCACAAGACTCTTGAAGGGCAGATGCTTTCAACCGATGAGAGAGAAAAGCAGGGTGAACTGCAAGGCCTCCTATGTGGGTGTTTGCAAGTAATTATTCAGAAGTTAGGTTCATCAGAGCCCACTAAGCATGTTTTCATGCAGTATGCAGACCAGATAATGGGACTCTTCTTGAGGGTTTTTGCTTGTAGAAGTGCAACTGTGCATGAGGAGGCCATGCTGGCCATTGGAGCCCTTGCCTATGCAACTGGTCCAGACTTTGCAAAATACATGCCAGAGTTCTATAAGTATCTGGAAATGGGTCTTCAGAATTTTGAGGAGTACCAGGTGTGTGCTATTACAGTTGGTGTGGTGGGAGATATTTGCCGCGCTTTGGAAGATAAAATTTGGCCATATTGTGATGGGATAGTCACACAACTTCTCAAGGATTTATCAAGCAACCAGCTGCATCGATCTGTCAAACCTCCCATCTTCTCGTGCTTTGGTGACATTGCACTGGCAATAGGAGAGAATTTTGAGAAGTATTTGACATATGCCATGCCTATGCTCCAAAGTGCTGCTGAGTTGTCTGCCCACACTGCAGGTGCTGATGATGAAACGATCGAATATGCAAATTCTCTTAGGAATGGAATTTTGGAGGCATATTCTGGTATTCTTCAAGGGTTCAAGAACTTTCCTAAAGCCCAGCTCTTGATTCCTTATGCGCCACACATCCTTCAGTTCTTGGATAGCCTGTACATGGAGAAAGACATGTGAGTTATACAAAATTATGTTCTTACTTCTTTTACTGCAATACGTTGTTATTGACCACCATGATCTGTTGTCATGCAGGGATGATGTTGTAATGAAGACTGCTATTGGAGTCCTTGGTGATTTAGCAGATACACTGGGAAGTAATGCTGGTCCTTTAATTCAACAGTCTCTTTCTAGCAAAGACTTTTTAAATGAATGTTTGTCTTCTGATGACCACATGATTAAGGAATGTGCAGAATGGGCCAAGTTGGCCATCAGTCGAGCCATTTCAGTTTGACATCATCGTGCTCGGCATGCTTGTTTCCTTTTATACATCCCTGCATTCATTTGGGTCTATTGAGTCAGTGTCTGCGTTTGTATTGGTGTCATCCACCATTTTTTAGATAACAGAAGTTATCAGACTTCATGTTGTCAAAACTATTGCATAACACCACTATGGGGTCGGGTTATTTTTTTCCTGTCATGGAGATTTGGGTAGCGATTGCCTTGCAGACATGGGTGAAAGCGCTCACTGAAAGCCTAAGATATTATTGATCGGAGGGAGTCATATGAGTGAGGCAGAGGTGACTATGATTTGCTGAATGGAAATAGTTCAGACAGAACCTGGTCATGCTGTTGGCCCTTGTAATGGTTATGGCCTGTCTGACCGTCCAGGTCTTACACTGTCACCATAGTGACATCTGAGGTACCTTTAGGTCATGGAAGTGGATGACCAGAAGTCACAGCAAGTTAGTTGAATTTTTATGATGCTTTAAGATCATCCGGGCACCAAATGCCAGAAGACCTAGATTCCTGCATATTTCCCCAGATTCTTTTGTATCTACATGTCTGCATGAACACATCATTGTCAGTCCAGGTCGGGTTGTATTCTGATTATTGAACTGCTTTGGTATTCCATGGGGTGTTCAAGTTGTTACGAGGGTACGTGCAATGTGTTGTTGAGTTGGGGTCTGCATCATCACTTTTGTTGTTTCCATTGCTCTGAAGCCAAATGTTACATAGTTTTGCATTTATCAAAGCATATAATCTGTCTTATTTCATTTTGCCTTTTCTTTTTCTCAAAATACTGGTTTCATTTTTCCTTTAGATTGTCCTGCACTCTGGCTCATTGTCCCTCTTGGGGAACAGTTAGTAAAATTATTACCAAAGACCGACTTCATGGGCGTTCGAGGAATAGAAAGTTCCGGTTAACCAACTGAACCAAACTAAACTTACGGAGCTAAGAGGAATGCAGGACAGCCATTCTAGGAAGTTCTATTTCAATATGGAAAGGCATAAGTTTAGTCTGATCGTTGCTCGAGTTTGAAATGTCTCTTTTAAAAAGTGATAATACGGTGTGTTTTAGATACAAACTGAAAGATACTTAATATTTTTAAGGAGCATGTATTGTAGTTTTTGAAAGAAATACTTTTATATATGGTATGGTCTATGTTTGATATGTTTTTTTTTTTTTTAAGAAATTTTAAATGTATAATCTTAAGCAATTTCAAATTAAATACTATATATTGAAATATTGAGATTAATGAACCATCTAATTTTAATATTTGCCAAATTTGACGGTCAATGGTATCCTTTTGGTCAGTGCTGTGGCTGAAAGCAACATATGAACATACTGTCACAAAGAGTGCAAAGAGGTCTCTTTTGGTGCCAAATAATAATTAATAAATATTATTCACTTCATTTTTTCTTCTTACTTTCAAAATTTAAACCTTTCAATCTTAGAGAAAATAGGGCATCATGGCAAAATAAATTGAAAAATTTTCATGTATATTACTTTGTTCAATTGAGAATCAGAAAGTTATTTGATTTCTTCGAAACTTTCAATCTGTATTTTTTTATTCTCTGACATGTTTTGTAAATTTAAATAAATAGAAAAATATCAGCCTATTAGCTTTAGCTTTTCAAAATTTTAATATTTTTTTATAGTTTTTATAATCCTTAATAGAATGAAATCATTAAATCAAAATTGTGAATTAAGAAAGAAGATGAGGTGAATATAAGAAACATAATTAGATAATTTTAAGTGTAAGATACAACAAATTAAAGAACAAGACTTTTCTATTTACTTCTATTGATGGAGATGCAGAGAGATAAATTATTTTTATTTTTTTCGGAGAAATAAAAATAATAAAGAAAAGTTAAATGTGAGAAGACTATGGTGAGGGCTCAAAGAGAACTAGGAGGTTAACGTTGGAGTGTATTGGTACGTTGGAAGTCTAGAGAGAGATCTTAGAGAAGAGGATGTGGTGAGAGGTGAATAGGAGAAAATGGAATTAACGACCGTTATTAATTTTATTAAACGGTATTTTGATCCTTGAAATTTTTTTCTCGGCGTTTCCAATATAATATAAAGAAGCATCATCACCTAAATATATAAGGAGACACACGAGGAGGACAGCAAAGTAATACTTTCATGCATACGAATAAATGTAGCCAATTAATATTTCTCTATTACATATATTATTAGATTTTGTCTCGGGCATTGCAAGCTGCACTAAACGAGGTGATCGCAATGGCAGGTGTTGCTTTAGACGTGGTTCCAAGAAGGTGCCTACAGCCTTTTTGTGACATGACTGCCACCATACCATCCACGTCCAACTAGCTAGAAAGTGCGTATATGTGGCTTGGTTAACTTTCGCAATCTTGTTCTGCATTCTGGTAGTCCATCACATGTCGGGTGGGCTGGTACCCTTCAAGCCAGTGCAATATAATTAAAGCAGAATATTGCCTTTCGTTTACCCACAACAAAAGAAAAGGGATTATAAGGTAAGCATCCAGAATGAATAGCATCTACCACATTGGAAAGCCATCGAGCAAGCGTTTATGTACCCTTGGCAGATACGCGTCCTTTTTGTCAGCCACCAGAGCAGGAAAGATTACAATGTTTTTTGAACGTAAAATGTTATCAAAAACATCCCAGATATTACAATCAGAATTAGAATATATACTTCAGTTATCTCCAAGAAGTAGAACTGCCAGGCTCGCACTCTCTGTCATTGACTCAAATACATCCATAGATACTACGGCGTGTAAATTTATACAATCACACACACACACACACACACACACACACACACACACACACACACACACACACACACACGTATCTACGTATAATTAGTTTTGCTCCCTGAAGTTGTGCTCAACAATCCAACGTCATTATCCCGTTTTGAAGCCGAAGTGTGGTTTTTGTTTAGTCCAGAAATCTCTCAACACCAACCAAATCTTGGTAGAGAAGTTCATATGTATGCCTGGCGGAGGAAACTCGCAAACTTCACGCTGAACCTCAGTAGAGACATCCCAATTAGCAAGAAAATAAGCAAAGAAGTGTGACACTTATATGCCGGTCCTCTGAAATGGAGTGTGACGGGATGATGGTGTCAGTTAACAAAATTGTATACAACATCATTACCAACAAATGGTCTCCTTGCAAGAGGATAACTAAATTAACTCATAGTCTTAATTGTTGATTATAATTAATAAAGAACTAATGTTGGAACAATTCAAAGTTGTTTTTGTCCCCCCACCCTCCCCCCCCCCCCCCTTTTGATTGTGAGTGATTCCACTAATGACTCACCATGAATCATCAACCGCTCAAAAAGTACACTCTCCATGTTTTGGTCTACATCATATTGACTTTCGAATATATGAAAGCTGAAATGTGAGGATCAAAAGCATTGTTAGTGTTTGGTACCACGGAAAAAGACATCATAGGAGATAGATAAAATTGGAACACTCCACTACCTCAATGGTCAGAGCACAAGACATTTGACAATTCAAAGAAAATGATGCGCACATTCTGCAGTACCGTCCTTAAGAGTCAAATAATTTTGGGTCATCCTCCCAAATTGATAGGTGAAAGACAAGTTTAAGATCTTACATGTTTTATTAAGAACGATTTGGCCATTTTGTTAAAGTTCAATCATGCTACGTGCTAAATCATTAGCACTTAAGCCTAATCGCTTTGCAAAAATATGATTTTATGAATGAGATCATAATCCTTATGAACGTTTATTCTACCTTGGCCATTAATTTCTTGAACCAATTTGTAATTCGAATTAACAAATCCTTCATTAATCATTCAATAACCTCAATATAATATACGGAACACATCTATCACAAGTTTAAGGATAGGTTGAACATCATAGCATGTGTCGATGTCAAATGCACATTGGTGATATATAGTAGTAGCCCTTTTTCTTTCTTTCTTTCCTTCTTTTTTTGACAAAAGAAATTGGCTACAGAGTTCAAGCCATGCAAGGCATCGCATTGATCTGTCCACATGCATACAATACAGTTGCTTTCTTTTTGATGTTGCAAAAAAATAGTAGATAGATAGTTGACTTTTAGGCTAATGGGGTGAGCTACAGGGTAAGGCACGTTCTTCACTATTCTGTAGCTATTGGGTGAGTGCACCATTACAATAGCTCTCATGGCACTCCAACCACCAACAATAAAAGCCAACCTTCTCTCCTGCAACCTCTCTCCTTCTCTGTCATGATAAGGCCATTGCCCATATCCTTGCAAGGTTGACAGTTTGCCATGGCTATGGATCTTAGGATCAAAACCATTCTTCTAGCGTCCCTGTTACTTCTCATTCCCTCAAGTTCAGGTTAGTGTAACATGCTCTCAATATTTACCTTAACATTCATTTCCAATCAACACTTGGCTTGGCATAAACATTTACTTATTTCTCTTATAGGCATGCGAGAAACAGTTGATGGCTTCAGAGAAGGCATGAACCCGCATTACTCTTTGTCTTTGTACAAGGTATCACCTTTTAGCTATCTAAACTTTTCAATGTGAACTTAGGTTTAGTGCATTTTACCTTTGTTTTGTTTCTTTTACAACTTTCTTTCCTGGCGTTCCAATTTGCATTTTAAGATCTATGTGATTTTCTTATTTTGACAATTAAAACCTTCTATGAATATTTTGTTAATTTTATTAACAAAATTTAGTCAAAAGGACATTGTTTCAAACATATTTAATTTTTTTAGTTAGAATGATAATGACACCTTTTTTATTATTTTGGTTAAAAATATTTAAACACATTCAAAATGACATCTGTTGGTGAAATTAATAATATAGGGTCTCAATTTCCAAAGTAAGAAATCACAAGGGTTTTAGAGTGTCAATTGAAACACTAAGGAGGTCAGTTGCAAAAGAGACACACTGGAGAAAATAAGCAGACAAGCTTGATGCACAAATTGGTTCTTTTTAAATACCATAAATGCCTAAAGAGCTCACAAATTGCACAAAACAGGCAGGAGAGAATATGCAGACAGACTTGATAAACAAACGGGTTCTCTTGAATTTTGTATCCATACTCTTTTCCTAAGCAAAATGTGGTGTTTCTTTTTTTCGTGAAGGGTGACATCCAATGGAATACGAGGAAGCTTTTGCACGGCATGCTGGATTATGATGACACAGGACCTAACCCTAGGCATGATCCTAGGAAGAAATCTGGACGCCCTTAAAGGCCTTGAACCAATATCTATATTATTACAATATAGGAACTACGTACTTTCTTGTCTCCCACTCCCAGTTTCTAGAGATTCGGTCATGTCTGAGGAGACATAAGATTGTACTTTGAGATGAGGTCCTTGAATAAAACCATTGTATACCCATGCTGCTGGGTTTATCTATATATATATATATATATATATATATATGTTATGTAGCAAGTAAGTTCTTGATCAGAGTGTATGATTTGGCAATGTATTCCCTGTTGGTGTTTTTATGTATCATGGGCTTCTTTGGGTAGTGCCTCTCTTAATAGTATGTGTTAAAGAATAATTGAGTCATTTGCTATTTCAAATAACTTCCAAGAAATGAGGGAAGTTAAAATTCTCAACAGAAATTGGACTTCTCTGGTTTATCAATCTGAACTGATTTTTACTAATAAAAGCCATGCTGACCTGCCAATTATAACTCTGAGATGGGCCCTCTTCTATTAATCTTACCATCAATAATCTTAACTAAATAACTTGAATGAACGATAAATGTAGGATTAACAAGTCAATGGTTGTTCTATGGACCAATCCAATTTTACATTCTTGTTCACCTTCTGCACATCTTTCTGAACTGTTGGTGCAATAAAAGGCTATGGTGATGATGAATCCTTTTACCTTCTTCACTCAAAAGCGGGGCAAAGGCGTACATTGCACCCACTTCGTGAGTCAGTACAACTTTAGAATGTGCTAATCACCTTTTGCTTTCATTGTAAAGATGGGAAGACCTTTGTATCCCAATTGCAATTAAGAAATTAAGATGGCCACTAATACCTGTTTCCAATAAAAGATATATTACGTTGTTTCATTTTGGTATCAGTTTAACTCTGCCCCTGGAATTCAATGGCTGTCTCTTTCAACCATGCCATTCGGTCCCCCCCCCCCCCTCCATTTCTTTCCTTCACAATTATATACTTTTTCTTGTTTGTGTGCATATGCCTCTCGACCCTGAAAGTCCATTCCACCTTTCCTTGTGTCTCTAGTCGTTCCATAGCTCTCAATCCATTATCTTTGTCTGTGCATTCCAAGCATTGAAAAAGAAATCTCAGGAATTTTCTGTCCGCAGACCAATTTGATTCAAACGGAACGTTAAAGATTTCAAAAAGACTCACAAAAGCTATGGCGCAATATAATTAGTTTTGCTTTGCAACCATGCAATAAACTAGAAGTAAACACACCATTGTCGGCTCAAAGCCAATCTCCATGGGATTTACGGCTCGCTTTTTCGATCCATCCCTGCCCGCATGTTTATAACGGGAAATTAATAAATAATTTTGATATTAATTGATATAAACTTTAAAAATATATATATATTTTAAAAGTTAATAATTGAAGTGAAAAAATCTAAAATTTTTATTAAAATATGATATTTTTAACGTAAAATTTAAGTCTCATGTCTTATAATTAGGATTGTAAGAGTTTGATGAGACTTCTAATCAAATCAAACGTGAGAAATTTATGAGGAAACAAAGAAAAATAAAAAAACTAGGGATTCCTTGCCATGAACCTAAAAATAAATAAATAAATAATAAATAATAAATAAAATAAAAACAAACAAACCTGCGTCATATTCGGATCGGGTCATGAGTGAGGGGATATTTATAGCATGTCGGATCTCGGACTTGGTGGAGTACTTGTATCACTGAGCAATATGGCAGCCTTTGCTCTACCCTTTTGTTTCTCTTCAATTTCAACCATGAAGCCCTTTCCCCACAAGTCCTTCTGTTTGTTTTCCGAGAAAACCCAGGTTTCCTTTCTATTTCTTTTTCGTGTTTTGTTTTGTTTTGTTTTGGTTATATTAGCTTACGCAATCTAAACGCGAACAATCTTGCAGGTAACCTCGCAAGTGCGAAGCAGCGACGGGCGTGGTCGGCGCGTGTGGCGCCGGAGAAAATTGGTACAAATCACTCGTATCCAGTCGTATGCGCATTTTCTTTTACTACAATCGGTGAATTTGAATTGGAGTTAGAAGAATTAGCTGCTAAAATTAAGTTTCTTATTGTTTGTGGGTCGGTGTTAATCAATCTTGCTATCGGTTAGTGGATGGGAAAGCTTGTCTGCTTTCTGAAATGCTTGTTAAAAGTATGGTGGAGCGCATGTCATTATCTGATGCTATTTTGGCACAAACCCTTTTAAATTTGTGGGGATTCTTGCTCAATACTGTACCAATCCAACACGGGCATTCTGTTCGTCCTGCTTCCAGTCTGGAAGATAAATGTTATTTTTTGATGAATTTGGAGGGTGCTTAATATCACTTCTTCAGACTAAATTATTGCATTGGAGAAATTCATATTACCTCTAATATGCGTCAATCCAAAATTAGTTGGGATGTATAGCATAAACTTCTAATGTCTGTTGCACACTATTGTGTCTGGGAACTTGATGCTTGGAAAAGAAAGATGTTGGTTCCTTGCATACAACAAGGTCCATTTGGAATGTGTTTACTTAAATGACGAATATTGTTTGTTTCCCATTTTGAAGTATCAGGCAGGGGGCTTTTCCACTTATAAATAAAGGCTTTGCAATCTTTTGGATTATGGATGATTTCAGTTCTTTTGCTTTTAAAGTTTGGCTTAGAATCTATTTAACATCCTCATTGAAGGTTTATTTTGTTTTGTTGTCCAAGACAATTTGAAAATTTATCTTTGTCATGAATTTAACTGTTCCAGGGCATATTTTGCATGAATTTTAGTTATTATATTCCTTTTCATGAAGACTTCCCATCCTTGAATATTTCTCTCTCTTTGTGAGTACAGATGCTGCTAATAAAAATATGAATTATAACTATTTTTCAGGCACACAGTTAATGCTGCAACTTAGCCCTATGATGCTTGGTAGTTCCTTTGGGCTGACAGATGCATATATAGGCAGCAGCCATGTGTTCTTGTCTAGCTTAATGCTTGCAATGTCTCTTCTTTCTTTATCTATTTCTTTCCAGTGTTGCATATTCATATAAATCTTTGTTTTTTGGAATCTGTCAAGCTCCATGTAGACTTCTATTGTGATTTACATTAGGTGAATTAATGCTTAGGAAATGAGAAAAATGATGCCATTTGGGTGACATAAAAATCACTTGATAATCTTTATCATAACTGCACATTGATGCTGGCATCTGCTGAGTTTGAAAAATGGTATTTTCTATGAACATTAAATACATAATGTTATGCTACATATGATTCACATGTGCCATCTGTTCACATTCTTGCTTTTCTATTCAACAAGTTACGCATTTAAGAATTACTTTATTTATGAGGGATATTATTCTTTAGACAAAGAAGGATGATGTGTTGCGATACAAATTGGGACGAGTTCCTTTCCTTGAGGAGCAGATGAGGAAAGTAAGAGAAGGAGGAGGAGTATTGGCATTTGATATTGAGAGATTGATGCTATCAGAGGATAACAAGTTCGAATTTGTCAATGAGGTGGCAGCAGAGGCAAAAGAATATGTCGAGAACAACAGGGATGAGTATGGAGTTACAAAAAAGGCCATTCTTCATGTTCTTAGCAACCGCATGAATGATGCTGGGTTTTACCGTCCAGAAGCATATCAAGAATCTGACCCCTTCAAGCCAGGGCCTGGTTATTTGAAGGAAGAGTTCACATAAGATGTGATGCTTAGAATGCCATGTTTTAGAGATGTTTAGCTCAAGACTGTAAATGTAAATTGCTTTGTGTTGTATCATTATTTCTCCTTGATTTGGTGTTCTTATTATCTCTGTTGTGTTGGTGACCTCCAGACAGTTATGATGTTAGAGACATGCATTCTAGCCATTTCAACCCATTTTGCCATGAATTGGTGCTGCCAATGCCTATCTATTAGGTCAATGTTACCTGGTGTACGTGGTGTAGCATAGCTAACCGTGGATAGGTATTAGGTGGCCAGCCAAACTTACTTTGTTCGGTGTACGTGGTATAATTTCGTAAGCAAACAGATAGCATGCCCTTGTGCCCTACCCTGAATCCTTTTTGTAATCTAGGGTGTAAATACGATGCATGCAAACTGGGACTATGGATTCTTGGATGCTGGCCTGGTATTGAGCTAGCTTACTAAAATGCATGTGCCACATGATGGGGAATCAGAAGCATGGGCAAGTTAAAGGGAAGTAAACATAGGCTTAAATCGATGCTATGGGTCAGTCATAACATCGTCATTGTTTAATGGCAGGCAGAGTTTGTTCTTTTCCAGAACCATTGTGAATTCTTGGTTTGTTCTCTGAAGAACATTGAGCTTAAGCTCATTGCCAGATGAACATTATTATTGCATAACGTAATAACCTTCGAGAGGGCAACCTTTGATTTATCCTCATCTACCGCCGTCACGTGCTTCACTTTTGCATGTGTATGCAGCGACTCGCACTCACCTCATACTTTTTGAATGTGTGTATGTACTGTGTAGCATTTATCACACCCAAGAAGAGTTGAACACCTCCCTTTCCTTTGCTAGATACAATTGAAACCAGACGAGCTTCCCATAACTCCACCTGACCAAAACTTGCCTTTTCTAACTCCATATGTGTTAATAAAATTTTTGTTTTTCAAATCTAAGTTTTCCATCAAAATTAATTAGGTGTGAAACTGATTCAAATGTATAATAAGACCACTTTGAATATGCAACAAATTAATGAAAAATTCAATAGCAACTTATTGCACATTCAAAGTGGTTGCATTATACATTGGAAGCAGTCTTCTCACACATCCAACAATTTTTGGAGGAAAATTTGAATTTCCCCCAAAAAAAAAAAGGGAAATTTCAGATTGTGTCAAAGAGCTCTGTCCGCGTACCTGGACTCACAGTTTATTGTTCTCATATTAATGTAAAGAAGGCACATGATAGATGGAAAACGAAGGTCAAAGAGAATTGATGGCATTAATACCAAACCATCTGCTTGTGTTTCTTCCTGAGCGAAGATAATCTTCTTTGCTTTGATAGTTTCTCCTCCTTCATTCCTAATTTATCCAAGCAGAATACAATTTTCTTCAGAGTTTGTATAACCCCCTCACTATTGGGACCAAACTCTTTCTCTTGAATTTTCAGAACTCGATCGAGCAGCACTAGCAACTCAGAATCATCCTTCCCCAGTCTCGTCTGAATGGATACCAAACAATCCAAAGCCTCCCCTGCAATTAAACCAAAATAAAAATGCATCTTGATCAAGTAACGGACACCTACACATAGTAGTATATGCGACAGCTAATACTGATCATATTCCCATAGAAAGGGAATGAAATAGGAAAAGAAAAAAGACATACCAACAGGAAGAGAATCTTTTCCAAATGCATTCTCGCGAATGCGCAAAGCCTCTAGTGCAAGCTGCTCTGCTTCTTCATCCACACCTAAATGATAGAGAGTTACCGCAAGATGCAACATTGGGAAGGTGATTGATTGATCATTGGGCCCCACAGTTCTCAGCATGATCTCCAAACTTGTCCTCAACAATCGTTCTGCCTCAACAAAATTCTTTGATTGTGAATAGGAGGTTGCAAGGTTTAGAAGATGCGTAACTGAGTCAGGATGCTCTTTTCCTTTGTACTTTTCAGTGATCAACAAGCATTCCTCGAGCAGCTTCCGTCCTTCTTTTCCTCTAAAAGCAACCAATAATAACAGAAAGTAAGCTGTCATCGCTTGTAGAGATGCAATTCAGCAAAGAAGGACAATTGATTGAAGACTTTGACTATATTCGGAGAATTTCATGAAGGAGCAAACAAAATTGTGTTGAAGCTACAATTTAATTCGCCCAACAACATCCTGAATTCCCAAACCCAAATTTGTAGCAATAACTTATGCAAGGAAAAGTTTCTTGTGAAGCTTCTGCACAATGCCTTAAGAATTATTCTTTCATTTTTGCAGTTCACACAGTCAGATAGTAACTCAATGGGAACCTTGGAGGTGTAATGGCCTCTAATCTACTAGCATTCTGCCTATATGGTCAAGCACTGTAATTGCAAAAGCACAGAAACAATATCCACTGAATTAAATGAAAATGACAAGCAAGAAGGAAAAAATAATGAATACCATGATTTGACTTCTCTATGCTGTTTATATGCATAAAAATATATATATCTGCCTTTACCTTCCAACAACATGAAGCAATTCTGCTAAATCAATCCTCATCTTCTCCATGATGCTGTCATCTAAAGCCACATTATTTGCGTCCTTGACAATCTGAAGAGCTTTCTTATATAAATCAATAGCTTCTTCTGCATTCCCTGCATAAAATTGGCATTGAATGACAAAGGGCTTATATAGTTCCCTTGAGGCTGGAAAAGAAAAAAGCAATGGTAGGGTTTAACACGTTAACCTTTTATTGGCTTAAATATAACAGAAATAATGTTCAATCACCGTTGAATCTGACTTCATATTTACCTAACATGGTGGTCTTATTTATAATGAATTGTCAAATGGGGAAGCTACACCAACTCAGTTGCTTAGTTGATCAGTCACAAGTGGTTATGTTTTGCCATCTGTTATCTACAAACTAAAAGGGTCAGGTGAAAGTGTCCCTATATTTGAATTTTAGACTTGTATGCCCGTCCTTATTTCACATTTTGATAAATGAAGTGAAAAAAACAAATATCTCTCTCTCTCTCTCTATATATATATGTGTGTGTGTGTGTGTGTGTGTGTGTGTGTGAGTACATAAGCAAAGAGGTATGCCCAGAAAGCGTACAATCAACCCAAAATAAAAAAAAAAAGATTCACAGGAATTTCAATCTCAACAAGAAATGAGAAGCAAGCATCTTCTCACTGTGATTTGAATGCATTCACCATCCAGCAAAGTAAATAATTTCTCCTGGGAACATAGGGATAATTAGGACTGTTTTAGGGGGATGATTTTTGGTTGATGGGGTTGTCCCATTCTAATATATATATATATATATTTCCCCTTATATATAGGAATCTAATAGCTGGAAAATAGAAAGTGGGAAATAAGATAAGAAAAAATTAAGGTCCTAATTAAATAAAAGATATAACCTAGTGCAGATGAAATATTAAAATAACCTAAAGCTTGTTCTTTTGAACATAAAAATTCTCTATAAAATTCTATTAGCTAAATTAAGGTTAAGGGAGGTGTTCTTGCTCTTCATCACAAGCTTTATGTAGAAAAAGAGAGAGAAAGAGAGAGAGATTATAATTACCTGTTGCACACTTCACACGTGCCAGGGTACTCATAGCCATGCCAACTCTCCCATCATTTTCCCCATATAAGTTCATATATATCCTTAAAATTCTAGAGGGGAATAAATGAGTTAGAAATTACATAAAAAAAAGAAATACTATTCATATGGAGTAATGGCAAAACACGAACATACTAACCTTAAAAATGGGCTTTCAGCATCTTCTGCTCTTCCTTGTTTGATAAAAAGATTGCCAAGCCCATACAAAGGCACCACTAAATCTTCACTTTCCACACCTCCTGCAAGTTCCAATATACTTATTACTTGATGGTAGACTTCTATTGCTTTCATCACTCTTCCAATGGAACCTAGAACTTTTGCCATCCCCAACAATGCTGAGACCAAAAAAGCACTATTTTTCCCTAGAAGAAAGAAAGCAGTATAGACATTTAGTTTCAATGGTTGACATTAGGTTTCAATAGTTGCTTCATTGCTATGACCCAGAGGAACTTCAAAGAGCAACAGCAGTAGGGGCAAAAACAGAACTATTTAAATGGAAATAGTCAATTCCATTAGAACCACAACAAGGTTTTTACCGTTTTTAATTTACTTCTTTATTGAATTATGCTTTTTGACTTTCAGCAATCTTGGCTGATATTCTATCATATGGAGGATTCCTCCAAAACTATGCACAAGACTGTTATTGTTGCAACAAGTAACCCATATACAATGAGCTTTTCAGGCATGAAAATCATCAAATGGATAAGTGCAACATAAGAGAATGCAAGATTGCAGTCAGGCAATTCTAACTTAATATAAGTGGAAATGAAGGCACAATCAACAATGGCATTGATCACAAAGCAAGGTGATCAGAAATTCAGACTGCTTTGAATCAGCATGAAAAAAATAGTTCATATCCAGCTTAAACAGTAGACTATCTCTTCCTTTTTTTTTTGGAAAGTAGGGGTGTGGAATTGGTTAACACTAGAAATGATTAATAGAAAAATTCTTCAGCAAAGGGAAGCATGCAGAGCTAAAACAAACAAGTGAATTCGTTGTTGGACTCTGATGTTATGCCATGTCAATCACAGTGTAAACAGGCTCCCATGCTATAACTTACCATGTCTGCTCTCCAGGATACCCACAGCTCGCTGGTATACAAGCAGAGACTTCTCACATTTTCCCAAGGTTGCATACATGCTTCCCATATGCATCAGAACTGAATCCAGAAGGTGCTCATCATCCCTTAAACCATTGACAACCTCACTCAACTGCAAAAAGAAAGAGATATATCTTAGAGTCATCAACCTTGATATAACTTATTTGCATGCAATCTAGTAATTACACAATTTAACAAAGCTTAAAACAAAGGAAAGGAAGGAAACAGACCCACTCACTGGCTATTGCCATTCCTTAAGAACAGAATATGACCAAGAACATGAATTCCAGAGTGACAGTAAGGATTCAAGAAGAAAAGTGCAATAAAACCAATTCCTTAAATTCTTATTTTAAACTGAATAAAATGTCCTAGATCCACAACAAAATAGTGTAGATTAGCCACAAATCTCAAATAAAAAAATCCTCATAGGCATATTGTTCTAAAACAGCAAACTAAAAAATGCAGAGACTTAGCAGGGGAAAGAAAAAAACACATGCATTAGTAAGAGTGAAGATATGAGAAGGAAGAAGGAGCCAACCATAGTAAGCAGAGATCCAACAGACTTGAAGTCTCCAATAGCCATGTACCCCAAGGCTATGACATCAAGAGTAGCAGCTTCTTGAATGCCTCCAGATTTTGCATCAATCTGTTCTTTCACAACTTCATAATTTGCTTGAAGCAGGTCCACAGCATCCTTTTCATTTCCCTTTTTAATCATCTTTTTGACTTCATCGAATAACTCTTGCAACTGTCCCTCAAGTTCACTTACACCACCAGAGGAGTTGCTTGAGTGGTCATGTATTGTTTTAGGCCTGCTAATGTGAATCTAAGCATGTCATTTGCCTCTTGCCATATAAAATATTCTAAACTCACATAAATTTTCTTCTTGCTAAACAGGCCTTAACAATATCATCAGAAGCCATTTTCAAACCTTTAAAAAGTTAAGAAAAGATCAAAGCTGTCAATAATGTACAAAGTCTATTACATGAGATCAAGTAGCACTCCCACCTTTGGAAGTCCACTGGATTTGAGAGACTGTAAGAAGTGTCATTGTCCTGGCATATCACACCTGCATCTAATGAGCCATAGGATGCAAATGTCTTCAAGATACAATGATGGGCAATGGCTTTTGCAGGTA
Source organism: Rhizophora mangle (assembly GCA_037832345.1). NCBI lineage: Eukaryota > Viridiplantae > Streptophyta > Magnoliopsida > Malpighiales > Rhizophoraceae > Rhizophora > Rhizophora mangle. The sequence goes on along the minus strand of JBAPLJ010000592.1, from coordinate 2,109,478 downwards.
TCGTGCATAGTTTGAAGCTGCCTTGGTGCTTTTGATGACGAACTGAGAAGAACGTGATGTCATTTTGTGAATGACTTGAATGAATGTACACCGATGCTTGGCCAATCCTGCAATGAAGTCAGAAGATAAAAGCATATCATCCTTAATTATTATCATGAGCAAATCTGGCTGCATTGAATCCAACTAAACCTTGGTAGGTAGCTAGCCAAGGTAAAATTAACCAAATTCTTTATGACATGAATCTTTCTAGTCATTTCATTAGGATGTCCCAACTTGGATGCTCTACATCAGAGCTTGGGTATAGTGAAAAAAGGGCAAAGGTGCGGGGCATACCCCGCAAGTGCCACGTCATGCTGCTGCTTGCACATGGCAAAAATAAACAAGGGTTAATGCACTTTATGGGGAAGGGTTGGTAAAGAAGTTTACTCCATTGAAAGAGGATACATTTTGAGGCTTGGAATTGGTACATTAACAGATAAATTAATGGAAGATGTGGGTCTCATGACTAGGAGAAAGATGGTACCTACAACAATACCTACAGGAGGCAATGTTGATTGGGAAAAAATGTATGGAAATAGGTAACAAGGGATTTAAGCTTTGTTATGATGGTGTTAATAGTAAGAATAGAATGAGGATTATTATTAATAGTTAGCTAAAACAAGGGATGACCGACATGAAGTAGGTTGAAGACTAGATAATTCTAGTAAAGTTGGTGGTTGGCCAAAAAATGATTAACGTTATTAATGCCATGTTTTACAAGTGGGACTAGATGAAGTAAAAAAGAAGAGTTTCCTCAATAAAATTGATGAATTCTAGCAGCAAATTCCATTAGAGGAAATGTTTTTATCGAAGAGGATTTGAATGAGCATGTAAGAAGTAATGTTGATGGATTTGAGAAAGTGCATGGAGGGTGTGGATATGGATGACAAAATAATCAAGGTCAAATGATGCCAGATTTTGCTGATGCATAAGACCTAGCTTTAGTCAATACCTACATTCAAAATTGGAAATAACATTTGATTAATAGTGGGCACAACAATTGCTAAATTGAGTTTTTCTTAATAAAATGTACAGTCTGTGCTTTGTGCAAAGATTGTAAGGTCATATCAAGAGAAGCACTTAGTACACATTATAGGTTAGTATTACTGGATGAGTGATTATAAGGGTGGTGAGGAAGAGAAAAGGGATGCAACAACACAAGAATAGATGGCTAAACTAACAAAAACCACAACAAAAGTTAGCATATCAAAATAAGATGTTGAAGGAAAGGTATTGAGACCTCCATGAGGTTGAAAATGAAAAATTGCATTGTACAATAGAGAGGATGGCCTTAGGGAAGCCAAGAAATAGTCTCCCAGTGAAGGAAACTTCATAGTAGGGTCATGTACAAAATGCTATTAAAAGAAAAGGAGAGTATTATAGAAGGCTCCCTAAGTACCTAGATGATAGTGCCTATAAGGAAACCAAATTAGGCCAAAATAAGGAAGAAGGCAGTGGTGGCCAGATCAAATGCATTTAATAATTTTTATAGCAATAGCTCGTGAAACCTATGTCTATGTCAATAACATTCTTTATGGGATGAGGGTAGGATAACAAAATTAGAGATGTTTGACTTGAGGTTCTTGTGACTGCAAAATTTCAATCAAGTTAAAAGAAAAGTTCTAACAGTGATTAGGTTATCCATACCATATTGTTGTGAGTGTAAGACTATCAAGAACTAGCATGCTCAAAAAAATAAGTGTAATGGAGATGAGAATGTATAAACAGATTTGTGGGCGCTACAAAGAATTAAATTAGAAAAGATGCTTATAACAAAGTAGGCACAATGCTGATTGGAGACAGGTTGAGGAATGACATTTGTGTCGGTCTGAACACATGTAATGTAGAACTACAAATGCTCCAATTAAGAGGGTGACCAAATCCCAGTGGATGCTAAGATGAGAGGGAGATAATGACTTAAGTTGACTACAAAATCTTTGGAAGGAATGATTTAAAATGATTACATTTCACATCAAAATCAACGTCATTTTTGAAGTACTATCATGATGCATGTGTTATAAAATTATGCTTAAGTTGCCTTTTCTTCCTAACGGTTTGCCATTTTTTTCTTTATTCTTTTGCAAAAACTACTTTGAAAAAATTGCATTTTTGAAAGCAGACAGAGTTCGCTTCAAACTTTCAGAATCAAGGCATTTACCATTGGGATTGGCATCTGTCAGTTTGCCACCCTTGTGGCCACTGCCATCACCTTTCTACCAACCCGCAACCACCATTATGTAACTATGTTCTCAGCCACACCACCAGCATGGGTTCTTATGATTGTGGTGGTATGTCAAGGGCACGGGGTCCTGCTAATGGGGTGATAACCACAGTAAACCATGTTGGTGCAGATCAATGGCGGAACTGATGAAGAAGTGGTAACAGCAGATGTAACCATGGGCTGATGTGAGAATGGTTATGATAAGAATGACATCATTCTATGCGAGATGGCCTGAAGCAGCAGGAGGATGGTAGTAAAAGTAAAGGGATCGTAGAAGAGAAATAATGTTTTTCTTTTTTGGTATAGAGCAATAAAATTTTAGCTTGAGGAGAAGCAGAAAATTATATACTTTTTATGAAATATCATTCTTGTCATGAATAATTGATTGTTAGATGTTTTCTCTTATCTGAAAATAATAATAATAATGAAAAGAAAATTCAATTCTCAAATAAACCCAAAAAAAGAAAAAAGAAAAAAGAAAAAAAGCTTTTCCCTACAAATTAACCTCTCCTTGTCAAACTCTTGCGATAAATGGTCCTTAATCTCCCAGGAAACCAAGAAAAACCCTAAATTCAAAATAAATATTCACCAACAAAATTAAACAAATTGGAAAGGGAGAAAGAGTACCTGAGGGAATTGGTAAAAGAAAGATGTGAAGACAGCATGTTGTCGACTTTATCACATCGCACCACAGAGGGTGGAAGCGGAAGAATCAGAATGAACGGCGTCGTTTGAGTTTGACTTTATGTCTAAGGCTAGCTGAAGCCGATAATGTTTAGGATTTAAGGTTTAGGGTTTACGGTTTGGAATGCTGTTCAATGTCTTTCAAATGTTTCAGGGTTTAAGGTAAATGATCACGTGCAAGTCTGACAATTTTCCCTTTGAAGGTAAATATAAATATAAATATAAATATAAATAATATATATATATTTTTTAAAACACCGTTGTTTTTTACAGGTGTAGCAATGTGGAACCGCCGCACGCCACCTTCTTTCTCAATTATTTATTTACCTTCGTCTTTCCTCTGTTTCTCAATTCTTAGCAATTTATAAATTAAAAAAAAAAAAAAAGAAAAGAAAAAACAGGGGAATGGCGGCTGGGGATGAATCGTCGTCGTCGGTCTCCTCCGTGAAAGACGCCGTTCACAGATTGCAGCTTTACCTTCTGGAAGGCATACAGAATGAAGACCAGCTGTTTGCAGCCGGCTCTTTGATGTCTCGCAGTGACTATGAGGACGTCGTCACGGAGAGGTCCATCGCTAACCTCTGTGGTTACCCTCTCTGCCCCAATCCGCTGCCAACCGATCGACCTCACAAGGCACGCTATCGCATTTCCCTCAAGGAACATAAGGTTTATGATCTACACCACACCTACATGTACTGCTCTACTCAATGTGTTGTTAACAGCCGAGTTTTCGCTGAGAGCCTGCGAGACGAGAGATGCTCTGTTTCGAATCCTTCTAAATTAAATGAAGTTCTGAGGTTATTCGACAGCTTGAACTTGGATTATTCTTCTGAATTTTTGGGGAAGAATGGGGATTTAGGGTTCTCTAATTTGAGGATTCAGGAGAACAAGGGTGAGCAGGCGTCTTTGGAACAATGGTTTGGTCCGTCAAATGCAATTGAAGGCTATGTTCCCCGCACAGATCGCAACAACAAACCTTTACTATGGAAAAATAGTGAAAAAGGTATCCACCCTGAATCTTGTTCTCTTCTTTCAGCCAGCTAGCTTTTGTGTTGTTCATACTGTTGGCAGTATGAGCAATCACCTCTTGGATGAAATTCTCATACTGCTGGACTTCTTAATTTCTGTCTCTTGTTGCCTGCTGCTTTTTTTTTTTTTAATTTTTATTTCTTGTTTTCATTCTTCTGAAAAGTTGGTTTTGCTAAAGTGGCTCGTAGGTAGGGTTTGTGCTTTAACGATTCATTTCATTATTTCAATTTATTTTGTTGACTTAAGAGTTGTTAGACATCCGAAACCGATGCTTTTGCTTGCATTCTGTGCTTTTCTCAACAACCATTGTGCCCAAATGTTTGGACTGCTTTTTTGCCCTTTCAATGGGGGAAAGGATCTATACGTATGATGGAATTATTATTTTCTGGTTTAATTTGCTTGCCAGGAGAAACCTTGCACCCTTTCAGTTACTGATGTTCACTTAAGATACTTTGTTGGAATCATGTTGTCTTCACCAACCTCAGTGAGTTTTGTTCATTTGATTCAGGGATCCAAGCCAACCATACCAAACCAACGAGCCAAAAGGAATTTATCCCTAGTGACATGGACTTCATGAGCACCATAATCATGAATGATGAATACAGCATTTCAAAGTCTCCTTCAGATCCGACAAGCAGCAGTTCTGATACAAAAGTGCAAGAACGTAAAGACAAGGTAACTCATAAAGCCATGAAGACTCAATCATCTGGTCCCACAAGTCAGGAATTGGATAAGATATCAAGAAAGTCAAAAGGAGAAAGGAGCAAAAAGGATTTAAAGTGTGAGCCTACTTGTCAACATGCACCATCATCATCAAATGTTTCCCAATCCTCTTTAACCATAATTGCCTCTGAAGCTGAACAGATATCCCAAACCAAGAAAATAACTAGTGAATCCATGCCCAAATCCTCAATTAAATCTTCTGGTGCAAAGAAGTTTGGTTGCTCTGTTACATGGATTGATGAGAAGATTGATAGTGTTGGAAGTAGAAACCTTTGTGAGGTTAGGGAAACAGACGATACAGAAGGAGATAATAATGTTTTAAGCAGTACAGACAAGGGAGATGGTGGTGATAGGATGTGTTTTGAATCAGCAGAAGCCTGTGCAACAGCATCGAGTGAGACAGCAGAAGTTGTTTCATCTGAGCAGGCTGATGTCATTAATGCAAGTAGGTCATCTTATTCTAGTGAGTGTCATCAAATCACTCTTGGTCCACATATTTTAGCATTGAACAAGTTGAACTTCCTTTTCCTAATTTCTCTTGTTTTCATTGGCAGTATCTGAAGCTGGAGACATCATATTACCAAGTCCACACAATTTGGATCAAATGAATTCTACAGTGGTTGGTGATGCACATGAGCCTGAAACTGATTCTCTTAAGTGGCCAAGAAAGCCTGGAATCCCACATTCTGATTTTTTTGATTCTGAAGATTCATGGTATGATTCTCCACCTGAGGCATTTAGTTTGACAGTAAGTATATTGCCAAATCTGAAATCTTAATCTTTAACCATTTTAAATATTCATTCTAAGATACACACTCATACTGAGGTGATGTCTTTTCAGTTATCCTCTTTTGCAACAATGTGGATGGTGCTCTTTGCATGGGTAACCTCATCTTCATTGGCTTACATTTATGGTAGAGATGACAGTTTCCATGAAGATTATTTATTGATAAATGGGAGGGAGTACGCTCATAAGATTGTCTTGGGAGACCATCGCTCATCTGAAATCAAGCAATCTGTAGCTGGTTGTCTTGCTCGGGTATATCCTGGACTTGTCACTGATCTCAGGCTGCCAGTACCAATATCTACATTGGAGCAAGTAGTGGTAATGATCCTTGAACTACTTTTCTGCTTTGGTAGGGTACAGTAGCAACATAAAGGTATTTATGGTTCCTTTCTTATGGTATCTAGAGACTTGAGAAAAATAAGTACTTGCTGGTGCCTTGAGTGCTCCAAAGTTATAAAATTTAATTTTTCTTTTCTTCTAAGCATTTGGAGGATAAATTTGGTTACTGAAAACAACATTTTATTGCCAAAATACAAAAGTAATGAGCCAGGGTCCATAGCAATAATGTGTACTTTTTTCCTTTCCTTTTCATTATCTCTATTCCTAGTTGTACATTTGTAGGGATGATGATGTAAAAAGGGGGTTGTGCTGTTAAATTGTGTTTATGTGTGTACTTCGTTAGCCTTCTTCTTGTTGATCATGTTGTATTTGACTTTATTTTATCACTTTATTAGTGTCACATCATGATCACTGTCTGCACATTCCTTGTCTGAGTTGTCTTCACAAATTATATCAGAAAATTTATAAGGGACATGATATCTTCTTTCTCTTTTAGTGACCTCACTTGAACAAGATTATTCTTTTAATATTCCCTTTGGAATCATTCAACCTCAAAAAAAATAATAGCTTTTTTAATATTTTGCCCATAAAATTGGCTGGCAGTTGTTTTGTTTTCCTGATTGGCCTGTGGCATTTTTTATCCAGAGCCGGCTGTTGGACACCATGTCTTTTGTTGATGCACTCCCAGCATTGAGAATTAAACAGTGGCTAGTCATGGCTTTTCTTTTCCTTGAAGCTCTATCAGTATGCAGGATACCTCCACTTACTCCACACATGACTGGCAGAAGGGTGATGCTTCACAAGGTAAGACTGCTAGACCTGTATGCAGTTTAATTATTTGAATTCTATTTTTTTTTTTTTTTTTTTGAGAAAGGAAATCTGACCATAGAAATCTTGGAATGTTGGAGATTTTGTGGATGAAGGGAAAAATATTTGAAAGTCCACCATGATGAAAAGTGCGGGTGTGTAGATTTGCGCAAAAATGTTGACCCTTCTTAAACAAATGCATGGTGTTGGTGACATTCATCTTCCTTCCATTGATATGGTTAGATGACATTACTTGTGGGACATCCTTTAGAGTGTAGATAGAATGTTAGAAGAAAATGAAACATCCATAAAATTTCCTATGGCAACTGCATAAAATAGTCAATTTTGTGAAGCTTTGCAGTTACTTTTGCAGAAAGGTTGTTCCGTGATGTGAAGGATAATCTCATGCTTTCTCTTGTTTTCTCTCTGTTTGTGATGATGGTGCATCAAAGATTCATATCCTTGCTGGCAAATTATACAACCCCCACCCCCAAAATCTGCCCCTTTTGGTGATTTCCAAACCGCTGAGTTAAATGCATAACGTGATATATTACACTTGTGTCAGCACTACATTATTTTAGGGTGTTTGCGTTGCCTTGGACCAAAAGTAGCACTTAAAAAATTGTAGCTGTAGTAAGGTATGGTGTTAACAACTGGTATATTTGGTTGCTTTGCTGGAGGGATGGGATATTTTGTAGTTACAAAATCAAACTATAATGTTTGTTGTGAAACCCCGCTTACACTGAATTGAAGAGAGAGGAGGAGATGACTTTATGAGTTTGATTGAGAGATAAATAAGTTAGCAATTGGATCCCTTTTGAGGTGCAGTGACCCAAGTTGGCGTGTAATGAGGCACAGACCTGTCCGCATGAGAGCTCAGGTCTTTTCAATTGCCAAAAATGTAAAATTGGACTGTCCAGCAACCCGTAAAAATCAGATTTGGTATTAAGATCTTAGTCTAAATTTTTGGAATCATTGCATGTTGTGGTCCTTCTAAGGAAGAAATTAACTGTGCTTTCCATTTTGATGTTGGACAAGCAGGTGTTAGATGGTGCACAAATCAGTGTAGAAGAGTATGAACTGATGAGGGATTTCATGTTACCTCTTGGCCGAGCACCTCAGTTTTCAGCACAAAGTGGAGCATAGCGGGATTTCAATGTCTGTCATATCTCGTGTTCTCTGCACACTTATGCGTGGGACAGATGTATCATGGTAAATCCCAAGGAAGGATCTACCTTGGGGCTTCCCGAAGCCCCACTTAAATCTTCTCTAAGCCCATGTTTATGTGAATAATTTAATTTTAAATTTTAGTAATTGTTTCTCCTAAATTTTCTTAATTGACTTTTTTTTTTTTTTTTTGGTGTCCCCGCACTCTTCTGAAATTGTCCCACTATTTTTTGAATTTAGAACTTTCGCTTGATTTACATGCAAGTTTAGGAGAATTTTCGAGATTGCACTACAAGAAACTCCTACAAGCGTTGGATGCTTTCAGTGGATGTTTTGATCCATTTGATGTCTCTAGACGAGGGAATGTAATATTCATAGTATTTCACTTCCTCAAAAATCATTATGATTCAGTTATTTACATTTTTCATCCAAAAATTTTTAGAGCAATGCATCAAAACCTATGAATATTTCTTGTGTTCTAATTCCTTTAAGAACACTTTAGAGGAGTCTACATTTTTCTAAAGTGACTCAAAATATTCTAAATTATTTTAGAATTTTTCATAATAAGCCATAAAACTATGAGATGGGGTGTGAAATTTTGAGGACTTGTGTAGGACTTTATTAGAAATTGGCGAAATATTTGAGAAAATTTAACATTAAATGAATTTTTTTTTTTTAACTTGCTTTATAAGTTTTCTTAAATTTGGCTCTGGCCCGTATGCATACACACCCATATACACGTATACAACAAATAAACGGAATTGAAATTTCTTTTCTTTTCTTATCCTTCCATTGAGACTCCTCAGAAACTGTAATCTTCTTTTCGATACAATCAAGTAATCCTCAGAAACCATAATTTGGGCAGCATTTGCCAATACAATCAATACAACAATAACCATCATTAGATTTTAGGTTACAAAATATTTCCATATTGAAACGGTTCAACTTTTGCTCTGCGTTACCCAGGGAAACTTTGTTTTTTTTCTTTCTTTAAAAGAAAAAGATAGAGAAAAATGTTTCAAGAAACGGTCAGGGTGTCCATGACAGGTTGTGGCGGTTAGAACAATTAGTCATCCATATAATCAAAGCTAGCTTATGCCAACAATGGATTGGTTCTAATGCATGGTGATTTCAGAAGCATTCTTTGAAGGAATATTTTCAGGGTGTCATCAATAGGCTCTTTTTTCTTTTTCTTTTTCTTTTTTTCTGTTTAATAAGGCCATATAGATTGCAATATCTTTATACAATAAAAGCATCAAACGACAATCATCGAATATGATTTTCCAACAAATTTGACTGATTGCATTTTGATACATTATTATATTTGTGAGGAAAAATATTATGGTTTCGTGTAAATTCGGAAGTAGTAAAAGTTTTTATTTTAATTTTTTTATTATAAGTTTCTCATAATTTTATATTATGTAATAAGTAGAATTTATTTAAAATAAAAAATAATAAAATAAATTTATATAATATAAAATTTTAAATAAATTATGTTAAAAAAAAAATTATATGTGTATATTCCCTAAATATTCCGGAAGTTTGTAACGAAAGTCTGTGCATGGAAGCATGGACACCATTCGGTTGACTTGCCAATAAAATGGTTTAGGTCAGCCAAGGCTTCGCTCTCGAGAAACACAAAATTCATCATCGATTGCGTCAATAATGTAAGATGAGTGAAAATGATAATACCAAACTATATGGGGTAAAAATTCCAAGAGTGGGAGAGTTGACATAGTTTCACCTTATTAATTCATCATGCTCAACTTTTGGTGTCACCCCCTAAAAAATAAATTTGCTTAAAATAAAATCGGGATTCTATATTTATATTAGTATAAAAACACACAAATTAACTTCTGAAAAGGGAATTTAAAAAAAAAAAAAAATCTAAAATGTAAAACGGTGCTTGTTCAAATTGCCAAATTATACAGTAAATAAGGGCACAAAAACCCAAAAGAAAAGAAAAAAAAAAAAAAAAAAAAAAAAGAAAGGGTTCTGCAGTCTGAGTTTGTCTCTGTGTGTGTGTGTGTGTTTGGTTAGGAGTAGGAGTTGCAGTCTGAAATATGAATCCGGAAACAGTTGCAGATGACGACTACGCTACAAATCAACCAATGACATTCCCTATTCTCTTCAGTCCTTTGTTTTTTTACCTTAAATTGATCTAAAAAGAAAAATGTTCATGCTATCAGCCTATGAATGCATGTACATAGTTTTCAAAGAAGATTTTAATAATTAAGAACATAAACTTTTATCTTAAAGATACTGCGCTCTAATACAAGAAATGCGGTGCGGAGAGGAGTTTATGGGGAGAATGGGGGAGTATGAGCTTTCTAATAAACAAAGAAAAAAGAAAAAAGAAGCATGTAAGCAAGAAAGATTTGCAATTATATTGTTTTGAGTAACTCTGGAGACTGGCGAGTATGACGAAGCAGTAAAGAAGGTTTTCATCTAACCTTACGTAGACATCAAAATCCAAAGCCAAGAATGATGCAGCCCACAATACACTAATTGGTAAACATTCACCCATAAATGCCATATTTAGTACCTTCCACTGAATTTTGTAACTCTCACATTAGACGTGCACAAACTCCAATTAATACCTCTCCTTCCCACTTTAAAATACCCTCTTTGATCACCTTCTTTCTAATCTTAATGGACACCAAGAAACAACTCAGTGGTCCAGAGACAGAGAAGACCCTTGAAATCGACGGGTTCTATCTTGAAGAAGACACCATTGGCAAGCAAGTTACAGGGTTATGGCAGGTGAATTTATAGCTTTATGGTTAACTTACATTATGGTGACAAGTTACTTCGGTATTGTTGAATATTTTTCTGTTGAAGTTGCATTATTTTATTTGTTTTGGTATTGCCAGCTTTCTGATTCTGTTTGTATTGTTGTGCTGATCTCTATACAGAATTACAGAACTTCCTCCATTAGGCAATTGCTTGAAGTTTGATTCGGCCCTATTACTCTGCCACGACCAGAACATCAATTTCAACAACATTGAGGATGTAACTGCGGACAATATTTTCTGGGGCTTGGATACTCCCCACTCTTTGTGCGGAGATATTGTGGCAGAGCCAATGCTGATTAGCGATACCAGTACCATTAATGTTGAATCATCTGGTGGTTGTTGCCGCAGTATTGCTACAAGTGAGTTAAGTGAAGTTCCATCGATGGTTCAACGAAGTGCTAATACAGCCAGTGTTACTTCAGACATGAAGGAAGAGGAAAGGAGGGTAAGTGGAAGGAAAAGGTCGACTCCACTAGAGTGGGAAGAAATCCACAAGTACTTTGATGTCCCCATCAGCAAAGCGGCCAAAGAAATGAAAGTTGGCTTAACCATCTTGAAAAAGAGATGCAGGGAGCTCAATATCACGCGCTGGCCTCACAGGAAGATCAAGAGCTTGAAGTATCTTATCGACAATGTTAAGGTATGTGCATAAAATGCCTGCATCACCTCATGCTATGATGAAAGGCAGTAATCAAATGCCTTTACAGCATAATTTTATAGACCTCTGCTGACTGATCTAACTAGAAACAGATGACCCAGAGACCATTATACTGGATATCTTGATGTGTTGCTGACCACAGAATTATCTCATTTCTGAAGTGAAATGTATGATATCTGGTGTTTTCATTTATACATATTACCAACTATGTTTCATTTGTAGACAAAGATTCTGCAACATTTGGTGTTGGAATGGAAAATTTACGTTGAATTGGCACTCTAAATAACTTCGGTCTTGTATGTCCTACAATGTAGGAGATGGGGCTTAATAGCGAGGTAGTGATGCTGGAGGTGCATAAAAGGCTTGTAGAGAAACTGCCAAGTTTAGAGCTGACGGACAGAGCGAAGAAGCTGAGACAAGCTTGTTTCAAAGCCAATTATAAGAAGAGAGAGTTTTTGACAGCTCATATGCTTAACTCTGTTCGATAATTTCTTTGTCTTGACACTCTGACCTCGACCTGTTCTCGGTATGTCTGACTTGTGACTAACGTGGGAATGAGTCGTATTGTTGATACTTTACGACTACGCATGCCATCATCAGCAGCTTGAATATTTTCGTCATGGGATTGACCTCTTTGGGCATGTAATGATCAGTTCTGACCTTGGTTAGCAGGTGAAATATAGATTGTTGCAATTACTTCACTGTGTGTTTGATGCTGCAACTACCAAGCTTTCTTGCAGTATTAGACTACTTGTCAAATGCCAATGCGTTTGAATTTTGAAGGGCTCATGCGGATTATTTCACTTCTAGTTATCACTATAATGTTGATTTAGGGTGCAAACTGGACTGCGGTTTCAAAATTAATTGAGAGGTGCGCCTAATTCATACATCTAATTCCAGTCCACCGACCACATGAGCCAACTCATGGAAATTGGTTAAAAGAATGGTAATTGGTGTAGCTGGCTCTCAATTTAACTCGTGCAATGCTCGCCTATTCCAATTTCCCTCATATTCAAGCAAAAGTGTTGTGAGAAGAATTATTATCCATGATTCAATTCACAGGTTATAGGAACTGCAACAATATGATTGTTATCAACATTACAAAACATTGTGAAATGTCTACTTTCCCATAAAAAAAAAAAAAAAAAAGAAACTTCAAAAACGTTGAAATAACAACACATACATGTAAGTCACAAACACAGTACTGAGTTCATCTGGAAGATTAAACCGTGAGGGAAAAAAAGGATAAAAAAAAAAAAAAACACACACACACACACAAACACACATACACACACACATCACCAAGGAGTTCTCTTGCCTTAATTCCTCTTGCTACGTTTCCATGGGACCACCTGCTTGAAACCTGCTGAGATGCTTATCTGCAACAGAATCACAATACGACATTGATAAGCTAGATTCACCTGAAAACTAGATTCGAGAGACAAAAATCACGTGATTGACGGAAAGTAAGATTATTTTAAATAAACCACACTAGAATTATCATTTTCTTGATAATCATTACACACATACTTAGTCATGTACCCTTCATTAGTTAATCACTAATCAAAGGCCCCCACAAACAGTGTACTCCATCCCATTCAACGTTGTTAAAAGAGTGAAATTGAAATGATAATCAACTATGAGATGAAATCCAGAAGAAAATTTGGAAACACTCTTATGCAAATATGTGAAGCTCTACCATATCAAGTCCTGATCACACAACTTCAAAGAAACAGAGATGGCTGAAATCTAATTGATCATGCTGTATGCTAAGCTGTGATCATGCATAATGTAATAACAAGACGAAATGGACTGCTAGTAATTTTTCTTTTTTATTTCTTTTGGGTGTAGCAAGAAGCTTACCCACAAATGTGATCTTGTCGGAGAGAAATTCAAGAAGTTTGATCTTCTTCTAATCCTCGTGATGCTCACTTGCTTTGTTGAACCACTACCATGAGCAACTGCAGCTCTTCTATCAATTACGGAACGTGAGAAGTCAAAAACGTTCTCAAGCTCTTCTTTATTCTTGTTCAAATACCCCCACCTGCCGGACATGCCGATGATCCTCTCCATGTTGATCTTCCAGCCCCAATTCTCCGAAAGACTAGCTAATCTTCCCTGTCCAAACGACAAGGAACGAGGCAGAGAAGGGTCGTGACGATCCAGAGCAGCCGTGGAGGACGGCACATTGGCAACTTTGGCCTGATTCAACAACCTTGGGGGCAGTTGCAGACAACTTGGAGTAGTCTTGGCCTTGGATTGGACACTGGTGCAAGCTCTAGGCTTGCCTGGTGCTTCCTCCCACCGGAATGGAACTGAGACCGAGGAAGAGATTGGTGGTGCTGGAGGAGGAGGCTCCTGTGGTTTGCTTGGAAGTGGAAACAACGTGGAGAGGTCTAGACCGAGACTTGGTTCATGATGGCCATCCGCAGCTCCCATAATTAAAATTACCCAACTATAACAAGTAAGTCCTCCTTTAATTTCTTCCTTTCTTTTCCTTTTCCCAAAAACTCAACTCAAGCAGAACCAAGACAAAAAAAGAAAGATAAACTCTCCCAAAGACAGACAGAAAACACGTAACCAGTTGCAGCTTTGGTCAGTTAATGATAATGGCAGGTGGGGACGGTTTTCATAAAGACAGGGAACATGGGGAGGAGTGGTTGATGACTGTGGATATAATGTGACGCATGCCCACGCACCTGCGGGCCCCACCCACAACAAATATAAAGAAAAAAAAAAAACTTGCGATGATATTTGATGGGATATGAAAAAAAATATATTAATTTTCGTATTTATCTATTAATTTTTTTATATTTTTTAAAATTTTAAATTTTTAAGATTTATTTTTAATAAAAATAATTAAATCATTAATAAATTTCATATAATTCATATATAATTTTTTATATAATTTAATTATTATGTATTATAATTAATTTAAAATAAAATTAAAAAATATATAATTTAAATAAAAATTTAAAATTAATCTATTTTACATATCTCAAATTAACCTAAACTCACGTAAGAAAGAGAAAATAAAATATAATTTAATCCTAATTTCTGAATCCAAATGACTTGATTTTCTTAAACGACCGAAATCCATGTGACCTGACCCTAAATGACTTATCGTCCAAAAATGGATCGTACCGTAGAATATGACTCTCGAATCCAAATGAAAAAAACTCGCCCGGTCTAATCTTTTTACCAGTTACAGTCAAAATCAATTCATAGCTGTCACAGACGGTGGTTTGCGTGCCAATTTTGTTTCCTTTTTCACCTCGAAGGGTCGTATGCAAATTTGTAGACAGACCAGCACAAATATCCTTTGTACTGCTGCCGGCTGTCTTGCACCTGCCCAAATTAGGGTTTGGTGGGAATAAACTTGCACTTTCTTGACTGTAAATTCAATCTATATATCGAGGCTGGTGGCTGTCACTTACAATAAAATCTTTTTACCTTATGTTTTATACGTGAGTTATGATCCATATACAGGTTTCCATTGTCTTCAATGAATTTATTAATATATATATATATATATATAAAAGAAAAGAGTGGAAAACAAGAAACATCTACTGGTCGACATTTGAGAAACAATATTTTTTAGAATTATTTTTAATTTTATTTATTTATTTTGTTGTGGCTACTTGAGATGATGTATATGTCACGCCACCTAGAGCTTGGACTTGTACGCCTAACATGTCTTTATCTTTTTACGTCTCTTTCATGTTAAAAATCACACGTCCAAGATAATGGACCAGCTGACAAAACTCTATCCTTTTTTTTTTTCTTTTTTTCACCTAATCAGTAAACCGCTTCTAGATTGAGCATTTTTATTGTTATTTTTAATCTATATATATATAAATTCTTAGATTGTAACCAAGTTAACCTAACATTGAATCCAGTTCAGATTTTTTCAGCACAGTCTTACGAAGTTTAGAGATGATCACTAGATAGTAAAGCAACCATGGCATGCATTTCTTACAAAATGTGCTACGTGATGACTCTGATTAATATTATTATTTTGGTAAGGTGTTAGTTTCGTAAACATTACATGTTATTAAATTAATCATTTTATTTTTTAATTTCACTTTATTACAATTTTAATTCTAACCCACGGACTAAACGGGTTCTAGGCACGTGGATCCCAATCACGGAACCACCAAAACAAGATCAGAAAGTATATTTTGTCTGGATGTTGAGCTAGAGTTTAATTGTGGTGCAGTTGGCCGCACGCAGCCATGCCTTTCACTCGTCAGAGATTTAATGCCCATGGCCCCAAAGCTGCAACGCAAGCACCTCCGAAGCCTCAAAGAAACGAAACCCGTACATTTGTCGACAATTCAAAGCGATCGAGCCCGATCCCAACCTGTCCCTCAATCCTTGAAAGGTCTTGTCACGTTATTACCACCGAAAATGGGTCCACGAATAGTTTGCAATAGGATCGATAGGCACCGTACCATGAAACGGTCAACGGAGCGACTTTCAGCGCACCAATATGGGTTCACATGGAAGTCCAAGATAACACTTTTCCAGAGCTAAAAACCGCAAAAAAAAAATAAAAAATAAAAAAGCACCGTAATAAATATTTATTTTAATGTTTAATTTTATTTATTTGTGATAAAAAAATATGTAATTAATATATATATTTTTATTATTTTTATGTTATTTTATAAGTGTTGTTAGATAAATACAAATAAAGAATAAAGCTACATAAAAAGAACAGTGTCAACGTTTCACAGGTCAGGATCTCTGCTGACGGCCAAGAATACTGTCAGCATCTCCAAAGGTCAGGGACTCCACAAATTGCTAAAAGCAAAATGGCAATGTTCAACAGAGAAAGTTTACACAAATTGCCAAAAACAGGCGTCAACATTTTAGGGTCCGATTTATTTCTACAGAACACCAAGAATTGTAAGAAAGCGTCGCCTTGTATCCGCTATCTACAACAACTGGTTCAGCAATATATATGTATTGTATTGATGTTTTACAAGGTTCATTCTCTAACATGATGCGGTTGCTTCAGTGTCCATTGATGTGCTGCAAGGCATTACTTTTGTAGTAAAATAAATATAATTTCCTCTGTACAAGATTGAGCTATGGGTATCTGTATCGAAAGTCTCAAACGAAGCCATGGCTTCTTACTACTTCTACCCCTTAATGTGTGTATCATCCCTTCACAAGCCAGGGTGCCTGCAATTTCAACAATAATTCGAGCAATCCGAACTTCAAGACCTCTTTGAACTTCCCGCGAGAGAGTTCTTTACGTTGTCAGCGAAGCGCTTAATGTCAAAGCCGACAGATTTTTCAGGGACCCCGACAATCGCAGAAGCAATCTTTGATTGAACTTTCATTAGTTTTCGCCCCATTGCAGCCATGTATCTCCACATCTATTACTCGTTTCAAACAGTACTATAATGCTGCAGAACATGAACATATGCAGAAATCTGATAAGCAGATCAGCAGGCTATTATAAGCAGAAATCTCATTGAAGTTTATTGTACTCTTTTCTAGGCCTGGTTTACTACCATCTCTTTGGGCATGTGCAAGGTTAATTTTGCCAAACGTAGACAATTCCTAAAAGGCCATTTCTGCTTGTTATTGTGTTGCCATCACCTGACAGGTGCTGGCTTTTCTGGAAATGCCAGATTAAGAGGAGGAGAAGATGCTTTCTGCCGCGAAGGAAACGCTACTTAAGAGGCATGCTCGGACTCTTCTTAGAAATCGATATACTCTTGTATCCTTTAGTTTCGTTGTCTGGAATCAAGGTGTGATTGAACACATTCACTCTCGCTAGCCATGCCAGTTGGTAGACAGTTTCTCTTGATAGAAAGCGTCAGCTGCCGTTAAGCACCAGAAGAGGATATGTATGGTTGACAACATCAAGATGCCTACTTACCATCTTTCAAGAGGAATGAAGTTTTTTTCAAGTCATAATTGTGTACCCCATTTGGTTGTCTCATTTAGGTCATCACCATCTAACTTGCACTGGGACTGCCCTCATACCATCATCCTTTTCCCACCAGTGATGTCATTTAGGATTCCAAAAAGTATGAGATGTTGTGCCAATAGATATTATGGTTTAGAAGCAAGTGCATAACTTACGATTAGTGGCTTTTGTGGTTATTTAGGTGCCCCCAAGTTAATTAGTTTACTACGACACGAACCTGCATGCAATAGAAAACTTTTGGCATACAATTTCAGGACAGGGACAAACACTTTTCCAAGGTATTCTTGATGCCGAGAGAGCAGATACTTGGCACCATAATGCTGCAGTTACAGCCCAGTAGACCAGTGCGGGCCAACCTATCACTTTTGCTACTTTTGCTCAAGACGCTCTAGAAGGGAAAGCAAAGCATAGTTGGGTAAGATGAACAGCATACTGCAATTTATTTTTTTTTTCGTAGAAAATTTCAAAAAAGTATTTAACCTGCTCCTATATACGGGGAAAATCAATTCCCTCATGACATCGTACATGTCATAAATCATACAGTGGAAACAAAAAAGAAAAAAACATTAACAATAGCAGAGGGAACAGCTATGCGTGGAAGATAGAACTCGAGATTTTAAGAATTTTTTTAGCTACAGACATCCATCGTTTTAGGCAATGAATAACAACAGGGATTATATTTGCCTAGAGAAACTTCAAAAAAAAAGAAAAATTTTTGTTTAAACGCCCCCAACACTCCTCTTTTCATCTCTGGCCCTAGAAAGCTAGCAAAAGCAAGACTCTGGCTTCTTTGTTTCATTCCACATCACATCCGAGCGGCTACTCACATGTCACCCGCAGTTACAATCTGGAAGCTTCCGTAATATCTCACACATAAAAACATACATCTCGAAAAAATATATGAATAAAAGGAGAGTCAATTTCCATGTGCAAGACAAAAGACAAGACAAGAAAAGAAGCGCATATATCACAGCAAGCAGTGAGACAAGTAAAAGCAGTGGAAAAGAGAAAATATTCCGGAAAAGTCTGCACAGTTTCTATCTACCATCCATTGCTTGTAGGGATACACAGCTCACCTTATCACAAGAAAATGCGCTTCAAAGAATTTTAACATTGAATCTATAGGACTTTGGACAGAAATCCATAGATACAGAGAGATCAACAGAGAAAGACTGCAAGTTTTACCAACACGACAAAGAAAGAACTTGACAATCAACAGAAAATAAATAATCTTACAATCCCCATTATACACTCTTCTATTCCACATATATCTTCGATGTGGAATGCTCTGCCTGAGAGACTGGTAAGCAAGGCAAAATACCCGCTCATGAAAAACAGCTGAAGATGAACCAATTTAAAATGTTACAATTCAACCGTCAATACACTGAAACCCTCCACAAACCCACAACCAAATCCCAAACAAAGCTGCACAAACAATCAAATCTACCATCAATACCACCCAAACGTGCTTCCTCCAAATCTGCTTAACCTTTTGCCTGCTATCAACTGAATATGCCCCACCACTCTTATGGATCATTGAAACTGAACAGCCTCTACTCCCTACAACATTCCTACTATCATCCAAGTAACCATTCCTTAAAGCATCTTCCTCCCCATCACCATCCTTAACATGGCGATCCCCATTTGACTCTACACCAAATCCGTTAAAAAGTCTCTTCTTCTTCTTCTTCTTCTTCTTGCACCAGACCTTACTAGGCTTTGCAAGCAATGGTTTCACTGATGCTTGCTTCCCTCTCGTGGAATCCCTCGTCGAGAAGTCCAAGGATGCATTTCGATCACGCTCTGATTCCTCTAACGGATTCACCATTTCTAAATCCACGGGGAGTATTTCACGAAATAGAGGATAAAACTCACCTTGAAAACAAAGAGGAGTGAACTTATCAAACTCCACAATTGAATCAGACGCCATAAATTCCTCAAAAGCATTCTTCACGCGATTTAGGAACCAAAGAGACTCGGATTTCTCAATCCCCACATCAAAAATGGCAAAATAGTCAAAAGGGTCATTGATCAAGAACGTGTAGCTTCTTTTGCGCGCGGTATGAGAAAACATGGAGTGATGAGATGGGGCTTGCTCCACGCAGAGCTGAGCTATGGCTTCGATTCCCGGTTCCCTATTGAATTCTGCAATGATCGTGTGTCCTTTGGCAATGCAAGCGTAGAAAATGAGACTTGAGTTTGAAATCATTGGTGGGGCTTTCTTCATTTTCTCCACTTAAAAATCAAGGAGAAAACGGGAGTTCGAACAGAGGAGATGGTGTTTGAGATGAAGAAAGATTAAAAACTTTAGCATTGCCAATTCGAACAACTTTCTTCTATCGTCCCTCGGTAATTGTCTCCCTTATTGGCTTCCCCAAGTCAAAAAGCTTCGATCTTTATTAATTATTAACCCCTTTCCAGAACTTCTCTTCTTTCTCGCTAGGGTTTGATATTGGAATTGGAATTTGGGAACATATCGCAGAAGAACGGAGTCCAAAGGTATTGGAAATAAGTTGTAGGTTTGAAAGAGAGTTAAAAATAGAATAACTGAAAAGGTCGTAAATGGCTTTTGAAGACCACCAAATTGCCTTGTCAACCGTGTCAAAGTAATCCTAAAAAAATTCATGAAGCGAACGCTTTTGTTTGTGGGCCGTTACGAGAAAACAAAATAATCTATAATGTAACATTTTTTTTAGCAAATATTATATAACATCTTCTGTTTTGTCACCTTTTAATTTAATTTAGAATCGAACTTACACTCAATTTTTTAACGGTTTATTTTATTGAAAATTAATACGTGAAATGTGAAATTTTTTATTGCAAATTTGAAATATTATTTAAATTTATAAAAATATAACATGATATTATATTAAAAATAATAAATTGGGTGAGAAATAAAAGTTAATATTCGCAATTGAATTAGACGGTTTTGAGAGATATTCTATCCAATCTGCTTGTGGTGGTTTTTCTAAACGATAATGCACAACCAAAACTGTAAATCTTTTCAAGCCAATCAAAATGAAATCACCGTGGCTAATGGGTTGTGACGGTTTCAAACGGTTGGGATTTATGTAATCTGCAAGAGACCTCCCTTTGCAGACTCTGCTAGCAGGCCACCCCATATTTGTTTTTTTTTTTGTCAATAGTGATGCAAATATTTCTCCAACACTTATGATCAGCTGGAGAAACTTGGAAACAGATGAAAAAGGCTCAGTTCTGATATTTATTGTTGAATGGAACCAAACCATTAAGGGCGGAAGCTGAGTATTAGGTTCCTTTAGTCTGATGAAGTGGTGGTGGGGCTTTATTATTCAAACTGTACAAGTGTTCTGCCCTGACATGCAGAAACCAACAGGCCTTTTCATTTGGATGGTACAACATGCATGCTCCTAGATTGAACTTCTATTCCCACAGAGAGTCTGGGGTCCATCTTTAATATGATTTTGATGGGTGCAACCTCGTATGGTAGGAACCGATGCATGTGCAAATGACAATTCAGTTTTGCATTATGTAGAGTGAGGATGTTTTACATTAGTCTTATGAACAAAAGGTTCCAATATATTCAATACTGATATAATTCAGTTCAACTTAGTCTTTTATCCAAAATTGTAAAATAGTTGCAAATATGTTCTTTCATTTTATGGTGTAACAAGAAACAAAACGTCATTGCTTTATTAAGTATTATTAAAGCTGAATATTTAAGACCTTGCGAATACGATCTCTGAAGTATTATGGTTAAGATGGCTTCTATAGGATATTAGCATTGCCCCCTCCTTGGTTATACTATTTTTGCAACAATTGTTTGTACTATCCATATAACTCGTAATGATGTCTATTGTAAATAAACCAAATGGATTAAAAATGACTTATCATTTTATTGGTCAGTACATTTTACACAAACAATTTATTTGGTTCCTGTTACTACTATTATTGATCAAACTATTGACATCTTTGCAAAACCTCACCCACCAAAATGACTGTTTGATTTAATTTACAAACTCAAGTTAGTTGTCTCATTATCATAAGTTCAAAGAGAAGTGTTAGAGATAATCATTCATATATTTATTAAAATTCTTAAGATTATCATAAGATTGTGTATATAATTTTTGAAAAAAGAAAATGATAATAGACAGTTTAAGAGATGTAATGTGCCGTGAGAAAGGATTTATAAGATGACACCATTACTACTTTCTTTCACTTCCAAATGACCAAAAAAAATCTTAGTAAAACCGGATAAAGATTATTTGGATTCAATAAAAAGAGTTAATAATTCGTACAAATCAAATTTCGGGGTTACACAACCTTCAATTCAAACTGGTGAATTAAAACAAATAAATGGCCATATAAATACATGACATGCGGCCAAGTCTTTTTATTTTTATTTTTTATCGATTCTAACAAAATTCAAACTCAAGGCTTTCAATATTAAAAAAAATACCCCAGATATTAACTACACAAAATCATGCCTCCAACTATAGCTACACGGAGGCAGCTTCCAATCCTCACCGGCACCGAATTCAGAGCCGTGCCCAACTTCAAGCCGTCCGGACTGGAGGGGCATTTCCTTATATTTGGGCCTTGGGCTCCTTGGTGCCTGGAAGGCTGCTGTTCCTCCACCTGAACTTGACGAATCACAAGCTGATCCTTTCTTTGTTGATGGATTCCATTGAGGCACGTATGGACCATGCTGCTTGACCAAGCCTTGGCCACGTATCTTGGCCCTTGTCGACTGTGTTGGGGCCATGTAGCTTGGCACGTTTGTCGGTCCTGATTGTCCTTGCTGTCGAGACCTGCATGGACTTTTGTCAGGTAGGCCCATATTGATGCTGGTGGTGCCGGGTGGAGTGACCATGTCCATCTCCACCGTCTTCTCGGACATGACATCGGTGGTGTTTGTGTTGCTGGTCAGTGTCATGTAAGAACTATCGTTAGGCCCCAAATGACGGGCATGGCATGGTGGAGAGGACATCCATTCATCGAGCCAATAACAGCCCCATTTGCCCTTCTCTCGTTCGCTGACATAAAATCCTTCATCTTGGCCGCTTAGATTGGTTTGAAGATTTGGTTGCTTGTGTTGTCTCTATTGCAACAAAAAGCCAAGTATCAGAATAAGTAAATAAATAAACGAAGAAAATTAAAAGCGATCAATAAGGTTAAATTTTCCCAAACCAGCAGAATGGTTGGTTTTATCTAGTAAATGTGTATTTCTCTATAACATAATGCCACCATAGTTTAATATGACATCAACAGGTAACATGGAAATATATAATACAAACAAGAGCTTAGTTACCCGGACAAGATCCTGACGTGCTGATATAGTGGGCATGGATCTCGTACACTTTTCTTTTTTCAAAACATCGTATGTGCAGCCGCTAGAGTACAATGTGCAACAAGTATCATATAATTTGTATCCAAAAAATTTTTGATAGCTGCTTGCACATTTTATTATTTCTATTGCATATTTTAGCCTGCTTGTTCCCCATATTCTGTTTTTTATTTTTTTATTTATGGTTCTTAAAATCAAAAGTGGGCGGGTTCGCACAAGGCTATGCCTGCCACAGCTGCGTGGAGGCCCCCGTCCAAGGATCCATCTGCTTGCCATCCACAGGGGAAGAACAGGTGAATTTGTAAAAGTAACTCACTGACCTGGTAAGCATAAGCATAGGCAAGGGCCCTCTCCCTTTTAACAGCAGCATCATGCTTTCTTGAAGCAT
Source organism: Rhizophora mangle (assembly GCA_037832345.1). NCBI lineage: Eukaryota > Viridiplantae > Streptophyta > Magnoliopsida > Malpighiales > Rhizophoraceae > Rhizophora > Rhizophora mangle. Next base: position 2,086,571 of record JBAPLJ010000592.1, on the reverse strand, counting down.
TTTCTTTCGCTTTCTCTGAGCTCTCATTCCTACCATACAAACCTTCAATTCTATTACTCCTCAAAGGGCTCTTTGGATTTATGTCTTTTGTCACAGACACTCTTCGTCCTTCTTCTTCTTCTTCTTCTTCTTCTTCTCCTTCCTCTTCTTCTTCTCCTTCCTCTTCCTCAACCTTCTTCTGAAGCTTCTCGTGAGCTGATTGGAGTCTGCGAGCTCTTACACTTGCCTGCACGCGTACTAGAGCTTGCATGCATCTCATTGTCAACAGTGCTTGCTTGCGAACATTATAGCCTCTCACCAGCGCCTGCAGCCGCACTACTCCCTTCAATGCTCGCAAGGCGCGCCGAGCCTGCAGAATATGCAAGGTCATTTCCAATGAAATGTCCAATTTTTGGTAGAAGTTTGCAATTAAAGTGAATTTATCATTTGGATGCCACTATGACTTACAGAGATCAAGTGTTGAGTTGAGAAGTTAAAAAGACTTAAAATACCTTACCATTTTGAAAAAGTGAAAGAAAAAGTAAACAGCATATAATGGACTAAAGAGTCATGACTTAAATTTAAGATTTTGGGTAAGGTGCAGTGTGAAAAAAACGCACAAAATGTTACTGGCTCCTATCCTCCAGCAATGTCTGTGTATTAGTAAAAGGCCCAAAAAACAAAAAATGACAGACTTGTGCAAAAAGGTATCTCTAGAGCAAATTAAGGATGACTTGCCCTCAATGGCACGGCACACGAAATAGATGGACATGAAAGAATAAAACGACCAGTCAACAAGTTTGTGGTAGTTGGCATTACAATGTTGCCGCAACTCCCTGTTCCATTCAAGACAAAAGGAAAGACAAAAATGCTGCTAGTCCCAAGTACCACGACTTGATTCGCATTCCCTTAAAGTAATAATCAAAGAAAATATACATATTATATGTGTAATAGAAGTATAGAACTGATATGTACAGAAGAGGCATGGTTAATTAGTAGTTCATACTGGCAGCGAAGCCCCAAATGGAAGATACTCTAAATGTGTTAAGTGGCTAAAAGTAGAAGAGATCGATCTTACGAGGTAGCCCCTGTAGTGTGATTGTATGAGGATGGCAGCTCTCACTTCCCCAGATTGGTGCCCATAACCCGCCAATCGCACAGCTTTAGCAGCCGCTTGAGCAGCTGCAACTGCGGCTTCAGCTGCTGCAGCAGTAGCTACTGCCATGGCCACGGCATGATTTCTGTTCTCATTCACTGGAGTAGATGCAACGCTCTCATCATTCGTGCCATCAGGGGAGCTATCTGCTGGAAAATACTCAAACGCCACAACCTCCGGGCCCTCATGTTGCAGTTTTTCTACATTTTCTCTCTAAAAATACCAAACCAGTCACGGTCATATCCATTGCTGGATGCATTTGTTCTCAATTTAGGCTAATGCTTTCAACTCAACCGATTATATTGAATCAGACTCTCATACTGTGTTGCACCAATAAAACCTTTAAGTCCAATTCAAAAAATTTTGAAATAAGTGGACCAAAACTTTTTATGTGAAAAATGTCTTGTTATTTTACTATCCAAGACAGAATACACACGACAAATCACAAAATGGTGACTTCCATCACTTGTTAGAAGCAAAACTCCAGATGTCTACAAAACAAGTGCGGCACAACGTGATTTGTTTTTGTCATGATGGTGATCTATCGAAGCAGAAGCACATGTTTGTCAAGATTGATGATGTGATGGCACTGGTGCATGGTAATAATATGTCATAAGGTCCTCAAGCATTCAATGGCCATGTTCATGGGGGGACCATCTATGTATCCATTTTGGTCAATGGCCATAAAAAACTGTAAAATTGTTGATGATCTTCAACGTGGCCCTAGCATGCCATTCACGAACGAATACCGTCCACTTCTTGATAGTCGACCTATAAATCTTAGCCATTTAGGTCTTACTATATTTTACATATAGGGACATTAAGAATGTTCTTGCGGGAGAAGAAAGGCATAAATCATGGCTAGCTCAAAAGTGACCTGCCATGAGCCACTTGAATATAAAAATATGAGGAGTCATAACTGGTAAGTGAAAAGAAAGTGATTCTGTGTAAAAAAGAAAACTGAAACTGAAAGTATACGCAGCTGATCAAAGTTTCCCAGGTTGGTCCTGTACTACACTCCTTTTGTCACCTAAGGGTGGACTTGATAGATATAATTATGACATATCCTGTTGAATAATAATAATAATAAAATGAAAAAAAAAAAAAAAAAAAGAAAGGACTCGTTTAAAAATACATGGTAAGCATAAAAGCAGGAATTTACTATATTTTTCTTACTATCACAAATAATGAAATTAAGAGTTGAAAAAATGACTTTGAAGTCTTCTTGTGGTTACCACATACCACAATCGTGACCGCCGCCACAACATTGCGTTAATAAGAGTTGTCCAGGCATCATATTAGATACAACTGAAATTTTATAGCTCAAATTTTCAGAATAACCTCAGTTAATCAAAACTGTAGTTTTCTCAGTTTTGTAATTTAAGGCCTTTGTGCTGAAAGTTTTAATGTGATGGAATGCTTAACAGTATATGATGTTTGAACTTTTCTGCTTAGTTGTGATTAATGATGCTTAACTGGTTTTATAGCTCTAATACCTCGTCTTCTTCCTCTTCTTTTTTTTTTTTTATTTTTTCTAACAAAAAAACTAGTACTCAAGATTCCTTTTTCGTCTTTTTTTTTTTTTTAAATTTCATCCCCAATGAATGAATGTGCTTTTTCTATTAAAAAAAAAAAAAAAGAAGAGAGTCTATCGCTATGTTTGACAGAGTAGTTCTACCTCACATGCATTTTAGTGACACAAGTAGAAGATTAAAAGCACAGTAAAAAGTGAAAGAAGAGTCAATTGAAAAAAAAGGGGGGGATAATTGACATCTTCAGAACTTCCTTGCCTTCAAAGCATATGACAAACCAAACAGTTTGTTGAAGAATACAAAGAAGCTAAACTGTGAGATTACCTTTTTGTCCGGAAATTCCTTCGAAGATGATTTGAACACTTTCTTCATTGAAGAGAACCAACCACCTCCTTTCTTTCCCATCTCCGATCAAAAGGGATCAGCTTGAATCTGTACACACAATCATCGATCAAATTAAACCAAGTAACCACCCGGCCAAGATCAAAGTTCTCAACTTTCAATAAGTAAATGAAAAATCAAGTCTACAGCCATAAAAAGTGAACTAATATTTCTGAATACCAAAAAATAAAAAATAAAAAAAATTCATAGCTTGAATCCAGGATGGATGGATGAATATGAGGTGATTGTCACTCAAAATGGCCACAACCTTACCACTAAAAGGCTTATATATTATATAACATTTACAGGACATAAAGCTCTGGATCATCCATAATTTACCAGTATCATCCACTTAAAGCCCGCCTGAAAACAAGAAAAGCAGACACCCACATACAAAACAGAGTCCCAGCAACAGAGAGCAGTGTAGTAGTGTGCCATCATGATGATAAACTAGTGGGAACAAACCTGCAGAATGAGAGACAACGGAACACTTGATCTTCTTCTCTGTCATTCGACAATGCACATGTTAATTACTTGAAAGAATTAAGGTTATCGTTGTTTCATGAACAGCCCATGTGAGGCAAAGGCAAGTTTAGAAAGACACAGAAAGATGAGGGCCGCCCTTGGGGATGGTGTGAGAGCAGTTACTGCAGACCCGCGCTTTGCCGTTAGTCCTTTATCAGAAATCACGGGAGCATCTACCTTGGAGGAGTGAACATTCATTATACAGTTGGAATTTCGACCAATCGAAGCCTCGCACGTACCCCTCCTCCAAAATGCCCTTTCTTTTACGCATCTGTGAATAGACCTTACCCCCTTTTCTTCTTTCATTTTTTTTTTTTTTTAAATTGAGAAAAATATATAACGTACGAACACCTTTATATATATATATATATGTTATATGTACATTTTTAAAAGCGACTTCATCTAAAATCCTCATCTATCTTTTTTTCTTGTCCGTTGTTTTTCTCCACCCCCACAAAACAACATTAGATATTCTAGCAATTTTACCGTCTTTTCCACTGCATAAAGGGCGAGTCTGACCTAATTCTATAAAATATAAATTGCTTTAAGCTCATCCGCACTGAAAATCTAACTTAAGGAAATGAAATTTGACTGCTGAAATTTTTCTCCAGAGCTCCAAAACTTGGTCTAGCTCACAAATAAATGTGCTTCTCGTCTTGTACATCATGATTTGAGTACCACAATCCGGCCATAAAAGGTACTAAATTCCCTCATTTCCTGTGAATTTCTAAGTTCCCACATGGAAAATAAACTTTGTGCCGTCCGCAAATGTTGGTGGTAAATCTTCTTAAATGACAAGATACTTTATGCCAAAAAAAAAAAAGACTAATAATATGAAGTGGAGCTGATGTAAGAACCGAGTTTGCATGGACATTTTAGGAAATACCATAAATAGGTGCTGCCATCCAGAACCAACAAGATAGATCAATTGTTGCAAAAGTAGAGCTCACATGAACTTAAATTTTTCTCTGTTCTCTTAACCTTTTCGTAAATCCAAGAAGTGGGAAGAAAAACCTTGGCAAATTATCATAATGTGTCTTTTTGTTTTCCATTATTGGTCCCATAAGGAATTGGCAGAACGTGGATCCATCACATCCATCAATGTTTGCTGAACTGTGAAATCCTTTGCAAGTTGCAGCTGCTGTATATATGCACACCAAGAGTCCTGAGGATTCAAAAGTGACAATAAAAAAAGATTGGCTACGGTAGATGGGGTAAGATTGCTCGCGTAAAATAAATTTTGAAGCAATTGGCAATGCGTTAAGAAGGAGAGGAATCTTGGCTTTCTACCCTACTTTTCATGGGGGGATACTATAAAGTTGGTGGGACGCAGCTTTCACTAAACTCATGTCACTGTGCAATCCTTTGTAACAAGGGGCCTAGCATACACGTGCTTTGCTTATTTAGACAAACACCGGTAGTTAAGGGTGTAAGCGGGCCCGTTTAATCTGTTTGATTTGACTAATCTGACCATAATTAAATTAAAATTGTCGACAAAAAAAAAGTGATTTTAATTGTAATTCAGGTAAATCAGATTTGTTAATTTAACTAGGATTTAAGAGTCTAAAACCCCCAAAAACCGCACTGATGGGTAGATTTTCTTTACTTGAGCATACTAACTGCAGGTACGCAATTTCATTTTCCAATTACAGGATACTGATTTCTATTGATATTCACTGCCATGCTTCAATTATCAAAAGCATGAGACACTACTGAATGGCACCTCAGAAATGGACTCTCAAATTAAGCTATGCTTATCAGGACGAAGATCTCTAGCTGTGCCAAGCCGCGGTTCCTCCCAAAGAACAATTTACATTGCCAAGGTCATTAATTATTAGTTGGACATCATTAAAAAGTCTGTCTTGGAGAGAGCCCTGTCTGCAAGAGAGGAAAAAAAGAAGTTTATCTTAAACCTTTTTTTATGATAAAACAGTGCCGACTTTCATCAATTACTACAAAACAGTTATCCTCAAAACACAAAAAAATGAAATTGAATTTTGCTCAAACACTACCACTTTTAACCATCTAGGACACAATTATAGACATGTCAACAAGAACAATATCTCAGTGTTTATTTGTAACGATCTGAATGCACGTTGGGCCTAATTGGAAACTCATTAGTAGCAAATAAGAATTATCCTTGTCAATGATTATAAAAATATTTAACTCTTTCAAGGTATGATTTTTATTTTAATGTGTTAGAAATATCATTTATGTAACGTAAAATTCTAATTTTTAGTGTAATGCATTAATGCCTACTATGCTGCTATAATATTTAAATCATAACATATCATTGAAATCACAAATTTTGTTTTCTTAAAAGATTGGATATGCTTTTGGTAGGATTAGAATTTAAAAGAGCCAAAACATGGCTAGTCTTCAAGTCAATTTGCCAGTTCAGTTAACAGATGGTATGCAGAGCATTTGCACAACCTCCGTTCGTGGCTACTTCATGTGGGGCCACGTTTAACATTAGGAGACTTTGCCAAGAACAAATAACTGATACAAGAATTTTTGATTAATTCTTACATGCAAGCCTAAAGATCAATAATGAAAACATTAGGAGACTTTGGGTTAACGATTAACTTTGCTACAGCTCGTATCTTTGAAGGAAAATTAAATTTGTTTATTTTATTTTTATTGAGTGCTTGCTCGACCAAATGAGCAGAAGTGCTGTTTTGATACATTACTGAGAAAAAGGCCCACGTTTAACATTGTATTCGCGGTTGTGTCCCCCCAGAAAGTCGGACTCGCGAGAGCTCAGCTAAATTCGATTCCATTTTTCAGACCAAGTGCACGTGGGAGACAGCTTTCACGTCTATGCATCAACAAAGATTAAACAAAATCAACGGTCCAAGGCAGTAGTCGTGGAATCCAGGGATAGAACGGCAGACACCGAACACCTTTTTCTTCTCCATACGATGACCACAGCAAATCTTAGCCTTGGGACCCACAAAATAAAATAAAATTTTTTAACAATTTAACAGATAATCAAACAGACAAAAAGGACTCGCTCGCTACAGGGACGGGTAGGGAGACGGAGTGTAAACGGGCCGTGAATTTTCCTAGGAGTATTTTATTTTATTATTTTTAAAAACATTATAATGTGTGTAAACCGCAAATGCCGTATGAACAGATAAAATAAATACGTAAAACAAAATTTAGTAACGCTATGCATCTTTTATCATTCACACGAATCTTATGTCTAGGTTTTTTATTATATTTATTTTTATTTATTTTTTAAAATATAATTTATTTATAGTTTTATATTATATAAATCACAATCTTTTTGACAAACGAAAACTGAACGAGGTCGAGAGAAAGAGAGAGAGAGAGAGAGAGAGAGGAGGAAGTCCAGCGAAAGTGAGACGACTGTGATCGATTTAAACTCCAGTCTTCCCTCCTCGACGCTGCTAAGTAGATTTTACAATCTAATCACCAGGTGGCTGCTGTCACTCAAAATCTCTCTCTCTCTCTCTCTCTCTCTCTCTCTCTCTCTCTCTATCTGTGGCTCTTTTTGGCAATTTAATACATATATTTTTTGTCCTCTGCTTTGAAGGGCCTGAATATCATGTCCCGAAATTTTCACACTGTTCTCTGTTTTTTTTTTTTTGGTTTTCTGACCCACATTTTCTCTGGGTCTAAACTTCTTACCTACAGCTTGTTTAGGGTTTCGCTTGCTTTACAATCTCTTGTTTTGGTAATTTTTGGGCCCAGCGAGCACCTCAAATGTGCGTCGTCAAGAACTTATTCTTCAATTTTTTTTTTTTTTTGGTTTTCCATTTTAATTATTTTGAAAAGCGAAATTATTATTTTTCGGAAGTAATAGGTTTCATTATTAGCACATTATTTAAAATGTTTGAAGAATAATTTTTCTCTCTCTCTCTTTTTTTTTTTTTTTTTTTTTGGCTTTTTTTTTCTTTTTGGGGTTATGTGATGTTGTTGTATTGGTATGTCTTAGGAGTTTGTCCGTGTATTTTTTCGACAATGTTGTATTTTAAGCAGTCTCTTAGTATGTTTCATGAAGTCCTTGTCCTTGCATGAACTTCAGTTCGTTTGAATCCGTGTCTTGAAGGATGTTCAGTGTGTCAAAGCTATTGCGTGTGTTTGAACGTGGTAAAATTGTTATTGTTTTTGTTCTTGTCATGTTCTTGACTGATTGAAACACAGTAATGTGGGGATCCGGGACCCTTTGAATGCCTTATGGGAGTGTGTACATGGGTGAACATGTTCTCTGATTTCTATGCTTTGAAACAATGGTTAGAGAAATAAGATGGTTCCTCTTGTTGCAGCCCTCAATAATGGATTCATCGGCAATGATGCAAGTTGATCAGAAAGAAATGAGTATAGTTCCAAGGGATGAAATGCAAAATGGACTACTTCCAGAAATTCAATCCATCATCTATAGTTCTAAGGTTCTGAAGTAACATTTTATTCTGCTTAGATGATTTTTTTTTTTTTCAATCTGTGGTTAATCTCTTGTATATCTAATGGAAGCAAAGGCCCTAAAAAAGATGCATATATTCTCTTTGGCTTTGGAGCTTGGATGTACATGTTGCCCCCTAATACCTGTACTATAACTTGAAGGAAATGGGCCTATGCACTCTCACTTTGGGATAACCTTAACCTTGCAGAACCTTGAAAATGGTCTACACATGCTGGGGCTGAAAATTAAGCGGCATGAGGAGAATATAAAGATGCTGAATAATCAGAAAAATCAGCTTGAGGACTCCATTCTTGATGTCCAAGGTGTTTTTATACTTATCATGAAACTTTTATTGTCGCTTAAAAATCTAAATGAAAGGCTTACATATATCAAATTATCTAGTTTTCATGCTATTAACTTGTCAAAGTTCATCCCACACTGTAATTATTTATCAGCTTATAGGATGTCCATTTGCCTGATGCAAGCTCCACCTGAACTATTAGATTGAGCAGGATTGCCTGTTTGTTGATGATGTTGTAAGGATTTATTGGTAGGATCTGTTATCCATGTTCTTTCTTCTTGTACTTAAATTGTATTTTATCTGATTACCTAGAGTGAGTGCTTGTCAAGAAGTCTTTGGAAACTATAATTTCCAAAATGATTTCTGTGGAAGCTGTATGGTCTCCACTTCAGTCCTGATTGTCCATCTAAATGAAAAGGGTCCCAAAATCTTGATGTTAAAATGCCTTTATAATCATTTATGATACATTTTTCATTATTTTTATTTTTATTTTTATAATTTTGCTGCTAACAATTGATGGATTTCCTTTCAGTGAGTCTTGGCAAGTATCATTCTTCAACCCTGCATAGTGTTCAGACTAATGACAATTCTCACAATCGAAGTGATGAGGAAACAATCCAAAGAATTCTACAGCATGAAAGATCTGCTGCAAGTATCATTTGCTGGCTGACAATGCGTGGTATGACTGATGCTTTGGATCATATATTGACTAAGGATGTGCTTGGTGTTGTTGCTACACTTGGCAAAGTAGATGATGACAATCTTAGCAGGTTAGAGTTTTTGTGCAATTCGTTATTCATGTTACTCTAATTGTCGATCATGCACTGCTTATGCCATTGGAAAACCTTTTTTTGGTATTCTTTTGGTTGGAAATAGCAAAGCACGCGTCTTCTGGAATAATAAAAAATTTTCTGGCCTTGCTGATTATCCAAAAACAATCTGCAGATTAAGACTTTTGTTGCTGTCATGCTTTTGTTGTTCATCTTTCATGTTAAGGGATTTTTAAATTCCCTGCAATTATGACAAAACATTCACTGTTAAGGCATGAATTAGGGGCGCTTTATTTTACTTATTTGTGATATGTGACATCCTTATTGTTTCCTCATTTTAATTGTTAATATTACTACAATTATTATTAACTTGATTTCAGACTTCTTTCGGAGTACTTAGGACTAGAGAAGATGCTGGCGATTGTCTGTAGAACATACAAAGGTGTCAAAGTGCTTGAAACATTTGATAAGGAAGGCCGAATCATTGAAGGCTCTGGTCTTCATGGCCTTGGTACTTCAATGGGAAAGGCTTTGGATGGTCGATTTCTAGTCATCTGTCTTGATACTTTGAGGCATGAAACCAATATCCTGTCTTTTGCAATCTGGAGTTGTGCTTTGTGAAAATAGCAATAAAGTTATTTTCCTTTTGCAGACCTTATTGTGGTGATTTTGTTGCTGATGACCCTCAAAGGAGGCTTGATCTTCTAAAGCCAAAATTACCTAATGGGGAGTGCCCACCTGGGTTTATTGGATTTGCTGTAAATATGATCAATGTGGAAAGCAAGAATTTATTTTATCTCACTGAGAGTGGATATGGCTTGAGGGAGACTTTATTTTATAGCCTCTTCTTTCGTCTGCAAGTTTATAAGACGAGGGAAGACATGTTACATGCTCTTCCTTTTATAAGTGATGGAGCCATTTCACTTGATGGAGGGGTGATAAAGGCCACTGGTGTCTTTTCTCTAGGCAATAGGTAATTGTTATTGGTACCTCAAGTGAAATGACTTTTTTATTTCTAATTGCATTATGTAACGGTTTCATTCTCTTACTCTCTCTTGGTCATGATTAAACTTGTCATAATGTAACAGAACTGCACTTAAAATGTGGATCTCCTTTGAATCACATCCAATCATAATATTGTTGCAAAATGAATTATGCTTTTACCTGCACTTTTTTGTGGCATTTATCAGTGGTCTTACATGGCTATGCATGCAATACTGCAAGTACTGATGACTGGTGTTCCAGTTTGATTTCTTTCTTGATAGCAGGATCTGGAAGTTAGTGGAAAAAAATGTTTGTATCATTGATGTCCCTCAGTTTAGGACTGGAAATTATCGGTTGTTTTCTGTAATATAACATTTATGTTTTTTCTTTCAATAACCATGATGCAGTAGCAATTTTATTATGGCAACTCCTTAAGAGGGCTTTCTTGTTGTAATCATTAAATCAAGATCTTCACTTTGTGGTTAAAGATGAAATTTCACAGTTTTTAGCTTACATCTCATGTTATTGTGCTTACAAGTGAACTGCATTTGTCACTATGTTCTGTGTTCATGAATTTTAAGGTTCTGTGGTTGCATTAGTATATCTGTTGTTATGGAACTCTGCCATCCTTAGGAATGATGTGGATATAAGATTCCCAAAACCTTGTGCGGGTTTGAAGATACCTGAGAATGAAGTTGAAACTGAAAAGCAGCTTAAAGCGATGAACCAGGAAAAAGACAAACTACTGGAGGATATGAAACGGGAAGAATCACTATTGAATGCTACAAAGAAAAAATTTTGCAAAAAGCAGGAGGAGTTTATCAAGTTTCTGGCTCAAAGCTCATCATATGCAACTCAGGTAATGCCTCAAATATTTCTTAGAGAGTTAAATTTAGGGTTACCTACAGAGTTGCAACTTCTGTTGGCATACACTGAGAAAATGGTAATGAGAGCTCCCCTAATAATTTGATTTTGGCAATAAGACATCCTAATGATATGATGTCCTCATTTGCATAATGTCCTCAATGCTATTTGTAATTTTGTCTATAATTCTTCCCCAATGCCAATGGGAGGACCCATTTTGGATTAGTGAGTTAATTTAGCATGACTGTCTTTAATTATTGTAATTCCATATGCTTTCTGCAAGTTTGTGTGCAAGCACAAGCTTTTTGGTTTGATTGGTTGGAAATAAATGTATGTTCTATTCCTTGTCAACTCTAATGCCTGTCGGAAGTGTGCTGCTCCAAGGGTGAAGAGGGACCATGAAAAAGATCCTTGGAAAATAACATAATAATAATGATAATAATAATAATAATAATAATTTAGTACTATATTATTATTAATAACACTCATTTTATGGAATTAGGATAGTCAAATGTTTTTCCAAGTCTGCAATCAGGTATGGAATGCTTATACTCATTTTTAGGAACTAGGATTCACAACAAATTTGTCTGGGCTCTACAGAGCAAAAAAACCTCAGTTGGATATTTGGAATTGTGCTTATTCTAGATTCAAGTACAGTTATTCTATCTTCATTGTACAATCTTTTTATCTTTTTATCTGTTCTGTCAACAGTCGTGAATAAAATGATTGTAACTGCAGTTTTCATCTGAATGGCAGCATCAGAATCAGGTGGCACAAAATGGATTTACCCAAACGGGGTGAAATAGATTGAAAATGCCCACTGTTAGACTGGCAGGAAGCCGAATGGTCCACAATGTTGCCAAGTTGTCCTGGAACTTCTGTTTTAGATTACTGTTATTTTTTCTGGGTCTGGATGAACGCCTTCTCAACAGAAGGAGGTGTCATTTTTCCCCAACTGATGAAGAGCAACTGCTTCTACAGGCTTGCGCGGAAGCACCAAAAGGGCATTCCTGGTTCGCAGTCTGCTGTGGGCATTCCTGGTTCGCAGTCTGCTGTGGAGGACTGAAAGGGACTTGGTGGATGCGGTTCCTGAGATCGTCTCCAAGTTTTTTGCGAATGTCCTTTTGCACAACAGAGGCTTGCCCTTTTTAGATGGTCTCCAAATGTTGGATGTTTTTATAATTAATGGGGAATGTTTGGCGGTGGCTGATGGTATTGCCAAAATATCTTATCACACACGCCTTGCTTCAGCATTTGTTGATTATCTTACACTATTTGTTTGATTGAGAACCAGTTAACGTCAGTGTCATCTTTTGGTTTCTTCGTCTTTATAATCTTTTGAAAAGGAGAGAAAAAGGCTCTTTTCTCTGGGACCTTAAAGGCACAAACATTCGCCAATCATAAGAAACCAAAAACGCAGGGAATAAAACGTAAGTTGGTGGTGTTTACATTTACTCGCATTTTGTGTCCAAGAGTTAAAGTTTACATGTAAAATGGATTGGATGGCCCATAGCTCCATCCAAGCCTTGAAAGCTGGGTTGTGTCGCCTACAAGATGGGTCTGTGCTTAGGCATAACCGCAAATGTGTCCAATTCGAACTTTTTTAATTTATCTTCCAAAAGTATTGTGTGTGTGTGTTTAAATTTAAATCGTCAACCTGAAATTAGAAGTCAAAGCAACTCTATAACTAGAACAAGGTTAATGATTTCAATTTACATTTGGATTTTACTAGATAATCACATGAAAAAATGTTTTATTTATATTTTTATTAAATATAAACACTCAACATTTATAATTTATTTTAAATTTCAAATTTAACAATACAAATTTAAAGTTCTTAATCTTTTAATTAAATTGTGTCTTTGTATATATATATTTTTTTAATTTATCTCTCTATTCTCTTCTTATACTTTTTCTCTTTTACTCATTCTGTCCTCATCTTTGCTTCTCTCTCTATATTTTTTCTTTCTCTATTTTCTTTTTACACTTTCTCCCTTTACTCAATCTCTCCTCATCTTAGATCCTCCCTCTATATTTTCTCTTTTCTTTTTCTCTCTACCTTGTCTTTTCTTTCTTTCACTTACTATAACATATCTTTTTTCATTCCACACTTTCTTTGTATACGGTATTCAACATTGGCTCTCTACACACTTTGTAGTTTGTATGTTTCTTTTATTATTATTATTAGTTTTTCTACATTTTCTCTCTCATCTCTCCTCCTTTGCTTGGTTATCCAACCTACCATTGCATTGGTTTTTCTACCAATACATCAATGTCTAACTCTATGTAGGTGTGGAAGGATTCTCTTAATATCCTACATAATTGGTGCAATCTCCCACAGCCAATCATGTGGGCTGCCTTGGATGGTTTTATACACAACTTCTGAGTCGGTTTCGATTTCCATCTCTGCTAGGTCAGTGACGCTAGCCATGTACATTGCCCTCCCTTGCAGCATAAGCCTCAGCAACCAGAGTCGAGTTTAACTCTGATGACAAAGCATGACCCTCCACTATCCTGTCATATTCACACCTGCACAAAATAGCCAGACCACTTGTTGGTTTTTTGCTGTAAAGGATATGTCACTATTAATCTTCAGTAATCCAAGTCTGGGCGGTAGCCATTAGTCCCCATACAAGTTTCCATGTTTTGGGGTTGCTCTCTCAAGGACCTCGAGACCCCTTTTTCAGTCTCTGCAATGTCTGTTTTAAAACCTGGTACCCTGATTTGATTGTGCACTGTATTGTCAAATGGGGCGATCTAATTCCCCAAGGTGGCTCTGAGTTGGACACCCTCCACAGCTTCGACTTCCTGAGGGCCTTGAAGGCCTTTCATCCTCATCTTCTCCAATTTTCGGCAACAATCAGTCTTCGATATCATTTGTTCCTCATCTCCCCTTGCTTTGATCGTTAATGGGGCCTCCTGTATCTCACCCTACTTTCTTTTCGTGCCTGCGAGCTTAGATTTAGTATTATCCACTCTCTCCTTATCCCACATGCCATAACATCAATCAATTTTTAGTTAGACATGTCTTCCAATGTATTATCGGTCGAGTTACGCACTTGAAATTCTTTTCCTCGACAAGCTATGTATAATGCATCGTAATGGTGTTCAATTGACAATCTAAGCTACCACCTGAGTAGCCTCATGCTATTCTGTTGTACTTTTATCTGCATTAACCCAAGTTTGACTGTCCATCCCTATAGAAAATTTTCCAATTTTGAAGGAAAAATTAAAAAATTTGTTTGCGGGTTCAAGAATGAAATGCATATTTTTGCCAAAGTTTATAGAATTAAACAGGAGAAAATCAGATAGTCTAAAAAGAATTTGTTTTTGAACACCTTTTGAAAAGAATTTTAGACTACGGCTTCATTATATGTAATAAGGGACTGATGCGAGGAGAGAAATGAATTGCCTTTATTTATTTTATGGGGAGCATCAAAACAACGAAGCTCCAAATTATTATTATTAATTATTTATTATATTTATTTTATTATTTTAAATTTTAAATAAATTTTATTTATTATATGAAAGAAGTAAAATATATTTTTTTTTTTAGTATAGGACTAATTAATATTTATTTATTTTTTATTTATTTTTGGGTTTTTTGAACTTGGGGTTAGTTATTGTGTTACTTGCTTTTCTTCTGCTCACATGTCTTCTTTTCTTATAACTCAAAATTTTAAAAAATCAAATATATCTTTATAACTTTGGGATAAATTATTTTTGAATTAAATTATTAGATTTATGATTTATCAAATTAACTTATGATTTCAGAATTATAGTTAAGTGTTCTATATTAAGTTTTATTGGAATGCCATTAGAATTTTTTTTAAATGAATTTAATTTTAGAATTTAAGAATAAATTGTCAAAAATATATTTATTATACTCAAAGGGTCTGCTTTATCATCGGTGAGATTATATTTTTAATTTATAATTCATGAATATGATAAAAATGGCTTTTATTATTAATATTATTAGAATATCACCGTTTCTATTTTGTGGCAAACTCCACAAAAACATAAAAATTCTGTGTAAAACAAATATTGTTAGAAATAATATATTTTTTAAATTTTTTATTTTATATTAAAAGTAAAAGATTTATTTTATTTATTTATTAATAATATATAATAATTTTAATATTATTAATAAAAATATTATAATTTTATTAATTCAATAAAAATATTAAATATAATATATATATATATATATATATAATAATAAATATTTAAATTTATTTTAATAATTAAATTTAAATTAAATTTATTTATATTATAATAAATTTTTAATTTAAATTAATATTAATATTTATAAAATAATATTTTTTAAAGTTAAAATAATTAAAAAATATTTTATTGATAAATGACTTAAATATAAATATGATACGAAAACCATCCCATGAATTAACCCAAAACTCATCAAATGAGAAACAGTATAAAAGGAGTCGCCACCGTGTTTGTTCGGCAAATTTTGCCTTAGCGACATCGTCTATCGACGTTCACAAGAACGGCGTCGTGTTAATTTGGAGCTTAGATTTTCTCGAATCCTCGTTTCCTCTGGCCATTGATTATTATATTTACTTATAAGGAAAAAACAAGGATATCAGATTTTTGCTCCAATGTGTCTGTTTCTCTAGCATTTTTATCTGTGAAAATTCTCCAGCCATTCAGGATAGGAAGAGAATCTAAAACATACCCACTTCAATTGAGCTCAAATGGTGTCAAACCCCTCAAAAAATTTCAAATTTTGAGCCATCGATATTCCCCACGCCATTTATTTTTGGTTTTTTTGCTTTTTGTTTTTTTTTTTTTTTTTTTTATCAACTTTGATGCATTGGTAGGTATTTGCCTGCATTTTCAAACATCATGGCTGCTGCTCTGAGATCCAAACCCTCCAAGGAAACGTCATCCTTCGCAGTTTCCCAATTCAGATATTTTCTACAGAATTTCATGCATGCGGGTGCTCCCATGTCAAGTTCTCACTGTATGCACCGCACCAACTGGGATGACTACTTGGTCACCGCTCCCTATCACTTCACTTCTTTCAAGCCTGTATCCCTTCGGGGTGAATTCGTTGAAAAGGGTACTGATTTGTGGAATAGTAGGAGAACTAGGGGCAGTTTAAGTAATAATTTTGACAAAAACCGGAGCTGGAGGTTGACTGGCAGTGGCGGGTCTGGTTTTGGCGATCCACCGGAGGTTTGGCAGCCTCCTGGAGATGGGGTTGCCACAATTCGGGTCAATGATCCCGACTCGGGTTTAAACCGCGGAGGTAGAGGTGGGTCTGGATCGGACTCTAAGGATGGATGTTGGGGTGGTTCCAACTTGGGGAATAACTTTCCAACACCTAAGGAGATTTGTAAGGGACTGGATAAGTTTGTTATCGGACAAGAGAGGGCCAAGAAGGTTGTTTCTTTTCCTTTTTTTTTTTTTAGGCTCTCTCGGTTAATTAGTTGTCAATTGGAAACGTAGCATTTTTGGAGACCTGTTTATGTGTTTCAACTTGTTAAATGCATGGCTTTCTGCTTTTGAACGTGCTAGAGGTTATTAAGTATATTTTCCTTCAACAATTTTTTGATCACTTTGGTCGAAATTTGAGGCGTTTGATTATGCTAATGGGATTTATCATAAACGTATTGGTTGTCTTTTTTGTTCCTATTTGCTACTTTTAGCTATTTAGATTCAGAAACCTGAGCCTTACTGGAGTGTTGAGGGTTGTAATAGAGACAATCCTTTTCTTCTTGGATGGAAAGTTCTCGTAACTATTATATGACTTCTCCTGTTACAACCTTTATTTGAAGAAAAGTGTTCTGGTGTGTTGAGCCCTTTGTGATTTTTAGTTTTGAATTCATGCATTGCAGAAATCATATCCATCTTCTCTGTCTTTGAAGCTTCTGTTTTTCTGTTTCACCATGACATGGATAATATAAGAGTGCTTGCCTTACAGTTGTTTTTTAAATTTATATCTTGGTTCAGGTGCTCTCTGTTGCTGTTTATAATCACTATAAAAGAATCTATCATGATTCCAACCAAAAGCGGTCAGTTGTTCACCTTCAATGCATACACTTGTTGTTTTGTTCACGTGTTTCCTTGTGTGCATAAATTTGGCTTCTTGATAGTCATATTTAAGCAGTAGATAGCTCTTGGTCTGATCAATCTGTTTGTAAATTTAAGTGACCCCCTGGAACTTGTTTTGCATTTAGTTTTTTGATTGGCAGGGAGGTTCATGTACTGTGGAAGGAGCGTCTTTTTTAATCTTTTATTTTGATGAATCAAATCTAATGTTTTGTTGCCCATCTGTCTGCCCTGTAGGATAAGACCTTTCTCCCATCATTTTGGGCTTTGTAATTCTCCCACATTTTATTATAAAGTTTGTATAAGCCAATTTGGTTGTCACATCTGGCATTATGCCTAATTTGTGAGAGAGTGGAGAAAATATTTATGGATTAGGAGGTCCTAGGTCATAACACTCACTGCTTAGGTTCTGTCGGCATGTAATCAAGCTGCATTATTCAAATTCATCACATCTATCATCATAATTTTTGGCCCTTGACATGTTTTTTACAACTTGATAAGTTAGGTCTGCAGGAGATTCAGACAGCAATAAAGAATGTGGTATGACTGATGATGACACAGTGGAACTTGAGAAAAGTAACATTCTTCTAATGGGGCCAACAGGATCAGGTTATTTTTCATTGTCATTGCTGTGGAATTTCTCTGTGCTTTCACTGTGTATCATTATAATGTTTTTTTTTTTTTTTTTTTGTGTGTTCTTTTTGTTCCCAGTGGCTGTTGTCTAAAAACAAACCCGATATCTGAGACTTTCATTGCTCGTCTTGTTGCTTATGTCAGTGTTCTTTTGTAGACATTCCTAGTTTTTAGAGTAGCATGGACTAAGTAAACCTGCCATGGATGCTAACTGCATGGACCAAGGTTGCTTTTACTGAAATATGTAACACTCAAGTGGCAAGACTCTTATTACATTAATTTTATTTTTATTTTTATTATCTTATAGATTTTTTCTTGCTCACTTTCAAATTCATGTCTGAAAGGCCTACAACAAGAATCAAAGTCTCAATTGTAATTGTTTTTTTTTTTTTTTTTTTTTTTCAAAGTTTTTATTGAATGTTGAACTAAATTTAAGAAAGTTTATGCTCAATGTTGTTGATGTGTCTAATAACAGGTCTCACTTGTTCTCTTTACTTGTTGCATATCAAGGACAGGGAAAACATTACTTGCCAAGACCTTGGCAAGGTTTGTCAATGTTCCATTTGTTATTGCGGATGCAACTACATTAACTCAGGCAAGTTTTTGAAATTCATTGCCTTTTTGTTTCTGGTGTGTCTGGATCTTTGTAGCATATAACTATCTTGTACCTTCCCATCATTTGTGTTCCAAGATCTGGAACTGTTAGTGTAGGAAGCAGCTGAAGTTTTTTAAGTTGTAATTGTTGTTCATTGTTAAAAGTGTTGTTTACTTGACTAATTTTATTGATAACTTTGCTTCTATGAGCTTGAGGTTGTTTTTTTGAGGGTCCTTTAAGATTTTGTGCCTCTGGTGTAGATGGTGGGTGACAGTTTTGGTACATTAAGAGTGTTGGTTTTTCATTTAGCTCTATAAAAGCAGTGGAACTATGTATATCTATAGATGGCCATGCCAACATCTGATTTTGGATCATCTGAGTTTCATTATTCTAGTTCAGCCCCCACATTTCTTGAAACAATCATTTATCTGATCTGCTGTTTGGTCTACACATTTTTATTTTTGTTGTAGTTATGGTCTGCCACAAAGACAGATTAGTTTGGATGGTAGCTTATGTGAAATGGGTGTATTGGTTGTTTCATTATAAACACTTGATTTCCTAGAGTATAGCCCGTGACACCATACACTTAGAATCTTGGAATTGTTTGCATCAACCTAGTTACACTGCAACTTTGAAGACTGCTCTTTCCTATCGATAGTATGAGAGATAGACTGTGTGTGTGTGTGAGAGAGAGAGAGAGAGAGGCTACTGCCATTAAGTATTGTCTTTCCCTGAGGTGAGGAAATTCACTACCTGTATTGCGATATGGTTTATTCAAATGCCCATGGTTGGCTTTTTTTATTAGGGGGTTCTTTTTGTTTTTTGGGGGGGGGGGAGGGGAGGGAAGGTGGGTGGTTAATATTCGATATTGTCTTCCCTTCTCTGAAAGGTGAGGAACACTGGCCGAATTGTGATATGGTGTGTTGATATCTTCTGGTCATGTTTTTCTTTTTCCTTTTTTGTCCAAAGTCTTTGATACCCCTTTGTGTGAAGTTTAATGTTTGCTTTTAAGCACCCGTAAAGGTTATTGACAAAAGTTCTTCTGTATGCTACCATGAAATATTTGTGCAGGCTGGATATGTAGGGGAAGATGTGGAGTCCATATTATACAAGCTGCTTGTGGTAATTTCACACCTTTGCAATTTGTGAAAAGTAGTACTATATGCTTTGAACTTTCTTCCCATTGAAATTGAAACAGTTTATAAATGCATGTTGGTCTTGCTACCCATTTCATTCCAGGTGTTCATGTTCCTATGGGCTATTAAATCTTTATTTAATACTATGTCTGAATTCCATCTCTGTCATTTTTCTGCATCTTTATCTTAAGTTTGTAGCCCTACTCTGATATCCTCCACTGCTTTGTGCCCTTCCATCACCCCCCCCCCCCAAAAAAAAGGAAAAAACCTTCTTTCTCAATTTGTGCTTGTACTAGGGCTAACACAGTAATATTCTTCATTTTCATATCAATTAGCAAAAAATTCTCGGCATGTGATTAATAGCTTGGCAGCTTGTTTCATTTCCAACTTTTTGCTTCTTCACTACTGTTGGTTTTGATTAGATTGATACAGACAATCAGTCTTGTTTGGGATTCTTAGGCATTGATTATTAGGGAATTGGGTATGATAAATGCTGATGCATTGATTTTAATGGCTGGTTTTGCATCTACCTTGTTAAAATTTCAAACTTTTTGGCAAAATTAGGCAACAATGAAAGAAAAAGAAAAGTGGAAAAAGAAGAAAAGGTAATGAGGAAACATTATGAAGACTGGAATAACATCAAGAGGAGTTTCATAGGTGTAGATGAAGTTTCAGAACTGCAGCTTTTCTATGATATATTGTTTTGGAGAAACACAACATGGCAACCCTTCTATAGACTTAAAGACCCATGAAATTTTGATCCTGGCAACTGGACCATTGCATCCAACCTTTGATTTCAATCAAAATTTAAAATGTTCAGAGTCTGGAGAACCAAAACTAAATACGCAGAGAGTCCAAAGCACCAAAAATTGGCCAGAGTTACAGTTGCATAAATAGTGGCATGAACAATTGCTACCACCTGTTGTGTGGTCTGGTGGAAGAATTGCTGGGCTCTTAGACTCCCTTCATGGAGAGAGAAATGATACTTGTGTCAGAGTGACCTGAAAGTACAGTTAGAGAGCTTGACTATACCCTTGACATGAATAATTGGTTAGATTATACATTCCTATGTCTATGGTGCATTTGTGACTGTAACTTATTTTTTTGTGAAATATTTGTTCTCTTTTTATTTTATTTGTTCCTATCTCAGGTTGCTGATTACAATGTGGCTGCTGCACAACAAGGCATTGTTTACATTGATGAAGTAGACAAGATAACAAAAAAGGTTTCTTTCATCGTGTATCTGGCCTACTCTTTTATGCATTGTTTTTCCTCTGAAATTTTGCATTCCTTTTCTCTGTGACTCACTTATTTTCATTCCTTTTTTCCCCTTTGTAAATAATTTTTATTTTTCTCCTTTGACTCTGTTCACCTCCTTCCCCTTTTCCCTTTCACTAAGATGCACTCTTTTTTCGTCATTCATCTTTTCAATGTGCAGGCTGAGGGTGTTAATATTAGTAGAGATGTGTCAGGGGAGGGTGTTCAGCAGGCATTATTAAAAATGCTCGAAGGAACGGTAAGTTCTTTTGTTGCATTGACTTTGGGAATCAGCTGCTGGTTTCTTTGGGTTACCTGGCTCAGCCCGTTGCAGGCCAACTTCACTAGTATATTTACTTGCTGAATACTAGTGACTCTTATTGCTATTACTTAGTCACAATTCAAGGGGAACAGCCACATGAACCATCTCTCAACTTCAGCGAGTTTGGCTGTTTAACTTATCAAATTGAAAAAGAGAGGGGAAAAAAAAGCATCACTGATTACATAAATTCCAAACTTTTTCATAACAGGAAAAAAATCAACTTGTCATGAGCAAATAAAAAAAAAATCAACCTGATACATTTGCCTCCATGAAAATTTAAACATATTTACAGAAGGATCTCTTTGCCATATATAGGTGGTCAATGTTCCAGAAAAAGGAGCTCGAAAGCATCCAAGAGGGGATAATATTCAGGTACATGCTGTATGATTGATATGTGCATCTGAATCTTTGATCAGGCATATGTAGATGGATACTGTGTAAGTGTTGCTATATTAAAGATTGGGCAAGTCTGGACAAGACTTTGTGTCTGACTATGATTCGTGAATTTCTACTGATGCTCTCTCTCTCTCTTTCTCTCACTCTGTTGCTGTTTTCCTCAGATTGACACAAAGGATATACTTTTTATCTGTGGGGGTGCCTTTATTGACCTAGAGAAGACCATTTCAGAAAGGTCTTGCTACATACATTTCTGGTTGTGACAAATTTTGTGTGAAACTTTAGAGGGAAAAGATTAATAGAATATACTATTGATCCCTCACAGGCGACAAGATTCTTCTATTGGGTTTGGTGCACCTGTCCGTGCAAACATGAGGACAGGTGGTGTTACAAGTGCTGCTGTGACATCAACTTTGTTGGAGACTGTAAGTGCAAACCAGTCTTCTATTAGCAAGTAACAGCTTGTAGCCTTTTCATTTATCTTCTATATTTCAAATTTTTGCTACCAGCTTTTGAACATTAATGTGTTATATAACCCTTTGTCAGGTGGAGAGTAGTGATCTTATTTCATACGGTTTGATACCTGAATTTGTCGGAAGATTCCCAGTCCTTGTCAGTTTTTCAGCTCTTACTGAAAATCAACTTGTGCAGGTAATTATTTATTGACAATTTTTATCAATTTACTTTAACATATTTCTCTGTGCTGCTTTATTCCTGATAGAATCTCAGGGAGGATTAACTTTGTCTGATGGCAATGTCAACTAGATGGTGACAGCATTTAGAGATAGATGCATGAATAGCATCCTCAGGAAAAGTTAATGATCTTTAGGCTGAGCTTGCTAGCTTGTGCAATATTTTTCTGGCATCCTCTGAAATATGATTAGTAGAGGTTATGTGATTAATTTATTTG
Source organism: Rhizophora mangle (assembly GCA_037832345.1). Taxonomy (NCBI): domain Eukaryota; kingdom Viridiplantae; phylum Streptophyta; class Magnoliopsida; order Malpighiales; family Rhizophoraceae; genus Rhizophora; species Rhizophora mangle. Next base: position 2,064,332 of record JBAPLJ010000592.1, on the reverse strand, counting down.
GCCTTCTTAATTATAATACTAAAATGTTTTATTCCTTAAGTTGTCTTTAAAGTGTACAAGGTTGATGAACTGTGTGTTGTTCTTTGTCATAACTACAAATGATGCTTGGCAGGTTCTGAGAGAGCCAAAAAATTCTCTTGGGAAGCAATACAGCAAGTTGTTCCAAATGAATGGTGTAAGTGATATTTTTGTTCTTGCTTTCTCTTTGCAGATAAGTTTTGGCTAGGCCTAGCTGTCCCACTAAAAAATCTTTTTGTTTTGGAATGATATATCCTTTCTTCCTCCTGGAATGCAAAAACTTGTTTTTGTTGTGCTCTCAATATGGTTGGGCAAAATTTGGATTGTTTTACCGTAAATTCATCTAATATTTCATTTTTTTTCCCTTTTTTTTTCCTTTTTTTTTTTTTTTTTTTTTTTTTTTTGGGCCAGGTTAAGCTACATTTTACAGATAATGCATTGAGATTGATTGCTAAGAAGGCAATAACAAAAAATACTGGGGCTCGCGGCTTGCGGTCTATTTTAGAGAACATCTTGATGGATGCAATGTATGAGGTAATCATTTCCTCATATTCTAGTGCAATGTCCATGTACTGCAGAAAATGATGCAACTTGTATTATTACACAGAATATTGCTTCATGCTTATAACTTGGTGGATTGGGTTACAATGAGCAGTTGATATATAATTAAAACTGTGTGGTCTTATGACTGGATCTCTTTTCTTCCTTTAATTGCTTATATTCTGTGGCAAGGCAGGAACTATGTTCCCTTAGAACGTCAAAGCTTTTTACTTGGAAAAAAATGTGTTCACGTTTGGCCACCTACTCAAACAAATTACGAGAAAATATTTGAGCTTTTAATATGATGGGAGGAATATCGTGATCCTTTCTTGCTGGATTCCAGAATAGGACTGTTTGATAGACAATATGTTTCTTCCAAAGTCAGGTTTCCTTTAGTTTGCCTCTCTTCCGTAAAGCAAATTTGTTGGGGCTGGTATCATGGCAGCATAGAACTTGTCCCGGAGTGTCTCTCTGAGAGTACCTGTCATTTCATTTGTTTAGGAGATAGTTTATTTAATTCCAGTGGAGTCCGCTGATGGTACAATTTCCAGGCAGTTAAAACAGAAAAGAAGAATCGGAAAGAATGTTGTGAAAACAGACATCTTCTGTAGGCATACCTAAGACAAATTGTGAAAACTTTCATGTTTGAATTCTGAGTAATTGGCGCTTGGAGCCTTTCTTGTAGCAGTTTGTGTTTGTCAGCGACTTTTAACTTTCAGTTGACACTGTTCTTTTTTTTTTTCTGTTTTGGGCAGATTCCTGACACTAGAATGGGAGATGATATAATAGATGCAGTTATAGTTAACGAGGAGGCTGTTGGAAAAGAGGGAGGAAGCGGAACGGGAGCCAAAATCCTGCATGGAAAAGGCGCATTGGATCGATACTTAGCCAAAAGAAAATCAGAGGTGCTTGTTAAACACAATTCTCTCGTTTCCGAATTTCCCCACATCATAAATTTTTGTGGTGGCTGATGAACTTCTTGTCGTGTTTTTGTAGGTGACTCCGGGGGGCTCCGACAGGGAAGCGGAGGTGGAGCTGGAGATACCTTCTATGGTTGCCAGCATGTAATCTATTGATAGAATTTTTATTTTGCCATTAGGAACACATTATATTAACTTCAACAGACCATTCCTGAAAACTGTGCGGTGCTTGATTCAATTGCGCAACAATCAAGCCTACTGCTTAGTAGAATATGAACTCAAACTGCATTTAATGAAAGCAAACCGTGTTGCTTTGGACCGTGTGATGGGGCACAAGAGTCGAGGGTTGGGATTCTTGTTATGATTAGCCGTTGGATGAAGTAAATAATATCAATCACTTCTCTTTATTCCACCTACCGTGTTTCTTCAATGGTAAGAAAAATATCGGGAAAATGCTAGTTATTACCATCGTAGTAATTTCAATCAATTCGGAAGTGTCTTTTTTTTTTTTTTTTTTTGAATTAAATTTAAATTGTTGAGATAACATCTTTTTCTAAATATGTAAAAGTTTATGAAAAAATATGGCAGTAAGCTCTCCATTTGATTTGGTAGACAATAAGTAAATAAAAAAAGAGAGATATTCAAACCTGTGGAGCATTAACAGCCGTCGGATTTTCCAATAAAACTCAAACGGTGAGTTTCAACGGTCACAATCTTTCTTCTGCCTGTATGTTTCTTTCTCCCTCTCTCTCCTAAAAGTGAGAGAGAGAAAAAGATTAAAAAAGAAACAGCCAACGAAGAAAGAAACGAGTTTTTTCGGGGAGGGGAGTTTGTTTGGCTCCTCGGAATCTTTTCCTCTCCTCTTCTCGTGATTTTCTTTTCTTCCGAGAAAACCGTAGAAAATAAGCGAAGGAAAAAAGGGAAGCCCCCCCGAAGAAAAAACTAATTACCCAGAGAGAAAAGTTGAGATTTTCTTTTCTTTTCTTTTTAATTTAATTTCTTGATCCACAATTGAAAAAGTTCACAGATTGTTATCTTTTTTGGATCTAGTTGGTCTATGTTTGTTTGAATTTTTGAAAATTTTTTGATGATTATGGACTTGGATACGATTGACTGCGTTTCGTCCTCTGATGGGATGGATGAGGACGAGATCCATCACCACAATCTGCATCACCACCACCACCATCAATACTCATCATCAAAATCTTATACTGTCAATGCCAATGCCATCAATAATAACATCAGCAATATTGTGGGCCCAACAGCGATCGCACCCGCCACCAGTGTCCACGAGTTGCTAGAATGCCCAGTTTGCACCAATTCCATGTACCCACCTATCCATCAGGTCTGTTAATGTGTATTAAGGGATTGCATCAGTTGGTTTTTTACAGCATTGATTATTCCTTGTGAGTTTCTTGTTGGTTGAAGTTAGTTTTTTGTATTTGACAGAGGAGGAGAATAGTTTGAAGTATGTTTTTATTAAGTTGGCTTTGAGATTTCAATCAATTTTACTTTGTTGAACTTTGTATAATTGCTTCAATGGTGCCATTTATGCATGTGAAACCTGGCCGCTCATTATCCAAAGGAAAGTGTTATTGGTTTTGGACTAAAAGTGTGTAACCTTTCCTGCAACTGTTCAATTATGTGTCTGGAAGGCAAGCTAAACAGCATACGTAGTTGTCGAGAACCTTCTGGTTGGATCTAATCTGCAGTTTGGTTCCTTGAATTGTGTGTGCAATTAATAAGCACGGTATATATCTTGATGTTACATGTTTCAGATGTTGCAGAGAAACTTCTAGTTGAGTGCTAGAGTGTTGGATCTACTTTTTCCTATCAAGTTACCAGATCAACAAAGATTCATTGGGGAATACTGTCTTATGTGCTAAAGTGTAGAGTCATGAGAGATTACAAACATAAAAGGGTTGTTAAGCCAGAGCTTTCAGTATATTTCTATTAAGTTGCGTGGTTTTTCTTCTCTAGGAATTTAATGATGCAAGGGTTCCAGCTTCCTGTAATGCTATAACCTACAAATGCATTCTTTTAGGTCCCTTCTAATTATTGGTGATAGAAACCTAATTTGTCAAATCATCCTATATTCTAAGTTTGACTGTATAGAGTAGTTATAAACCATATCATGCATTAGTAGTGTAAATTCCCTATGATAGATTAGGTCCAATTTATTCAAAAAGTCTAGCCATCACTGCTGGGTGGACAATTTTGTAATGTTATAATACTAAGTGGGAGATAAAGCAGGCACTGAGGGCTTGAACTCAAGGTTCATGGTTCAATGAGCATGTTAGACAATTGAGGTGGGGAGATATTGTAGGGCACCATATATTTGCTAAATTTATGAGTAGGTGGCATGTGCTAGAGGCTGCACATGTGAGTTATGGGAAAGCATTGGAGCATTATTTTTGGGTTCAAGCATCCAAAACATCAATTTTGACTAATTATTTTTTGAGTAAGCTAGTCCAATATGGAGATTATTCGAGCATAAAGTTTGTTTAAATAATCATAAAAGTAACCATTGTGAGCACCTGTTGGCCATATGCCAGTGAAATGAAGGCATCTCTTTAAGCCCCACAGAGGGTGGGGGGGGGGCAGGAAAATTGTTTTTTATTCTTATCCCCATCATGGGATGTCCTCCATGTTTATTGAAACAGCATAGCTTTAAAAACTATGTACTGTCATCAAGCAAGACATACAATATGACATGGTATCTATAGTTAGTTTGTTCACCATCTAGGTTTAATTTAGTCAGGTCATGAAAAGTTGCAAGAGTTGCAATACAACTGTCATCATGTTCCCTTTGGCACCCTTATGTATGATAAATCAGAGGTCATTCTTCTTCTGTGAGACATTTGACTTAACTCTCAAATGCTTCTGCTTTTGCCTTCCAATATGAGCACTTAATGGTTTTTAAGAAGTTGAGTGGAAACTGAGGTATGATTGTTTTTGTGTGTGCATATGTGTGTACATACAGACCAAGAATGTTGAGTTGCAGCATGCAGAGAAGCCCTGACAGTTTTCCTTTCCTTTAATGGGCATTTTTGTAAGATTTATTATTCTGTCCTCAATTATGTGTTGTTTTCTTGAAGCAAGAGAGACCTGGCTTTGTTCTTGACCCTAAAGAATGTGAGATAAGTTTGCACTGGAAATATTAAAGGATTTATTCTAATTGCCTCATTTCTCTTTTGTAGTTGGCTTGTCATCTTACTGTACAAGTTGTGCCTTTTGTTCTCTGATTTTGTGTTAGTATGCTCAATTCAATTCTGAGATCTATCTTGTTAATTCCCAAGTAGAGCATAATTGCAGATACGTATGTGCATGTTTACAGTTATGCAAGAATCTAGATTTAAAGTATCAACTATGTGGACCTCTTTGCAGTGCCACAATGGGCATACGCTATGTTCTACTTGTAAAACAAGGGTACACAACAGGTGTCCGACTTGTAGACAGGAGCTTGGAGATATTAGGTGCCTAGCACTGGAGAAAGTTGCAGAGTCACTTGAATTGCCCTGCAAATATTACCATTTGGGATGCCCAGAGATTTTCCCATATTACAGCAAGCTCAAGCATGAGGCAGTTTGCAATTATAGACCATATAGTTGTCCATACGCGGGATCAGAATGCTTGGTTGTTGGAGATATTGCTTTCTTGGTTGCTCATCTTAGGGATGATCACAAGGTGGACATGCACACAGGGTGCACGTTCAACCATCGCTATGTAAAGTCTAATCCTCGGGAAGTGGAGAATGCCACGTGGATGCTGACGGTAATTTTAGTGTTAGTTTTAAGATATTTTTAATTACTGGCTGCCTTTACACTGGCATATGCTCAAATTTTTTTTCCACAGTTTTTTTGGAGCATGGGGCAGGTGCTTTTTAGGTGAGACATATAACTAATTTCTCAAAACAAATATTGTGGGTATTATAGATTTTACCTGGAACTTGGAAGGTTATAATGTAATTGTATAATGGTTGTGAGATCATGGCTGAAAATTTAGGTTCTAGCTTTGATGATGGCGGCATTGCAAAATAGTGGTTTGCTTTTCATCTGTGAAGCTTAGAACTGACCAAACAATGGTTAACTAACATATTCTGGAGCACATGGCCTGGGACCAATTCATCTTTTGATGCAGTTTATATGATCAAGTCGAGGATATAGCTTGATGCTAGTTCCCGAGGTGTGTGTACACGTATGGGCTTGTCACTACAGTGGATTATATGTGCATCTGACCAACGGCCTTAATAACTCAATGACCTTTACTTCCAGATGTTTGTTTCCATGTTTAATATTCCCCTTGGTGCCTGATGTCTTTGGCTTAATGCTGTTATCTTCAGGTATTCCATTGTTTTGGTCAGTACTTTTGCCTTCACTTTGAAGCTTTCCAGCTAGCCATGGCACCCGTTTACATGGCATTCCTTCGTTTCATGGGTGATGAGACAGAGGCTCGTAATTACAGCTATAGCCTTGAAGTCGGGGCAAATGGTAGGAAACTCGTATGGGAGGGAACACCGCGAAGTATCCGAGACAGCCACCGGAAAGTTAGGGATAGTCATGACGGTCTCATCATTCAACGAAACATGGCACTTTTCTTCTCCGGCGGGGATAGGAAAGAACTAAAGCTAAGAGTCACCGGGAGGATATGGAAGGAACAACAAAATCCAGATGCTGGTGTGTGCATACCAAATCTTTGTAGCTAAGGCAGGTGGTTTGGAGGACATCTACACGTTTTATGTGTGTTCCGGAACTGCTGTGTGCTGTATGTGCCTTTACTGTCCTCCTCTGGATTGCTGTATTGGGTGAAGTAATTGAGTTTAACAGTTTCTGTGGATCATATCGTAAGCAGCTGTTCTTCTTCCACGAGTTTTCTGGCTCGATTGATTTTAACCAACAGGCTTGAAAAACCCCTTGGTGAGGCTGAGACGTAATGTTTGCTGGTCGTAGACTAGTTCCCGAGGATACCTGATGGAAATTAACAAAAAAAAAAAAAAAAAAAGTTATATTATAGATATGTTAATAATTATATTTACACATCATTTATTTTCATTCATTCTTTCGTATAAAGAGAAGTATCGCTTGAGTACTTTTAACCCTCGAGGTTGCGTCACAATTAAACTAAAATAGCGACAATTCATCTAAATTCAATTAATCTCATCGAAGTTACTTGCCAACTATAATAATTGACCATTTATCCTAAATCCTCGCCCGTGACATATTCAAAAGTAACATCATCCTGTCTCCATGCTTGCACTAACTAAAATTTTGAAAATCAGATTAGACCTACGAGTTGAATTAGTAAAAGTATGTTTGTATTAACTAAGCTTTTGAAAATTAGATTAGACTTATGAGTTGAATTACTAAAATTAAAAATTGAGATATAAGTTTGTTTAATTTTTTTTAAAAAATTATTAATTCTTAAAATTGATATTTAAATCAATAAATTAACTAATTTAACTATAAATTAGTTATAATTTTTTTTAATTTAATTATTTAAAAAATATGTAAAAAATTAAAAAATATATATTTTAATTAAAAAGTATATTATTAATTTTTATATATATTTAATATTAAAATTTAATTTTAATAATATAATATTAATTAAAATAATTAAATTTTAAATTTTTTTAATTTTTTTTTTAATCGAATGATAAATTTTAAATTTAAAACTTTGTTACTTAACACATTCAAAATAACTGCAATTCAAGTGCAATGCTATCGTCAAGGCTCTTGCATCATAGTTGTCGCAATTGGCCTGACAATTGACTCTTTGCATCTACTCTCATAATCTCATTTGGGAATATTAGCAAATTTACAGCATAATGTTTCCCAAAGTTCAATGTTATTGTCAATAGAGTAATGAATAATATCTACAACTCGATTTACGTGTGCAATGTGATTAGTCACGGACGTAGAAAAAAAAAAAAACATTTTGGGGGAACAAATTTATACATACAAATTTAACAATAAAAATAAAATATATAAAATAATAATATTATTATTATTAATTGTTCCAAACCAAAAAGAGAGGCAAGCATGATATGAGAGAGGCTCGGGGTACTTCGGAATCGATGGGGATCATCGCAAGAACCATATAAAAGGAAGAAAGAAAGATTTACAAGTTGAATATTCCACACATCCAAATAGCAAGTGATTCCTTAATCACAACCATATGGCGAAGTTGAAAATTTCCCAATTTATCAAATTCTGAAACAAACCATCTTTCTATATATTTACAAGATAACATGTAGAATTATATAATCACTGAGCTTATTGCTCTTCAGATAAAAAAAATAAATAAATATTTGGTTAAATTCAAGTGTTAAATCCGCAATATCTCTTAAGAAGATAAATTATGCTAATGCTACTCTGGTCACTTGAACAAGATTAATAGATAAATAGGGTTAAAATGTAAGACATAATTAATAAGATTTTGATTAATGCCCTCTAAATTTTATTTTCTCCATTTAAGACTTTTAACTCTCTATCCTATTTACAATATATCTGATGTTTAGTGAGGGGGAACAGGAAGTAAAAGAGCCATGTCTTCCGTTCTTTGGTCAAACGCAGTGAAGAGGAAAAAAGAGTTAAAAGGCAAAACCATTTGGTATTCTGACCTCAATCTCAATTATGAATTAGACTGCCAAGGACAATTATACTCTGACGGACCTTAGCTCAATAATGTTGATTCGGTCTCCAAATTAAACTGTATCTAGTTGAAACTTCAGTTGGAAAAAAAAATAATAATTAATAAAAAAAATGTAAGGATAAAAATGTTAAAATAAATTAATCAATTATTTTTCTCCTGCAAATACTTTGAATTTGGGAAGGAAAAAGATTATTAACGGAAGGTTTCCTTCCTAGAAAACAAATCAAACAATTTTTCTTTTGGATAAACAAATAATCCCTAGATCTCTACTTTACAAAGCTCTTTAGCTCCAACTCCTTCTTCCGTTAAAAAAAAAAAAAAAAGACTAATAAAAAAATATTGAGCTGCAAATGGGTACGAAGTAATAATTTACCCAATAATTTCAAAAACATACCTTTTTTGATCGTATAAAAAACAAACTTCGCCGTATTTAACCCAATAAAAGTCAACTTATTTACAATTTTCTTTATTTTATTTCACCACAAACATCACCAAGGAAAAAGGGATAGAGATATTCATCAAACTCTGCAAATTGCTCGACCCAACGAAGTCAACTCAATCTACGTTAAAGCCGCCAAACCGATTAGGTATTTGATTGAGCGATGAATGATGGTTCAAAAGAACTGAAACTTGTAGTTTTGTAGAAATCTATAACTAAATTAAAATGAATTGTATTAGTATTCACGTCATATGTTGTTTTAAATAAAAAATAATTAATATTTTATAGTGTTTCCTCATTTTTCATTTAGTTATATTTATTATACTTTTTAGATTTATATTTGTTAATTTTTTATTTTTATTTTATATTTTCTTATCTTAGTAGACTTATTATCATGATTTTTTTTTCTCAATTTTTATATTCAATTTAATTTGAATCAAATCGATTAAAACCCTAATCAATTATGGGATTTTAACTCCTTTATATTATTTTCATTTGTATTTTTAAAATTAATCAAACTTCCATTACATAATGGAGAAAGGTAAGTGGACGAGGGTTTCTACATTGTCAAGAAATATCTTTTATATATATAAACTTTTTGTCAGAAAGACGAGTAAATAACTATTTAGAAGATGTAATAAAGTCATTTTAAAATAAATAATAATAAATTATTAAAAAAATTAAATAATATCATAATAATTATATTATATATATTTAAAATAATTATTTAAACATTCAATTATATTTTTTTAAAATTTTAAATATTATATATATATATATATTATAATATTAATTTTATTAATTTTTTAATTTTATTTTTTTAATAATTTAATTTAAATATAAATATAAAGATAAAAGTTTATAATAAACACTTTAATAAATAAAATAAAATTTTAAATTTTTTTAAAAGTATTTTAATTTTTTTATTTAAAATTATTAAATATATAATAAGAAAGAGTGTAATTAAAGATATATTTTATTAATTTTAAATTTAAATTTTTATTTTTAATATTTTAAAATTTAATATTAAAAAATAAGTATAAACGTGAAAAGTAATAGTTTTTACAATTTGCTGAATTTTCTAGACATATGGTAGCGCGGTACACGTGAACACACGGGGAAGAGAGCATCATCAATCAATCAATCATTCTTGGTCTCTGTTTTTCTTATAAAATGCAATGCAGCTTTGGTCTGAGCTCCAGTCTACATCTATGGAACATTGAAGGTTGAAAAGTTGAACCACAGAAGGAATCAATATTCAACCATATATATATATATATATATATATATATTGATTTAGGGAAGGAGGGAATGAGAGAAGCAGCCGAGCATTTTTCTCATCTAAGAGAAAACTCGTGGGCAGCATGGGAAATATAAGTCTTCATGTTTATCTTTGCTAACGTTTGCTTCGCCGCCTGTCAGCAGTATCAAAAAGGACAAATAGAGAGGAAGAAAGTCTTAAAAAAGGACAAATTTCAAGTAGGAACCCGCCGTCTTTTTTCACATCATCTTCGTTTCGATCACCTGCTTTCTCGCAGGTTAGCTCTTCTCTCTCATCTCAGCACCCCCACCTTTCTTTTTGGCTTCCTTGTCTCTCTAGTGATGAGTTCTTCTTTAATTTTGGTTTCAAACTGGGTTCTGCTTTTTTCTCTTCTGTATTTTTCACACTTTTCCATTTTTTCCCTTTTTTCTGTTTTTGGTTTTTGGTTCACATTCTCTGTATTCTTTACCGCAATTTCAGGTATTATTTGATTGTCCATGTGATTTATGAGATAGAGAAAAAGAGAGAGAGAGAGAGAGAGAGAGAGAGAGAGAAAAGGTTAGAAATTTGTGAATGTTAAAGTTCCATGTGATCCTCAAGAGTGTATATAATGCTCTATGGGTCCTGAACCCCAGAAAAGTATTTCTGTCTCATTCCTCTCCGCATACTTCTCTCCAAGCTCGATCCTTGTCAAAATTCTGGGATTCAAATATTTTCAAGTTTCACTTTGTTCCGTCTCTTTTTTGTCAACGAAAGACCTAATTTTTGTTGATAGTGCTTGCGCCTGACAAGGTGCTTTGAGAATCTTTCATTTCACCGCTTCTTTTTGACCGAATGGTCTATTTTTTTGAAATAAACCCCTGCAACTTGCTTCATGTGCTTATATATATACGTAGTGCTGCTCACTCTTTGCATATTGCACTGACATCTTAAGAACCCATACCTCTGAGTTCAAAGCCTAAACGGTTATGTATGTATATATATATATATATATATATATATATATATATATATATTCTCTCCAATGAAAGGTATATATGCCTAGCGCCAAATCACAGTTGAGCCTCGCGAGTCTACCCTCTGTTTGTTTGCTGAGAAAAGAAAGGTACAAGCAAGATTACTCTGCATCTGTAGATGGTTAGTGAGGTCCCAGAAAAGAAAAACCTACTTTAGTTTCCTTCAAAGTGCCAATATGATCTCTGTTTCATCTCTGTTCTTGTCGTTGTCACGGTTTCATCACTGAGTTTTGGGGAGTGAGCCACGAATATTTTTGATCTGAAAAGAGACTACTAACCCCAGAAGCAACAAAAAGGAAAGGGCAACAAAAAAAAAAAAAAAAAAAAAAAAAAAAGAAAACAACATTTTAAAAACTGTAGTAATTTTCTAATATTTATAAGCAACTCAACTTTTATTTGCATTAACATAAAAGTTCTTAGGTGATGCGATGAGATGTTTTTTTGTTGGATGGTTTTTATTTAATAAAATTTCGTGTTTGTTTGCTTATTTAAAATTTGACTTACAGCTTGAGGCTTCCGTCAGAGATTGAGTATATAAAGAGATAAGTTGGGAAAAGTCGGATATGCTTACATACGTTCTATACGTCTTGTTTGTGACGGGTTACTATTCTTGATATTGTTGGTGGCCACGGCATTTACTGAATTTTCCACCTGCCCTTTGTTTCCATGCGCTTAAATATCAAAACTCTGTATTCGAAGTGACGATGGACTTGTTGGTTGTGAGCATAATAAGCAATTTAAGGCCATGTATGTATATTAAAGATTGCACCGTTAAAGGTTAAAGATTCCTCCTAATTTATAATTTTTATAATTTTTTTTTACTTATAAATATAATTTTTTAAATATGTCAAATAATTTTTTAAATTTTACATATATATATATATATAAATTTAAAAATTTAAACTTATTGATATCATAAGAATTTGATTTACTCTTTTTAGTTTTATTAATTCAATTAAATATTATTATGCTTAGTATATGAATTTAATCTATTCGATTTAATTTTATTATATTATATACTCATAAGTCTAATATATATATATTAAGAGAGCATATTAAAAAAAATATAAAATTTCATATTATAAATAATTTACATAATTTATAATATCTATAAATTTCTTATCTACAATACGGTTTCAAGGAGTTATTTGGCAACAGAGTAGCAGCAGATACTTTTGAGTTTTTTTGGTGGACCGTGATCAGTCTGGTTCTCTATTAATTTTCATTGAGTTTGATCTTATTTTGTCTGCCTTAGCCGATAAACACACACATCATAGGATGAAGCCTGCTGGGTAACTCAGAAAAGCAGTCAAGGTTGCTCCAATCATTTGCAAGCTGCAGTGCATGAAACAATTTCTTTCTGTGATTGGTGGCGTGGGTTGAAGGAACTCTCTGCATTTTTGTAGGAGATAGTGTTAGTGCAAGGAGACAACTCTTATTTGCTTGAAGTCACTTTTCTTTTTAAGTAATCATTTACCCTGCTCCCACGAGCCACAATTGATTAATCACCTCTTCCTTTTCATTTTTCATTCTTCATTCTTCTTTTTCCTTACTCTCAGTTTATGTGGTTGTCTATGAAAAATGAAGTGGACCACTAGGGTGGATGACTGTGTTACCATCTAATAAGCACATTCTTTTCCTCTCTCTCTTCTGTGGAAGTTTCATGTATCTTTTTCGCATGTATGAGACAGTTGTATGGTTTTTGGATGGTTGTGTTGTTGTCAGCTTTAATAATTTGCTACGGATGGATTCTATTGGTAGACACTGTGATCCATTGAATCTAGATTAATTATGAACCATATGCAAACCACGTTTTGCTTTGAGAATCCTGAAGTCATTTTGTATATACCAATAATTTCCTGAACAATTAAGGTATCTTTGAACTAATTATGGTCTGGTTATTTGCTCTACCATCCTCAGCAATGTGTTACTGCAACCAGAATAACAAACACACAGCAGACTGTCTGCATTCTTATAGGTTTGTCTCTCTTGGTAAATGAAGATGCCTGTCCTCTTTTTGAAGATAGATTTTTCACCTTCTAACATAACTCCCCTTCCCAATTGTTGACCTTGACAGTGAACTCGTAGATGAGGCTTTTCCTCAAATTTAACAGGGTTTGACTAGTCACACTAATGACTTCTGCTTGCTGGCTGCTATATGATGCATTGTTTAAATTAGTAAATCAAGAATTCCCAAGTTAGAGGAATAAATAGTGAGCCTTCAAATATATGGCAGATATCTTAAAGCAAGCAGTCCGTGCGGAGTTTAGCAATTTGCAACAAAGATAATCCCTTCATAGGACTAAAAATATGTCAATTCATGATTTTAAAAATGAAAGTTGCTGCCGGCAACTGTTGTCTTTACACTAAATCTACATTTCTTTGTGATGGCAGGCAGAATTCAAAGGAAGCACCATTGGTATAGGCTTAGTGACTGCTGAGAATCCATTTTGAGAGTAAATGCTAGTAGGATTTCATGGGTTGCCATTGCTCAAAGATAACTAAACATACACCTGGTTATGAGGATCCTGTTCCTCTGGCTGCAGAAACTCCCTGTGAGTGTCCACTGTAACCATGCTGATTCTTCAAATTTTTCTGTTGTAGTTAGTCTACATGTTGTTTGTAGCTTAAGATTGCTATAACTTGGTTATCATTTTGGAAGACGATCGTATTGTATCCCATTAAACTAATATTTGATCAGGCTGAAATTTTACAACAATAAGGACAGTGAACTGAATATACGCTTTAGCTGACTCTGATGTGCTTCAATTATTAAATGACGGGCTTAACTGCAGGAGAAAAAGGAGCATCTGTATCATAGTTTGATCCGAATAATCTTGGAAATGAATTACTAATCCAGTCTTTGGCCATGTCTTATGTCTTCCACTATCAGTTGCATGTCCTGGTTAAGGTAGCTGATTACTTAAACTTCCTTGCAGTTAATGTTAGTGAAGTAGGGGCCTTGTATGAGCTTTTTAAAAAGTTGAGCAGTTCAATCATTGATGATGGGCTTATTCATAAGGTAGGAATATTAGGTTTTATTTCAATGATACTACAAGTCCTAAATGTTTGCTTCCAATAATTTGACATTAATTCTAATGTCCACACTTTCTTTTGCTCAGGAGGAATTTCAGCTTGCACTCTTCAGAAACCAAAATAGGAGAAATCTGTTTGCGGATAGGGTATTAACTTGTTACTTTGCTTTCATCATAATCTATTGAGGGGTTAAAATTTATAATCTTATAACAAAACTCCAGCTAATAGTCCCTCAGCTCTAATGGTTATGAAGCTGCAAACTTGTGCTCCTTTGTTACTGAACCGTATCATTTTCTTCAGTGGCATCTCCCTGCTTTCTAATTGTATCTGTTTTGTTCACATTTGTAGATTTTCGATACTTTTGATGTCAAGCGCAATGGAGTAATTGAATTTGGTGAGTTTGTCCGATCTTTGGGTATCTTTCATCCAAATGCTCCTGCAGAAGGCAAGATTGCATGTAAGCATGATTTTCTGAGAAAGAAAACAATTCTGCATTTTCTGCATGCAGCAAAATGCAAAAAAAAAATTTCTCTACTTAACTTTATTTGAAGTAACGAGTCAAACAGGTTTCTTCCATCCTAGTGAATGTTTTGTTGTCGAGTAAATGTTCTGGTATCATTCTTTTTGCAGTCGCTTTCAGATTATATGATCTCAGGCAAACTGGATTTATTGAACGAGAGGAGGTGTGCACCGCGAATCTTTTCTCTTTCCTTCATTGGCATTCTGGAAGTCTTTCAATTGCAAAGTTGAATTTTTATTATGCACTCGAGTCTGTCCTTGGCTAAGACTAAGAACCATACTATACATATCAAGAATTCAGCAAACTCTCAGAAAGGGCCTATATCTCTGTAATTTATGCCACTGGACGTTTTTGACTGGAAGTAGCTGTAGTGTATTTAACTGTATCATTGGCTACCCATTCATATAACTTCCAATTGCCTGACAGTTGAAGGAGATGGTGTTGGCACTTCTACACGAGTCAGATCTGGCACTGTCAGATGATGTGGTTGAAACAATTGTGAATAAGGTATAGATTGGTATCTGTGTTTCATTTATGTGATTTTGATGCTCATTTGGTTGAGAAATTCTGGTTTGGATTAAACAAATGTTTTCTGCAGACATTTAGTGATGCTGATACGAAAGGTGATGGAAAAATTGATATGGATGAATGGAAGGAATATGTGTCAAGGCATCCTTCTCTCATAAAGAACATGACTTTACCATACTTAAAGTGAGTATCAAGATCCTGATGCAGTTTGTGCCTCAGGCAATGCAGTCAATATACTAAAAAGTGGATCATCAATTCTTTACCCACATTAAACCTTTTGATTAATAACATTGGTGTTGAATGCCCCCCAAATACTTTATTTCTGTTTGTTAATCAATAGCCTTTTCCTGTATACCCTTCATTTTTATTCCCATATGCATGTCAAAATCCACCTTCATTCTGTACTCAACTAAGCTGCAATTTTGAACTGTAGAAATTTAGATCAATTCATTTCTTACATTATTCATAGTTAGCATCTATTACCAGAATAGCATCCAACATGTTGTCTGCTTTGCAACTGTTTAATCTCTTATATCCTCTCAATAAATTTTGATCTGATCTATCACAAAACAAAACATGCCTTCTCCTTTGCTGCAGGGATATAAGCATGGCATTCCCAAGCTTTGTAGTGACTTCTGAAGAAGATGATTCAGTATTATAAACTTGGAGAAATATCAAAATAGTTATCAATCCTGCCTTTGTCTGCTTTATGGGGGTGTGCTTTTACTTCATGCCTATCGTCGTTTGCAAGAAAAACTGTAGTATACAACCCCTCTTTGAACTCAACAAATATCTGGTCCGCACGGTGCAACTTCATTTTGCCATCGCCAGCACTCAGAGAAATTCTCCTAAAGTGGGATTTGGCAAAGGTTAGGTCTTTGTATATATGTACATCCAATTAGAAGCAGCATGAAGTTTGTGGCAAGCTTATCTGAAAAGAAATTTACATTTGGGATGGTACTTCGAGGGGGGAATGTCTTGGTATTATGGCGAAGAGGTGTTGATTGTCTAAAGCCGTCTTAAACACTGAAGTTCCAAGGTGGTTCAATCTCTACCTTGAACGAGAAGCATGTCTTGGATGTTATACATACCGTAAGAATACTTTTGTTTTTGAAAGTTTTTGTTACAATGTACTTTAATATATGGTGAAGGAGTGTATCAGCAACTTACATAACGTAATTATAATCACCATGTTTGATGCGATGGCTCCCTGAATATGCCAGATGAGGTTATGGAATGAATTTTACATGTTTGCAAGTGCATTTAGACCTCCACACTTACATTTTTGCTATCTATTGGATAGAGGGGTGAGTGATCACGGTTGGTTTCCGTTTCATTCCTGGATCCTGTCCGTTTTAAGTTTGGTTTTAGGTTCTAAACCAATCTTTTTATATATATATATATATATATATATATATATATATATATATAAAATTTTCATAAAACGAAGTTAATTTGGAATTTATGATAAAAAAAAAAGAATGTAAAGGAAAATTTTAATTAAAAAATGATATAAACTTAATTATTACCTAATTAAGTTGTGTACCTATCTTTTTAAAATTTAGGTAAATCAAAGATCATGTAGTTCCTTTATTTTTATTAGGAAATTCCCTTGTGTTAATTACTACTGTACCGTTAGTTCTAGTTTTCATTCCTTCGCTTAACAAAGTCAAATGGTTTTTATTTTGTTTTTTAATTTTCATTTTAATCTCTTTGAATCCAGGATTCTGGTTCTGTTTCTAATTGGATTTTAGAGCCAAACTATGGTTACAATTGTCGAATGATTTTTGTTTTTTTTTTTTTTTCAATTTCATTGAAACGAAGCTTCTGATTCTGATTCCAATTGGATTTTATGGCCGGATTACAGTTAAAATGGGGGTTCAATTTTTGAAACGACAGACCATAGCCGGACTGCACCCTCCTATGATTCTGATTTCTACTATGGTTTCCAACTATTTCGGCTCCGTTGTTGGTTGGAGCCCGACTGGGTCTAGATGAAACTATGGGTCCAGCCTCCATCTTCATCTGAGCTCAATGATCCTTGAAACAAATCCGGGATTTTGCATATTTCCAATGGACTCGACCCAAACCAGCTTTCAATTGGGCTTGCAATCAATTACAGAGTTACAGGACCTGCATTAAGAAGCAATAAGGCCTTCCAATCAGAGTTACCAAGTTTGACATGGTTTCATAATACAGATCTGAATCATTTAAGCAAATTTTGCAATGCAGTAAGCATTCAGCAATAGCTTACTGCACCTTACTCTCGTTAACAAAATGGAGTGAGTGAGATAAAAAAATAGGTTCATCATAGAAATGACAAGGTGTCTTCTGGCAGAGAAGGGTCTACCGAAGCCATTGTGGTTTGATGCAGTTATAACTTCAGTCTATTTGATGAATGATTTGCTTTCAAACAATCTCTGGCTCATCTCATGGTGTTTGACAGCTTATGATATTCTTATATACCTCAAAGCAAGAGAGAATTGGATTATAAGGCAACAACATTAGTATTCATTGGCTATACAGTATAAAGCGTATGATCCTATTTCAATCAAGGTCACAGTCAGCAGAGACTTGAAGTTTGATGAAGCAAAGACATGGAATTAGGAGAAATCTACTGATGGTAATCATTTGAAATAGCTTCCCAGCACACAGCAACCAACGGTATAGGAATCATATTCTTTAAAGGAAGACAACTTTGACAATCCTCCCATTAGAGGAACCATACCACTCACTAAAGTATACATGAGAGATGCAATGAGGCACACTTGGAACCAACTCACTATGAAAAAGCTTCCAAAGTCTCGGGATGGAGAGTTGCTATGTACGAGGAGATTTAAGCAATTGACTGAAATGATACTTGGATTTTGGTGCCAAGGCCAAAGAACAAAAAGACTATAGGTGTCAAATGGATCTATAGGATTAAACTCAATGCAAATGGGACCTACACAAGCTTAAAGTCAAGCAAGTTGCGAAGGGATTCTCATAGCCACGAGGTTTCATCTAGCCTAGAGAAGAAGACAAGGTCTATCTCCTTAAAAGGGTTCTTCATAAGCTAAAACAAGCACCAAGATCATGGTATAGCAAGATGTATGATCGCCTACTTAAGCTTGGCTTCACCAAGAGTATGATAGAAGTAGCCCTCTAGGTTAAAGTTAAAGCTGCACACGTTCTTTATGTCTCCTTGTATCTTGATGATCTCATGATCATAGGAGACAACAGCCAATTCATTCATTAACTTAAAGATGAGATGAATAAGCAATTTAAGATGATTGATTTGGGGAGCATGAGCTATTTTCTTGGTTTAAAGATTCATTGGTCTAAATAAGAAATTTTTGTTAACCAAGCCAAATATGCTAAGTATGTTCTTAAAAAATTCCAAATGCAAGGTTGCAAGGAAGCAACTACACCATTAGCTCTTGGTGTCGTATTGCAACAAGATGATGGTGCATAAAAGACTGATGCAAACAAGTTTAGATCTATCATTAACTGCTTTCTATATCTTTCATCTTTTAAACCTGACATTATGCTCTTTGTAAGCATGTTGTCTAGGTTTATGCACTATCCAAGTGATATACACTCTAAAGCAACAAAAAGGATACTCATATACATCAAGGGCACAACTAATTTTGGAGTCATGTTTGGAGCAACAATAGAATTCAAGTTAAAGGGCTAAACAAATAATGATTGAGTAGGATCACTATAGGACGAGAAAGCACCTCTAGATATACTTTCACCTTTGACTCAGGTGTTTTTTGTGGGAGCTTAAGGAAGCAATTGATAGTGATTCAATCCACAGCTGAGGCAAAGTACATTGCTATTGCATCTACTGTGAACCAAGCACTTCGGATTAGGAAAATTATGGAAATTTGAAGTGGGAGCTAATCAAATCCATAATCATATATCGTAACAGTCAATCCACTATTGCTATTTCTAATAACTCAACAATGCAGGGAAAAGCAAAGCATTTAGAGATAAACCTTCACTTTATCAAAGAAGTTCAAGAGAATCAAAATGGATTTGGTTTATTACACCTCCAAAGATAACTTGTTGACATTTTAACCAAGGGACTGCATAAAGTTAGATTTGAAGAATTGAGAAGGAACCTAGGTATGCAAAGCAATAGCACCACGGAGAAGTGATGCCTCAAATGCCTTCAACAATCAGGGTGTTGCTCCTTTACTCACCAGCTCAATCTACAATCCTTTTGCTGTCATTTTTCCCTCCAAGAGCTAGATCTTAGTTATGACAATTAAGGAATTGCAATAGCTTCAGTGAATTGTTTAAATTGTAACCTTGCGTTTAAATTTGAAATCTTTTGAATTATGTATAGGGTTAGCTAATCAGGTACACGCAAGCTAATAAAGGCATAAGTAATATTTAAATTTGAATTATAAAATTACACTTGTATTCCAAGACTCTTCTATATCATGAAGAGTCAACTGCTGATGAATGATAAGCCAATTAGCCCCAATAAAAAGCTCTCAACGTCTCTTGTCATTCTATTTTTCTGTTATTACATCTGTTGCAAGCTAGAGAGAAGCCTGAACCAAATCCCCTAACTCCAACAATCAATTCCAAGTCCAGTTCATCATCAGAATCTATATCATCATCAATGCATTCCAACATGAAGGCCTCTGTCCCTTTCTCATTCCCCAGCATAACCTTGTTTAGAAGTGACTTTCATTTTTTTTTATTGCTTCGTTTCAGCAAGTCAGTTTTTTCAGTGGAGAGCGGTGGAGCACTTGTACGATTCACAGAGAACGTCTTTTTCCTAGCTTTATGACTTTTAAACACTATGATCCATCGACCCTCGTGAGTTTTGACACCCAAATTTCTCTCTACTATCTATGTTAAATTTGCCTGGCCCCCACGCGCATTATTGGAGGACAGTAGCATTGGGAGTAGGTGTGCTTGTGAATTGATTTGATTTCCTTTTCAATAAAGTAGAGTGTTCTTTGGCTTGTCCTCCTTTTCCACTTAAGCATTCCGCGTCTTCTAAATTGCACATCTTTGCTGTGCATGTTGTTGAATAGATTTGTGTGCATCTCCTTGTACATATGTGAATAAAAGTGAGTGGTGGGGTTCCCTGTTGCATTTGGCAAACGTATCTGTACAATGTAGGATGTAGATTATTACACTTTATGGCCGAGCAACACTTGGAGGATCAACATAAAAGTAACAAAAAATGTAGATGAATTATATTTAATTTAATTTTATAAATAAATTAAATTAAATTTCAAAAAATTAAATTACTGTATTCTTCTATTTATCATGTTACTCAGTAAGTGTCACGCAGTGCTGTTTTTAATTTTAAATTTATGTTTCATTTGGTATATAATATTGTGTTGCTCGGATATGTGGCCATTGATTCTGGACAAGGTGGATGATGCGTCACCTCAGCCATGGACCATCCTAAAAGCTTAAGAAGTTCCTCATTGCAAAAGGAGTAGCACTTTGCTACAATTTGTGGTTTCATAAAACGTAACGAGCACAAATGTGTTTTGATGTTAGTAGTTGCAGACGGGATGTAGCTTGGGAATGCATGCCATATTATGTGTAACATTTCATTGATTATGTAAAATTCATTAAAGCTAAACAAAAAAAAAAAAAAGGACGAATGGGTACTTGAAAAATCATATAAAATAACCCAAAATTTTAAGGAACTGAGCATCTTCGTTTACGTTGAAGAATTTTGGCCTTCAACTATGAAAATCCTGTTATTATCTCTAATCACTTTAATTGAATCAACTTCGGCACCTTCTGCTTCTGTTACCACTGCGTTTCTTGCATGAAATCCAGATTTTTGTCTTGCAAATAGAGAAAACATCTAATCAAAATCAAGCATAGTATACAAAGACTATGCAAAAAATTTGTAAAGAAACAACAACGAGGACTAGCCCACCGCAGATAAAAAGGAGTAAGCGAAGACTCTATAGATAGTATTTCAATAGTTGCTCATTTTAGTGTCTATGGTAGTAACATGAAAACAGGGGGAAAAATTGAAGATAAATTTAAGACATACCTGCAATTGTCTTGAGCTCCTCCAGAGAATTTGACAACCTTATTAATCTCCCACCTTCAGTGTAATAAGCATCTCTCCTGAACACAGAATGGTCTCTATATATCCTCACTCTTGCATGTTGAAGTCTCCTGAAATGGTCACTTGTTCGTGCCCCTTTGATAGCATTTCACCATCTTCTACAATGTCAGGAATAGTTATTTGGTGCCCAATCTCTCACTTTTGCGGTATTTCATTTGATGGTTGTCAATGAAAACTCATCTGCGATCACTTCTTTGACATCTGCCTCATTCATTACTGGCAAATTAACAATGTCTACGTAATTTTCTGCCACGGCCATCTTGATTGCTGTTTTTCTGTGGTGATCCTCTGCATCAATGTCCAATCCATGTTTCAATAGTTCCTTCATCATTGACAGTTTATTCCGTTTTGCGGCAGTATATAGAAGGTTACCTGCAGTATGGGGGTCAGAACTTCTTGCAAAGTGATAAAGGGTCCTGAATATGGAATGGGGCTTGAATGCTATGGCTATCCGTAGAGCAGCGTTTCCATCATCATCTGAAATGGAGAGTATAACAACTTGAACCTCACATACATCCAGGGAATGCTAATAAACACTTTCGAAATATTGCGATTGTGAAAGGTGATAAGGCATTATAAATCACGTCGGAAGAAGGCACCAGTTAATAAAGTCATGTTACCTTCAAGTGTATGTTGCATCCATGCCTAAGGAGCACTGATACACACTTTTCATGCCCTTTTGATTCTACTATATGCTGACAAAGAACACAATAGAATTTCTCAATTTGGCTATTAATGGCAATTGTGCCCTCGCAAGCACAGTGCATTAACAGCCGCTTCTGTCATTTGTTTTTGAATCACTTGCCAAGCTATAAAAAATAAAATAAAATAAAATCAACAGGTTCATTAACCTTGGGTAGGCTAAAAAAGACTGGACCCAAACCAGCTTTCAATTGGGCTTACAATCCTTTTCAGTTTCATTGAGCTTATGACCCGAAATAATTTCCACATGCAATGCCTCTTAGGTTCAATCGCTGTCTCCATTTACATATATATATATATATATATATATATATATATATATTAATGCTTACAATTTACTAGCGTTGGGACTGCCTTGTCGGTAAAACTCCGAATGCAGTTATCCTAAGTTTCGTCCTACAAGGTTAATCTCCGAATACAGTTTACTAGTTCTGGTGCCATTTGCAGATCTCATATGGCTCGTTGTCAAACTATTTGATCAGTATTTGGGCAACACTTGAAGCATGTGAATACCTCCATTCACCAAACCTACAAAAATAGCTTAGTAACGTCAGTCACAAAATTGGTCTTTTCAAAACCAAAGTCAGATTTTAAATTGATTCAATTGAGAAAATATGATAAATGATTCGATTACCATCATTTCGGTTTGATTCAATTTGATTGGATTGACTAACCATATATTATCAGTTTGGTCTATATATATATATATATATATATATAATTTTAATTCCTGTAATGTCACTTAAGTGGGTCCCGCGTTACTTTCCGTCTAGCTTGAAAAACGACCAGCAATTGGCACATGTCTTCCAGACCCAGCAGAGTCAAGATCGGTAGGCTTACATTAATGAGCTGTGCTTGGACTTAATTACCAGTAACGTGCATGGGGTCACCTAGCTCTCGATATGGTTGTAGGCACTAGCATTTCAGTGCCTGCACAGGTCCACCGACACCAATTATTGGAGATCCAATCACAGCCTCAAATTCTTGCAAGACATGATGGCAACAAAAAGTACATTAAATCAAAACAAGTGCTGGAAGTCAAAGTAAATAGGATCGCATTCGTGTCCACACATAATAGTCATTATCCACGATCTTTTTAACATTAACAAATTACACTGGAGAAGTAAAAGGAAAAGGCAGCAAATTTTCAGTTCTTTCTCCAACTTCTCTATTGCAAAAGATGAGAAAGGAACCACGATCGTTACAGGGAGTTATTACATTGTGTAAAGCCAACCCCAGCCCCCCCCCCCCCCCAAAAAAAAAAAAAAAAAATAGAATTTATAATTGCACACAATAATAGCTGAAATTTAGAGGAGCATCTATCCATTTATGACTGACAGCAGGTACATGTACACTTTATTGTTCACCTTGTTATTAATCAGATAAGCCAGCCGAAAATGCCACGCCGGTAGATGGCAGCCAGGACGACCCATAAATGAATTGTGCCACTGTGAACTTGCTAGCCTCAGCGGCGGAGGTGATGACCCGGTAGCCGGGCCAATTAACCCGTTGCCCAACTGCCGCGCCCGGCCCATAATTCATGTATTCACCGTAGTATAGGGAATCAAGTGCAAATCCTGCATTCCACTCAAGCCAACCTCTTGGATGAACATGATCACCAATGTATGATAACATGACCACAACTCTAGAGTATTGCTTCCATGGACGGCCCAGATATGTCGGGAAGGCACCTTTCGATGCCTCGAGGTCTGGGGTAGCAAGGATCCGACAAGCGTGGATAGAAATGCCAGTGTTTTGATTCGGGTCTTTGCGGTTTTGGGCCGTGATCGTGTTCTTCTGCATTGGCATGGGCTTCCGAGCGTAAAGGCTACAGTTTTGGAGGACCACCGCAGCATTGCCGCATATAAAATCTACGGTTCCGTAGATGTCACATTCGCGGTAGAATTGGCGATTTGAGTGCACATAGAGGGTGTCTTGGTAGCCAATGATGTTGCAGCGATACACCACAGCGTGGTCAGCACCAACTCGGAGAGCCACTGCTTGGTGCTTGGCTGGTCCGGCCGTGTTCTCAAATGTCATGTCACGAGCAATAAAGCCAGTTCCTGTTGCAGCTGTGTAGAGATTTTTTTTTTTTTTTAAATAAAAATTCCAAAAAGGAAGAAATTAAGAGTTAGTCAAACAGTTAAACTATAAGTACATACTCAGTAATTAAGATTAATCAAAGCCCTACATTTTGTATTGAGCAGCAGCTTCCGCAGTCATCTCTAGCTATGAGCCATTTTGTTGATTTAATTAGTGCCAAGGCTATACCAATTTGTCTTGTGATACCTATTTATCTTGTAATGCTTTCTAAACAAAAATAAATCCTAAATTTTTACTTTAATGATAGGTTAGATGCATTTTACTTTTTTTTTTCATTTGGCTAGAAAAAAAAAGGGAAAAATAGCCGGGGAAGTCCGTTCAAAGGAATAAATAAGAGCTGTCTTGATTGCGGACAGTCATGTAAGGGAGACCACGTGCAGGTTGCATAACTCAAGTTCATGTATGGCCTACAACTTTTTATTACAGCCAATGAAAAAGCTAAAGGTGCAAAAAGAGGAAAAGAAGGATAATGCGGGCTCAATTGGCAACAGAGAAACCGGCGGCCATAGAGAAGAGAGAAGTTAAAAGCAATACATGAAAGGCTTTACAAGCTTTTTTGGCAAGCCTGAGGTTCTGCCCTCTTACTCTAGATTGGTGGGTGACTCCACCAATTGAGCTTTGTTTTTCCTTTCAACAAGTATGTAAATGCCCAAGCTTTTTTAATCAAAGATCTTTAGCTTGAGCTACACTTTGGCAAATTTAAATAAATCTAACATTAAAATTATTGTGCATATATATATATATGTAAATACGTTACCGAAGGAAGCAGTGTGAAAGGTAGTGCTCCCCTCGAGGATGTTTCTGCCGCCCGAAATGATGGTACGGTCCTTGCCATCTCCGACGAACATCAAGTTCCATTTCTTCCTCCCCACTTTCAAGTTTTCCTCCTCGTACCTGAAATTGAATTACAGCAACATAGCTCCGGTCAAAGTCAATTCTCCCCACTCTCTTAATTAAATTGCAAGATTAACTAAAAAGATCATATTTCTATTTTAATTTTTCTTAAATATAACTCATTTATAATTTAATATTATATAATAAGCGAATTCTATTTGAAATAAAAAATAATAATATAAATTATACGTGGCATCAAAAAGAAAATTAAATATATATATATATATATATCTGTGATGACCCCCCCAAAATAAAAAAACAATTCAAAGGAGGGCTTACAGGAGGGATAATTACGTCATTTCACTAAAGTATTAAATTACTGTAACGTGTTAAAAAAGGTGTTTTACTTTTTTGGATTCGACGTATGCTACATTCCATCGTTTAAATTTTGACTTTTACGTTTTTTATTTTTATATTTTTTTTATTACCTTCCTGCCGTCACGTAAATTACAGTTCGCTTTTTGCTGTACTCCGGCGCCTTCTTAATCGCCTCCGTTATTGTCTTGTAAGTGCCGTTCCCGTCTTTCGATACGATCATATCGGCGCGCATGACCGAGGCAGGCAATGTGAGCAACTTCCTTTCCCTTTTACTGAGCCAACTTGGGAAAACATCGGCATTAATGTCAGCCCCACCCGACGTATCGCCGTGCATCAATCTCCGCCGGTTCTGTATCGGCACTCCCGAGAAATCGCCGCTGCTGCTCCCGGAGAAGATTGCCAGGCAATTGCTGACTATCTCCGACAAGTCCTTCAACTTGTCGGCCATCTGGTCCTTCACAACCCCCCTTACATCGGCGAGTCCCTCTGTACACGTGTCCTGATTGGACAGCGCGGAGCTAAGCCACGTGACAACATCCTGAGAGGACCCGCTGACAGAACGCAGCCTCCCGTCGGCCTGTGGAGCGACGATGGAGAGCGAGCGTGAGAGAGCGTCCACAGAGTCGTCGAGGAGCTCGAGGCAGTCCTCGTAAGCCGAGCGGGAAAGCTTGTCCATGTTGAGATAGGAGATGGCGGAGGAGAGGTAGAGGGCTCTGCTGAAGTGCTGAAGCGTCACGTTCAAGGAAATGTGGACGAGGTCCCGCTCGCTGGCGACGGTGGACCCCGGGAAGTCAAGGAGCGTGTTCACACAGAGATTCGGATACAGGGTCCTGCCGCACGTCTTGGATATTGCCTGGGTGGGCTTCCTCGCGGTGGACGGGTCGCGTTGGCCAGACACTCCTCTTCGCATAGTAATCAGTACCGCGGCGGACACTGCGGAGGCAATAATTAATGCGAGAGAGATGAGGGACAGAAGGATGATCTTCCATCTACGGGAGGAGGTGGAGGAGGACGACGCGCTTGAAGCGGCGTATTCTGTGTAGGCAGAACGGGAGGAGCCTCCCGGCTCGGTTGGCCGGAGCTTGCCATATTCCATTTGTAAATGAACGTTGTTTTGTTCTGCCTTCCTAAGTAAGTTTTGGGAGTGCGTGAGTGAAAGGCTAGTGTCTCCTAGCAGCTACGGAGAATGTTATATATATACATCCATACATTTATTATATAAAAAAATATTTTAATTTTTCTAAAAATAACTTTAAACTACAAAAAAAAATATTTAAAATAAAAATAATAAAATAAATTTATTTAATATAAAGTTATTAATAAATTATATTTATAAAATAATATAAATAAATAAAACAAATATAATTATTTATATGATTGTAGATGAAAATAAATAACAAATTAATTTTAATTTTTTATAAAATTTTATAATTAAATTTTAAATTTTTTAAATTAAAAAGTAATAAAATAAATTTATATAATATAAATTTATTAATAAATTATACTTAAAAAAATATTAATAAGTATAAAAAATAATAAATAAGTACTATTATATAAATATATATGTCACTATAAACGATAATATATAATAAATTAATTTTAAATTTTTTATAAATTTTATATATTTAAAAATTATTTAAAATTATTTTTTTTTTTAAAAATAAAATAATAATTAATATTATTAAAAATAATATATTAAATAAATAAAAATTATTAATAATTTAATATTTTTATTTTAAAAATTAATTTAAATTAAACTTGAAAAACATAAAATTTAAATAAAAATATAAAACAAGTTAATCAGCTAATTATAAAAATTTATAAAAAATTAGAACACATTCTTTTATATCCTTATCTTAAGTTTACATATATGATATACGCATACTAGTTATTAATTTAGTGTACCCTACTTGCGCGCGCGTGTGGGGGGGGGGGTCGTCATAAAGAAAGTGGGGGAGACAAAGAGAGAGAAAAATAGAGGTTGGTGTAAAGTCCTGATCTAGATTCAGCATTAGCTGGCCTCGACTCTCTTCCAGCACCGCTCCCTCCCTTGGTCACTGAGTGAAAAGTGAGAGAGAGGGAGAAAGTCCGCTGGATCGTTTGGA
Source organism: Rhizophora mangle (assembly GCA_037832345.1). Taxonomy (NCBI): domain Eukaryota; kingdom Viridiplantae; phylum Streptophyta; class Magnoliopsida; order Malpighiales; family Rhizophoraceae; genus Rhizophora; species Rhizophora mangle. The sequence goes on along the minus strand of JBAPLJ010000592.1, from coordinate 2,037,178 downwards.
GTGTTCTGCTTCTTGAGTCTCTTTTCAAGTCTTCTTTATGTTTTGTTCATTCTCTTCTTTATGCATGTTTCCTTTGAAGTGTGACGTTTGAAGACAATTCAACTATCTGCGAATGGGTCTTACTCTACTTAATTTATCGTAGATTTTATCGGATAGATTTTAAAATAATAAATTTAAATAAACATAATTCCTATGGGTTGGAACGCAAATATGCTTTTCCGTGTTGAACTGAAAATCAAGAAGATGTGTTTACTGCAGTGTGCTCCTTTATGCCAATTGATCACTAATTTGCAAAGAGATTGTAAATTATCTTTACAAACTCAAAAAAAAAAAAAAAAAAAAAAAAGATAGAAAAAAATTGTTATGATATAGTGCAAACATGTATGTTCTAGAAAACAGACTAATATTTTTACAACTTATATATAAACATGTATCTGTGTGATAAATATAATTCTAGACCGAAAATTTGCCTTTTCACCCATGCATACCAACTTATACATCTGTTTCTATTATTAGATATGATTATTTTTATTACAATTATAAAACTGATTTTTCAAGGTATTACTGTTTGGGTAAACAGATGCAAAATATGGACATCACTACTTTAAACAATTAAGTAACTCTCCCGACTGACACTTGATTGTTGTAATAATTATAGAAAAATTATCATAAAAATTATTATTATCATAATAACTCATAAATGTCAAGCGTGTCGTAAGCATTTATGTGCAGTGCGTTTGTGACAATTCTCCATTACCTCTTTTAAGCCAACCAATTTTATTTTTTATTTTTTTATTTTTTGCGTCCTTACTTATTAATTGTTTATAGTTTTTATTGGCCTTTCATGTGGAACTTTGCTCACACGCTTTCTTTTGTCTTTTTGGAAATACCCAAAATCTCAGTAGGTGAGTGAATGGTTCAATCCTAAGTGCTACCGTTGTGTTCTTCTTCGGTTGGCTTTATAGTACATGGTGATTCTTCTGCGGTCGTCGAGTGTAGGTGGCAATTGATATCTATGCAAAAGAAATGGTACGTGACATTTTTATATCTCAAATCCGCATTCAAACTAACGACAAACTGGAACAATAAGTGTACTTAATGTCGGAGACGTTTACTTAACATGACAACAACCAGACTTAAGTTAGAAACCCAATTTAGGACATGTAGCACATGAGAGAGGAGGCATAACCAAAATATGTTAAATTATACTTGGTTAATTGGCTCGATGACTAGTTAGATCGATTAAACAGACGATCAGTGCGTATACGTTGTTCTGAAAATAATTATGTGGAATGTGCGACTGTTCCATAATTTGATTAATTATGCCTTGATCTTATGAGCAATCTAGTTATGTTTATATAATTTTCATCCACATTATGTTTTGCAAATTATTAAACCTGTTTTCTTTTTTTTTTTTTTTTTAATTACTTTTTTTTTTGACGATTTTTACCTTTTCTGCATAAAAGGTTTCGCACAACAATGGGAATCTTTGGTGTAAACAAAAACGTTAAGGTCAAAGGAGAAAGCTCCAAAGTTGCTGTAAATAAATTATCGCAGGAAAAGATATTTTGGACCAAAAATCATGATTAATTAATATGTGACAAAAATAAAATTCTCAAATTACGAGAATAATTTTGTGGTCACGCATTGGCGAATGATAGGGACGTATCACTTGTACACCTGTCGCACTTCCCTACATCCTTTATTAGGATCGGCAGACTGACAGAAACAGTGTATATATAATATTAATTCTAAAGAATATAGGGATGAAAATAATCTTTGATTCTATTGCCCTTTTTGTTCTCATATGTATAAAATAATTACAGTACAATAATATAATCATTGAAATTAAAAAAATTAATTAATTTAATGATGAATCTCTGATTTTGATTTGATGTTGATTTGTTGTAATGTTAATTTAATGATCTATTTTAAGCAGTGATTTTGATTTAATGTTATATCTCGAACAAAATCTTTTGACTAGAATCAATATTTGACAACAATCCCTCGAAATCTTCGCAAGAGGCATCATCTTTTATTTTCAAGATTTGGATCAAAATCATTTAGGCTCTTGACTCTTTTTGATGGCCTTCGCCCTTTGATTCTATAACATCGAGGGTGGCCGAATGGCATCATTTTCAAGTGCGCTGCCATCCCTTAATAATTTGTGTCCTGTAGTAATTCTTTCGTCCGGACAGCGACCGCGCCAAAGGCTGGATCTTTCTTCCTTTATCTCGTTCGAAACACTCTTCCCGTACATGTTATGGCATACGACATACAACTAGACGTGTAAAATGAACTTGGTCGGATTCGTTCAAATTTAGTCATTTTCAATTTGAGTCATTCTAAATTAAACTTCTTCTTCTTCTTTTTTTTTTTTTTTAGTCAAGACTCAGTTGGTCTAGAGGACAATGATGGTCTCTGAAAGCAAGTGAGATGATCAAAGGGCTCTTGGTCGGATCATCGATCTTCGCTGGCCAAGGAACAAATCCCAGAAAGCATATGACCACTAAGCTATCAACTAACCAAAAAGGCTCCAAATAACATAATCCAAGGCCACTGAGAAAAAAGAGGGCAATTTGCCAATTTCACTTTCTGTTCGGTAAAGCACTATTCGCACGGTACGTGTAATTGGGAGATGCAAAGACGAAGAAACTCAAGCATGCATCTCGCCAGCAAGAACTAAACAAATGCCAGAGCAGCAATAAGAATAACTGTACGTCTCTCTCTCTCTGGGTAATTCTTTCCAGCATTAACACATGTGAATTTTTGACACGAGCGTAGCTCATGTCTAAAAAATGTGTAATTATATAAAAAGTGTAATTATAATTTATTAATTATATAAATATAAAACAATTAATATAAAACTCGACAATTATAATTACACTATCGCGGGTCCCAATCACTCTACATCGTAGATGACTAGACTTTTTTTCTCTTTCTTTTCGGGTCTCATTATAGTCCTCTGCAATTCTACTGAATGACGGATGAGTCGTAGCTCAAGCATTTTTGTAGGTCCCATAAGTATAAGAACTGAAAAATAAATTTGACCAAACAGCAAATATTTCTCTATTTAAGATAATAATTTAATTAATAATTTTATATGCATTCTCTTATATTATATAAATTTGAATTCTTAAAGTACGACCTATCTCAATTAAAAATAAATTTAAAAGTTTATATATACAATAATAAAATTTTAAATTAATCAATATTGAAATTTATTGTAAAAAAATTCATTAAATTTCAATAATATTCAAATAATAATTTTTTATAAGTAAAATTAAATAAAAATAATTATAAATTATATTTGAATTATACATATAATATGATAATTAATATATTTATAAAATATTCTTAATTTTTTTTTTATTATTTGGCCGTTCGAAAAAGACAGTAAAGATAATGGCAATAGAACAGGAGATGCCGCTTGACCACAAATGAATGGTATAGCTAGCACAGAAATTAAAGAGCATTTCCCTACTTCCAAGTTGGTGGGGGACACCGGCAACATATTTCGGGTCCACCGTCGAATCACATGCTCGGTCGCGTCTTATCTAGTCTAGGCTCGAGTGCGTCCATATATATATATATATATATATATATATATATATATAAATGTATTTCTATTAATTAATTTTGGTGATTTAATTGTCAAGTGACGGGGCTAAAAGCCATGTCATGTGTGCCGGACGGAAATGGACGTTAAATATGTTTTTTCTATGACGCGGGTTCTTTTTCGTATTTGCTGTTGTAACAATCTCGTTTATCCAGCTGGAGCGAGTCCATGTGTACTGGGCACGGTGGGGAGCGGAGGGTCCAAACCTTGAAGCGCTTGACCCCATCGTGGAGTGATTGAAAAGTGAGAACGGAAAGTCTCGTTGACGCGAGGAAGGTTTTATATTATACACAAAATATTTTATTTTTAAAAAATATTTTTATGTAATATAAAAAAATTATAATAATATAATAAACTCAGGTAGAATGTGCTAAAATTTTTTATATTAGTACTATAAAACTCAATTTAGTTCTTTTTAGATCTAATACTTTATAAAATGTTAAACATTGTCATACTCTTATATAATTTGGATGTAATTTTTTTTTTAAAATTTCTTAATTTGTATGGAAAAATTTTAAAATTTTTAGAGGGTAATTATTATGTAAGATTGTTTAGTCCCACAAATATAATAGTAAATTAATTCTTAATATCATAGCATTTGTTATATTTATTAATATTTTGTTCTTATTTTTTGTTAACCCATTTTATTGTAAAATATACTAAACACTAATTTGATGTATAATGTCGTTTTTGTTACAAAGTTGTACAAATTCATTAGGAAAGTATTGGCCTTATCTATCATTTCATAAAACCTTAGTTTTCTGGCTTTTTGGTCCTCGGTAAGCTCTCACACTTTATGTTAACTTTTAGAGGTGGTAATTCCTCTAAACTCCTAGTGAAAATTTCATATAACCTCAAAGAAATTTTAAGAATAAATGACAATAAGAATCAAATAAGCATCTTACTTATAAACTTAAAATTGCATGCCAAAACTCTCCACCTTATAATCAAAGAATTATACTTTTATAGAATTTAAAAAGTTACGTCTTTTTATAATTAAAAAATTATATTTTTACAATAAAAAATTATATATTTACAATTAAAAAGTCATATTATATGGATTTAAATAAATAATTATATTTTTATGATTAAAAAATACACATTTTATTTAAATATAGAGATATATTTTTATGATTAAAATATTGTTACTTATTAATAAAAAAAATTATGAAAATACATAACTTTTTGAAAATGCACAACTCTTATTCTTTCCAATGAACAAAATAAAATAAAAATGTAGTATTCATATGAAACAACATAACTCTTTAATAAGACTATCACCCTTAGAACTCTTCAGTTTTAATTTATGATCTAGTGTTTTTCCTTTAAACGAGGCTAAAGTGACTATCTTTATATTCTTTAACAGTAGTTGTAGCCAATTTTGGAAGCCATTTTCTTTTGTTTTTTTTTTTTTTTCCTTTTTCTTCCTTTAAAAAGGGCATTAAGGATGTAACTTTTGGAAAGATCAAAGAAGATAACGGAAGGATTGATAAAAAGCTAGCTTTTAGCGTCAACCACAAAAATTAAAGAGAATCCAGCTGAAGTTTGATTTACACCTAACCTTTTATCTACTATCAACCCCCGAATGGTTTGAGTCTTTACTACTAAGGGGACCAACAATGATGAACTGCTACCTACAATCATTTAGTGCACTGAAACTACGAGTTTCTTATTAATTGTTAGTCCGGCCATTATAGGGACTATTCCTCTTTTAAATGTTCCCCCACCATCAAGCAGCGACGGATTCCAAATTCAATGGAATCCTGTGAAAAGAAGCTCAAGTGTAATCTATTTCTTAAATCAACCAATTGCTTACATCCTAACCCCATTCCCAATCCTAACCCCAGTCCTGTCTATTTCACTTATATAATGCAAATTGGACTTCTATATTCCATAGTAATTGTAGCGACCCAATCAACTTTCCCCTAAAATTTTCCCCTGGAATTTACTAAAGTGATGTGTGACTTGTATTGACCACAATTTATTGCACCTAGGTTGAATTCAGACGTGACTGACGACACATAGATGTTCCTATCCATTGCCCAATTGAACCCCTTTCCATATCTGCAGACAGGCATAAAAGGAAATGGATTGACCATGCAAAACTGATCCATCAAAAACAATGGCCCCAAGATCCTAGACCCAAATAGTTGTAAAGCAAACCTGAAGTCAGGCCCAAATCGCTTTCCCAAGATAAAGTGATCCCTAAGGCTTTGACAACAAGAAAGCAGCCCCGCATAGCTTTTGTCTCAATTATTCTCGTTACTGGCTGCTTGCATTCTTTAACATTGAGATCCTTGGTCTATGAAATTATACTTCACAATCTTACACCACCCAATGCATTAGAAAGAACATAGTACCGTGATCTTCCAACAAGGTAAAAAAGAAAAAAGACCTTTTCATTATGGCTTACTTAGCTCTACATGGAACATTTTTCTACAATTTTCTTTTGTATTTTTGCAATTACAAATATTATAACCTAAAAAGGAAAAAAACAAAAGTTGTCTTGGAGCTTTAACTTTGAAATTTTGCAATTCCAAATATTATAGCAACAAAATTTAATATTGAGAAATTAGATCGCACAAACAACTTTTTTAAGGACAAGATGAGATGGATGCAAATGTACTTGCTACAATTCAATTGTGCTGCAACAACAATTCAATATTTGACTCAAGCTGGTTTACAAAGACCCTTAATTGAAAAAGAAAATGAAAAATCCTAAGACTATGATAACAAACGGAAAAAATTGGATGGATGTAAATGTATTGCCTACAATTCAATTGTACTTATCTAATAAAGTTCTACGTGAAGTCATTAGGGAGAAAATGACTTTGGGATTGTGGAAAAAAAAAAAAAAAAAAAAAGAGAGAGTGTTTGTACAAGAAAAGTCCCTCACTAATAGACTGTACTTGAAACATTACTTGTATATATTTTGCATGACATAATCCACGCCAATCCAACATTTCACTTGAAGCTCTTATGTTTTTTTTTTTTTTTAAAACCCTCTCTCTCTCACTCTCTCCCTTGTTGAAATTTTAGAAAAACTCTACTTTTTTATGATAAAGAGAACATCTCTATTGAAGATGCCACGGTAACTCTACCATCCAAAGAGTATATGTCTTAGTCACAAGAGAAAAATTTAAGGATACAAGCTCCAATAATGATAATTACAGGCATAGACGAAAATCTAGACATAAAAACATGACATGTAATTATTGAAAAAAGAAGGGTCACATTAAGTGTAAGTGTTATAATAAAAACTAGTTTTGTAGAAAGTGAGTATGGTGTCGATATTCTTTTTTTTTTTATCCACGGTGACAAAAAAGGGATTCAAATTTAAGTGGATCATTGATTCTAGTTATCTTATTGTATGCAAGGAGTAGTTCTTGTCTTGTTGTTAGAAGACAATAGCTTCATGAAAGTACAAGAGTGAAAAACTAACACATAAGCTAACACAAAGGGAACAACGCACTAAACCTCAAATATAGACAATGCCCGTAACTAGTGGGCATTCTCCTTATACTTACGACTCGCTTCCCTCGTGTGAAAATGGGCGTGGAAGTAAACAAATAAATATGAGTCGCGAATATTCTTAAACACCCATAACACGTCCCGTCCCGTCACAGTCATTTGGGAGGCATTTCCTTCTCTTTGAAGCCACGTTGTTAAGAAAAGGATTACAAGTGGTACAGAGAAAAGAAGCAAGAACGGATTTTATTTATTTTATTGTTTTCTTATTCAATGGATGAGATATCTTATCACAACTCTTCTGAACTCTTACATGCATGGTAAATTGCCCCAACAAACCCCTTTCATGCATGGACTACGTAATCATTTTTCTTTTTTTTCCTTTTTTTTTTTTTTAAGTTTCATCGTATAAACCACATAAGCTGAAAATTGTAGTTTTGAACCATACTCAAAATGTGTAACTTCAATAATTTTTTTGCTTTTCCAATCTAATAATGAGAAAGCCTTGTCCGATCAATTTTAAATACAATAGCCACGGTAGATACATGCCCGCCCGCTTCATTGTGTAACAGTTACATTATTGTTCAAACGGGAAGCTACTAGCCCAAAAAATAATGGGAATGCAACATACTCTTGAGAATGTGTTGGCCCCGAGAGCGAGGCAAGGAGGCATCTGTCTTGGGGTTTTGTTGTCCAAGAAAAGAGGAAGCACAAGTGAAATGAAATAGAATGAGGGTGCCCCTGGCCATTCTTGGGCCTGTTGCTCTGTTATGACAACAAGAAAACGACGGCTTTTTCTACCACAACAAGGTCCTTTCGCTAATTCATTATATAAATATAAAAGTAATAAATTACAAGCAGATTGAGCCATTTTTTCACATTTTACAGAACCTTCAATCCGCCGCTAAACTTTAGTTAGCAATTTAAATATAAAAAATTCCCTAAATTTTTTGTCCTTTAGATTTCACAAGTGCAAGTCTTGCAATTTGAATTAGGCAGTTTTTGACTGAATTATGATTCGTCCTCATGGACGTAAATGCTATAATTTTAAGTACAAATACATAAGTGTAAGTGTGATTAAAAAACTTCATATTATAAAAAAAAAAGTTATTTATAAATGAAAAAATTTGTTCAATTTAACATGTAAAATTTTAAGTTAAAATGCAAATCAAATTCATCATGACTCTATTGTTTACTTAGGTCTTATTTGAATTTCTCTCCAACCAATGTTTCAATAGGTAAGAGTCAAGTACGAATGATTAACAAGTGTGCATCTAAACGTTAAGCTGGTATTAATAACACATCTGTATATAAGCATAGTCTTAAGATGATTTTAAATTCACAAATTTGTTACTTCAATTTCATTCAAAACTTAGTCTCGTGATGCTCGCCCATTCGAGGGTATGCAATCACTTTAGTCCAGTTGCCGACTAAAAGGTTATCATTTTTATTTATTTAATTTAGAATTTGCAAATGTTTTAGTCATGCCCAACTTTGTTATAAATCAGTGACCACAAATTACAAATCTCCCATAAACGCTCTTCGAGGAGGAGGTGTGTAACCTAACTAAATTATGCAGTTCACGGCCAGTCAGTTCGATGAGCATAAATGGTATCTGGTTTTGCCAAGAAGGATCTGCATGACTTCATTCAATCGAAAAATATTAAGGACTACTGTGAAAATCGACGCACGTGAGACCTAATGGATCAATCTGTCTATTGTCACAACCACATCGTGGTGCGAAAGTATGCACTCGTTCCAGCCTAGCCAGTTTAAGTTTAACACTAACAATCTAGCTTAGCGCTAGTTGTTATTCTCAAAGCCTAGCCAAAATAGTGGGACTCCACATGTTTCTCTATCCTTTTTTTTTTATTTTTTTTTAACCGGAGTTGGACTAAAAGTTTGAATTGTGAAAAAATTAAATGTTTGTTGTTGAGTTACTATTAGTGATCATCAAAATTGACTGGCGCATTGCTCTCCATGAGCAATGGCTGTTATGGGGGGTGAATGAATTCGGCCAAACTAATAAATTGCCACCATACAAAATAATTGGAAGGGAATTTTCATTTGTGGTTGAGATCGGCGGGAGCCATCAAGCCTCCAATATTTTCCAATTAATCACTGAAATTTCTGAAACTATTGATCAAAACTTAATCTTGCTAAGATCCAAAAGTAATCTTTGCAACCTCCCAAAAATTTTATGTGGCTAAATGTAAATCTTTCCACAATATAGACAACACCAAGTGGAACGTTGATACTATGGAGTACGAAAGACGTTCATTCACGAGCCCTTTTGTCTTGACACAGACATGGCAGCGACGGGCCTTTTGGCTCTTCTCTATGGATTGTTGTCCCCTTTGTGGGATCCCAGCAGCCTAATAATGTAAAGGGTGACTAGTCATAATAGAAGTATTCATCGATTTCTAATCTTATCACGAGAATATAAGATTTATAAAAATTTTTTTTAAAAAAAAAACTTTAGTAGTGTTATTGGGACGCATGAGGTTTTAAAGTTATGTCAATAAAACTATTAACATAAGCTTTTGAATTGAGAGTTCTGCACAATTGTACGTTAAGCCGATTGATATAGAGCTATGAAACCCCAACAATAAGTAACTTCATAATTGTGCATACCCTAGGGAATGACCTCTTTGCCCACATATGTACGCCATTGAAAGTCGTTCTCATACGCTCTTTTCCGTGAAAAGTTGACGGGCTCACTTGAGGCACCACTTGCAGTTGTCCTGTTCTGGGGTAGGGCCTTTCCTTACTTGTACCTATGTCTGTCCTCATTCTAGAATCTGAACATTTCCTAGTAGCTGGAGGGTGAAGATCTCAAGTTGTAATGATATATTTTTTTTTCCCGCTTTGTCCTACTAAGGTGCGCGAATACTTAAAAAATAGATGTATAAAAATTTCATATAACAAAGTCAAAATAGTAAGCGAGAAAGTTTCATAATCTCACTCTACATCACTTTCCTCAATAATGGTTTTTGTTTTTTTTTTTTTTTTTTTTTAATTGTGCATTCTAAAAGCTTAGTTGGACAATGAATCCGGGAGAATAGTATTATTTTTGTCAATTCCTGTATTTGTCCTGATTTAATGCAATAAAGCTGGCGTTTTGGGATGATTTGACAGATAAAAGGATGCATTTTGCTCAACTTGGACGCAGCCCTAAAAAATGTTATCTATGTCACATATTATCTCTGCTATTTCATCATGATTCTTTGACCCTACACTAACTGAGGGCATGGAATACAATTTTTGGTCATTTATTATCTATCCACTAGCCAAAAGAGTGGGACTTCACATGTTTCTCTATCCTTTATTTTTAAAAGGAAGATGAACTAAAAGTTTGAATTGTGACAAAAGTAAATGATTGTTGTTGAGTTAGAATGCTTTGAAGGCTGGAGTTTAATATAAAATTGACCCAAACAAGGATTATTTATGGTAGAAAAAAAAGGTTTATATCTTTATTGAAAGGAATTTTCATTCATGGTTGAGATAAGTGGGAACCAACTAATCCCTGAAATTTCTGAAACTATTGATCAAAACTTAAATCTTGCTATGATCCAAACCAAAAGTACTCTTGGCAACTTCCCAAAAATTTTATGCTACTAAATACAAGCAACACTGAGTGAACCGTTGATACCATGCTGTACGAAAGATATTCATTCACGAGCCCCTTTTGTTCTTTTTTTTTTTTTTTTTTTCCTTTTGGACTTGTAAAATATTTTAAACTTAAAACTAAAAATTTCAGGTGATCCTATACGTTGTGACTAATGACATAAGCCTCTTTGTCAGAGACACTGCGGCGAGAGGCCTTTCGGCGCTATAGGGGCGGTTGTCCCCTTTGTGGGTTCCCAGCAGCCTAATAATGGAAAGGGTGTCCGGTCGAAATAGGACAGGAAGAAACCCACGATCTTAGCTACAGAAATATGCCACTAACTACGGGATAGTTTTTTTTTTCTAAAAGATATTTTAATAATTGAGAAGATAAATTTTTATAATTTAAGTTTTAAATTTAAATTTGAAAAAAATTATATAATTTATTAAAATAAAAATAATTACTTTATATATAATTCACAATTTAACTAACTTTTTTAATAAAAAACAAGTGTTGGGACATGTACGAGGCTGCAGTCTATATTTCCCTAAGCAGTAGACTTAAATATACTGTTACATCAATGAAACTATTAACCAAAGCTTTTGAATTAAGATGAGAGTTATGCACAACTGTACGTTAAGCCGATTGAGAGGGAGCCATTAAACCCCAACTATACGTAACTTCATAATTGTGCATCCCCTAAGGAATGGCAACATCTTGCCCACATACATACCCCATGGAAAGTCATCCACATATGCTCTTTTCCATGAAAAGGTGGTGGGCTCACCTGAGGCACCATCTGCAGTTGTCCTGTTCTGGGGTAGGGCCTTTCCTTACTGATACCCACGTCTGTCTACATTACAGAACCTGAACATTGCCAAGTACCCGGAGGGTTAAGGTCTCAAGTTGTAACGATATTTTTCCCCATTTGTCCTAATGAGTTGCACGAATACTTAAAAAATAGATGCATAAAAATTTTATTTAACAAAATTAGAATAATAAAAGAGAAAATTTCTAAGGGTTAATTTGTTTGAGGGAAAATAAATTGTGTAAGACCGATTTTTCAATGCGACAACGATGAGAAGGCCGACAAATGGTAGCCGACGATTAGTGACGAGCGACACAGTGAGTGGTGACACGGGCCATGAAGTAGGTTGGCAATGGCAATGGGAAGGCCAGCGATTGGTGACTAAGGACTGACAACACCAATCATGAAGCAACTCAACGACGACAGCCTTCTCTCTAACTCGTACCTTTTTTCAGTATCTCAAGTTAATTCTATTGTAAAAAATGAATTTAGTTTGTTATGAGTTGAAGTTATTTTCAACAAAAATAAATTTAATTTTTGTTGACTTACATAATATTTTTAGTTTACTATAATTTTTAGTCATACTAAAGAACAGAAAATGTGAAAAACAAATTCCAAAAAAATATCTTGTAACAAACAAAAGGACCTTTAATTTAACTCTAAATCCTTTCCGCATTTATGCTTTTTTTTTTTTTAATCCTAAAAACTCTTGGACAATAAATCTGGAAGAGTATAGTATTACCTGTATTTGCCCTGATTTTACACAATAAAGCTGCCATTTTGGGGACGATTTGACAGAGAATGGATGTATTTTGCTCACCTTGAACATAACCTTAAACCATGTTATCTATATCACACCTGCTATCTCATCATGATTCTTTGAATGTGCACCAATTGAGGAAATAAAATACAATTTTTGGTCATTTATTATCTACTGGGTTGCATATTTTATTCAGTGTATTTAATTATTTGAATAGGTATTATATTTAGATATACAACACATGATGTGAGCTTTAAGGGGGAGAACCAATATTATTTGGCATCACATTGAGGAAAATAATTTTTACAAAAATTGATTGACAAGTTGTCAGTGTGAGATGTGACCCAAGTCTTATAAATATTTGGCAGCATTTTTGTCTCTTCCTCAGATGAAAAAGAAAAAAAAAAAAAACTTTTCGTTTTTGCTTACCATTTCTTGTGGCTCTTATGTGTCTCTGCTTCCAATTCTTTGCTTTGGGAAATTGGGAGGATTTTTGGTTCAAATCCAGAGAAGGAAAAAATTAAAAAGAGTTGGAAATGGTTAAGTTAATCTTAATCTAGTAAAACACTTGATTGTAGGCATACTTTAAGTGAAAAATAAAAGCAAATTAAATTAAAATCAAAGGGTGCAAGTGAAAAACAAACCAATAGTTTATTGATAGAAAAAAAAAAAAAAAGGTTTAAAAGTTTTGATATGATATGAAATATTGGAAATGCAACCAGCCGAATTAAAAGTTTAATCCGAAAGCCCTAGATTTGTATCCTCACTGCGATTCTAAAACCTCATTGATTCATACTTAGACAATCAGATGAAGTTGTAAATTGCAAACAATCGACCGGTTGGAAGATAATATAGTGGAAGGATTAAATTTTCTACTATTCAAAGGGAATTAATTAAATGATGTACACTTATTATAAATGATACGAAATGAAATATTAAAGTTTAGAATTTAAAGAAAATGCTGAAAATATTGGATAAAAATTAAAAATTTTGATAATCACTTGCACATATGAATAAACATCAAAATCAACCTTCTTTTGCTCTACATAGAAACTGTAACTTACAAAGAAAAATCCCATTTTAAATTGCTAACTGTGAAATTAAATAACTGGAGACTCAGATGAAATATTCAATTCACTTTAGGCTGGACATGAAGGGCACTAGCTTTTGTCAATGCCAAACTAGCTAGAAACCACTGTCGATCACTCCCATAGTTCTCACAAACACATCAATTTGATGTTAACATCCAAAAGGTGCTTTCAAGTTTGTGCCGTATAGCAATCACATAGATAGATGCCAAAGCATTTTCCACTACGGTCTGCCCAGAAAGACAAAAGCACTATGAGACAATCCCCCCCCCCCCCCAGGCTGTTTTCCTTTAAGCACATCCTTTTCACTTTTGTCTAGCGCCCACCTTATTTCTAATTTGGTACCACCAATACCAAAATTCCTTGCAAAAATTAATGCATGAAACGAAAACGACAGCAAAAAACTTGTCGTTTAATGTAATTGGCCATTTCAAGTCCACTTGATGCAAAGATTGGCGTTTGAATTCATCAAGGCGGTTGTCACTTTATAGTTTCTCTTAAGTTGGTGGGTTACTTTGTAGTTTCTCTTGGAACTAATACAAACCAAATTTACCTAGCTTTGTATCGTCCTGGTCAAATGTAGTTAGCATAATCAATCACAATTTTCCTTCTAAAGATTAAAGACACGATCATTTTTCAAAATTTTTCTGTATTAATAGTTAAAAACTTTTCGGTTGTATATATTTTGATTAACATAATAACTGTTGAGTGAGTTTTGAAAGTAAATTCATGCGGTATTAATCGCAAAATAATCCTAATTTCCAAAGGACACAAAAAAAAAAAAAAAGAAAAAAAGACCCATCAATGTGGACGCAGCTTCCCTTTCCTCCACGGCAAATTAGTGTGTTTACTTAAAGAAAGACAATTTCCCTTCTTTCAAAAGTCCACAAAGCCTTTTGCGGCCACCACGTGTTGGCATTTAAATGTACCACATGTAATCTTTTAATTGGATCAGAATAGCTTTTATGGAGGTTCTAAATACACAACTTTTACATCCTAAAGTGGGAATTTAAGGTTTTGTGTGTTTGTACTGTCTCGTGATGTGTACCATCCCAAAGTGTATATTCTTCACAATACATCATTTGCAAAAGAGAGTATACCCACTTCACCTCTTTCCTTCTTAAAGCATATTGGTTCTTTAACTTTACAGCCCAACACCCTATCCCACCCACCATTGTTCTTCTGCTCCAGAAAGCTGTTTGACCTCATAAATGATTAACAATTTGCTTCTGAAAGGAAGTCTCAAAGTGGGTCTTCCTGTTTAGAATTCGGCTTTCACAAAAGTCTCTGTTAAAGTCATGAAATATCAAGCATTTCAACGTTTAGGATCACTGAAACAACTAACATGCATGTCATTTGCTTTATTTGAAGAAAATTTTTATTGGTATTGTTTCAAGAGGTTTTTGGTCAGCTCTCATTTATACCATGAGATAAGAGTTTCATTAAAGAAAAAAAAACAATCATCTCTTATGATACGATTCTTTATAAATGTTTATCTTCGAACAGACTGAGAAAAAAATAATAATAATAGAGAGAAATTTATAATTATTTAATAAAATCGAAGGTCAAAATTTCCATCACGATGCCTTGAACAGTTAGATCATACACTTGATAAATAGATACTTATCCTTGGATTTGACATTCCCATATAGTAACTATGCCACTTGCATAACATTTATTCTTTACTCTAATGCCTTTTAGGTTAAGAGAACGAACAAAAGTTAGTTTGACGGACAATTTCAAAGAAAAACTGATAAATTATTGACACATTGCAACGTGGATGAATAGATCTCACCGCATTGATAGAGAATTTGAATAATTTTGTCAAATTGGAAAACAGAATCTTTCTCTTTTCTTTTACAGCTTTTTTTCTTTTTTTTTTTTTTTTTTTTACTTAATTCTATTTCTACTTTAGTTTCTCATGTTCCAAGCGAAAGCAACATATAAGTTTTGAAGAAAATATTTTAAATATTTAGCAAAGGACTTGGCTGGTTCTTTGCAGAAGCTTGGAAGGACTTTTCTGAAGAGATGAGGGAATCTCTGCTGCGCCCCTTTTCTTTTATAACCATTAAAGCTTGTATTCAATTACTGTTCCAGCAAAATTGACCATTCGAGCTCTTCCTTTTGAACCGTCAATATGCAGAAGCAAACAAACTCCTTTTTTAGACTTTTTTCCTTTTTCTTATTTTTTTTTTAGCGGTAAGAGAAAGAAAGTAAGAAATAAAAGTTGAAACTCTTATGGCAGCAAAGAGCGTCAGACGTTAGACAATTCGGTCATGGTCCCACCCAAGCCAGGCGACAAACCCAACAAGCATATTCAATAGAAACATACATTGAAGGGTAAAGCAATCTACCTTCGGTGAAAAGGTAGGAAGCATCGTGACTCGGGATTTATGTTAAGTAAATTTTTTTTTTTTTTTATAAAAAAGCAAAAAATAAAAAAATAAAGGTAATATTCTTCAATTTTGTAAAGAAAAATGGCGCATCGTTAGACGAACAATTTTTTAAGCCCCTAGTGTTTAGGAATTAAATTTTTTATAAAGATTAACCAAACATAATTCAAGCTCACACACCACAGGAGTACAATGGTATGATCGGGAAGCAATCGTGACCCTCACTAGGAAAGAATATTATTATTCTTTTAGGAAAAAAGGAAAAAAAAAAAAAAAACCCTTCTGCTTTGTTATTTTAGTTTGGTACTTGAGACTTGTGTTTTCTTTTGTTCTAAAAACTTTTTCTGCATACAAGATATTTCTTTAATCTTTAGCCGAGAAATTTAATACCATACTATAAAACATAAAATTATTGTTCGTTTCTTTTCTCTTAAGAATAAAATTTTAGGAAAAGGGCATGTAGAACCCTTTCAGAAAAAAAAAAAAATATATTACTTTTTTCTCGTGGAAGTTCTTTTATCATTTTTCCCATATGAAGAGGAGCAAAAAAAAAAACAAATTACTTTTCAATGTAAAATAAAATAAAAAACATTGTTTATTAGTTGTTAAAAGTAGGCGGATATAATGACGGAGAATGTTGCCTGAAAAAATGGAATAAATAAATCCCACTAAACCTTAATTGGCATCACTAAAATTGTCTCCTGTTTTTTTTTTTTTTTTTTTTTGTAAGTAATATTGACTGCAATTTAAATTCGATATTTATTACTTTATAGAAGATCTTAATACCATTAAACTAAAACTCTTTAGTATTAAAATTTATTTTTTATTTAAAAGATTTTTCTTTGTTTTAAAGAACACAACTGAGTTAGCTGTGAGTTCTGACGGAGTAAAACTGTTCAAAATTGACCTAGTACAAGTCTGTGTTCTAAAGCAGCGTTTTTGCAAGGGAAATGACTCATGGGGTTGTTTGGGTCGATGCTTCCAATACCTCATTAATTTGAGCACAGAAGGTTGATTGAGAGGTCATTTTCCTTTTCTGAACCCCAACCCCCCCCCCCCCCCCCCCCCCAAAAAGAAGCAAAAAGAAAAAATGAAAAAAAAAAAAAAGAACTTTCCTTTTTAATCACATTTAACGTTGGCATAATTGTGTATAGTCATTGCAGCATGTGCATCTGCATAACCTTGCCTGCTCCTGCCATCTGTGTTTTTGCTTTGCAGTCTAGTTAGGGTACCAGAGCAGTAAGAGTCAAAAAATTTTTAAAAAAAAAAGCAAAAACAGAGCAGAGAAACTGACAGCCTAACGTGCCATCTATAAATTATCAATTGAATCATAATGATATGACTTAAATGAGAGAGTGTTCATTGATTCTGTAGATAGAAAAAGCATAAAGCAGGCGCTACTAAGTAAGAGAGTGGATCATGGATGGCTGATGGTCACTGCTCACCCAATAGCACGAACACTCAAAAAAAAAAAAAGGGCGGGGGGGGGGGGGCGCTTGGGGCATTTACTCACATTTTGCTAATTATAACAAAAAGGACAAAAGGATAAAATTGAGAAAAAAAAAATCCCAATTTTTTTTTTAAATGTATTAAAAGACAAAGTGTGTGCTGAGAACAGTGTACAATATCGTTGATGCCCTTCTAGGCTTTGTCCTTATTATAGAGAACCTAATATATTAATTAAAAATTATATTCACACGCATGAATAACATAATGCATGTATAAATAAACATGTTGACTCTATGTTTGTTTTATTGTTTTTTTAATTTCAAAAACAAGTATATGTTAAAAAAAATTAAAAAAAAAAGCCACTAATAGTCAGTCCAATAGCATCCATTGCTATTATTATATAGAAATTCTGTCTCCTCTCCAATCTTAATTGGCATTTTTTTGGCAAATCAGCAGCTCCAAAACTGACCAATTTATTGCCTCTGTAGGTAGCACATTTTGGCTTCTCTGCTCTGCTACCTCTGCTTTTCCTGGCTCTGCTCTTAAAGACAATTTTTTTTGTCTCTCAGCACAGAAAAAGCTCAACTTCTATTTGGGTCTCAGGAAAGAGGGTGCTTTGCAAATCCAGGAGAAATGTATGCAGAGACTGGGCTATTGTTTCTATACATGCAGAACTTCTCTCCGGACAATCAGCAACTTGAAGCTTATTGCAAATACCAGAAGACCAATGCTTCCATGGTACACTTTCTTCTCTTCTATGTCCTCTTTTTTCTGTGCATGTTTTCATGCCCTTCTCTCTGTACTCTATGCATCATCTTTTTGTTAATTTGTAGTTATCTGCTTTTACTTGATGGATTTGATCTGGGCTTGACTATTCAAAGCTAGGACTATATATTCTTGAAATTTGATGTACCAAGAAAGAAAATAAAAAAAAAAACAACACTTTGCTTGGTTTTTCATTCTAGTTGGCTCCCTGTCTGGTTTCTCAGAAATGGACTGTCTTTTCCAGTGAACTCCAAACTTTAATTTGCATTTTTTTTTCTTTCTTGTTTATATAGCAAGTCTTTTGCTGGAGTTCAAATTTCATCTTCTGATTTTGGATTTGTTTTATTTTTTTTTTTCTGGAAAATTGGCTCCTTGATATTATTACCCTTTAATTACAATTTAAAAGTAAGGTATGAGCTTGGAATCCTATATTTTAAAGTTAGAAGCTTTAAGTCCCTCTTGTAATTGGGTTTGCTTTTTTGATATTGATTAATGCCTTTTGTTTGTTCTGTTTTCTGTCACAACTTTCCCTGGAGGCGATAAATTGGATTCGGGAAAGAAATGAAAAGAATGAGCATAAGAGGAAAGCTATTTCATGCTTTACAAGATCCGTGTTCTTAAAAAATTTGTTTTATAATCCATTACACCGTATGATGTGAAACCAGTTGTTGTCTTTCCTGTCTTTCCTTTTTCTTGTTTCGCCTTCGCCTTATGCCCCACTTACAGCGGGATAAAAGAAGGAAAAGGTCTGCTTTTGATCTTTTGGTTGTATGTAAGTTGCAAAAAAAGAGGCTTAAAAGAAAAGTGATCTCTCTCTCTCTCTCTCTCTCTCTCTCTCTCTCTGTGTTGTTGTGGAAGCTAAACTTGTAAAAAAGAATCAAAAGAAACTTATATAATAAAATTGATTTGTTTGGTTTGTATCTCCATCAGCTTTGGCCATCTAAAAACACTTCCCTTGGTTGAGGTATTGTATGTTTGCTGTTATTATTAAATGCTTCTCTTGCACGGTTTACATTTGATGTACCTATAGACGGCCCGCAGTTGTCTTTTTTTTCTTTTATTTTTTGGCTTTAAGAAATCTTAGAAGTGAAATTATCTTTCTGGATGTATGAGATTAGAAAATCCTAAAATCTTCAACTTTTTGGGGCTTACACCGGGGGTGTCTTCCTTTGATGATCCCATCATAATGTTTTGTTAGAGCCCAAAGTACTACTTCTATGGAAGTTTTCTAATCAACTGAGACGTAAATTGTTTTGTTGTATTCGTCTGTCTTATGCAGAGCAACTTAATTCAGTCCTCTACCATATCAGAATATGACCTGGGAGTGGAAGGCGATCTATTCAAAGCTCCAGAACCTATCATGGAAGAGCCAGTTATGGGCCCTGATCCCATGGCCGCAGCCATTTCAATGATGTTCTGTGGGGAAGAAGTCATCGCCAGGCAAGGACAGGTAGCAGACATTGAATCAATTCAAAGCGAGCAGCTGCTCAGTGAGGTTCTCTATGAGTGCGAGAAGGATTTCATGGAGAAATCAGCAATAGAGACATCACTCTCCGAGGTTCTGGAGCTCAAAATTCCCATGGCGATGGCTGATGAAAACTGTGTTCAAGAAAACATGTTGCTCTCCGATCCACAATTGCCAAAAAGCGTCAGCTCAGGATGTTTAAGCTCAACGGAATGGATGAGTGATGCTGCAATGAAGCCATGTTTTCTAGATTTTCCTGGAATGGATCTTGGATCCGCTTATGGGATGCGAAGAGCATTTAGTGAAGGAGACATAAAGGTAAGATCAGATTAATTTTTTATCCTCCTGTTGTTATTTCTTTTGCAACTTATTCTTTATTTTCTTTTACAATTTATTCTTTTCCTTGCAAAATGCATGCACTCACAGCCATAACAGACACATATACACGTATATGTTTAGGTATATCCAGCATCCTTCTTATCATTCTGGAGCATGATCTGAGTCTTCTCTGCTGCATTTGTTTGATTTCCTCCTTACATATGCCCTCAATTTGGGTTGAGATATATTTCTCAACTTAAGAGGGGCTGTTCCTCAATGTGCCGAATAATCAGTCTTGGTGTTACCTGCTTCATTCTTTAATTGTTGTTGGACAATTTTCGAAGCTTATTAGCACACTTATAGATGATATCAACCATCCAGAGTCCCATTGAAGTGGGACTAGCCCTCTGCTGACCTTTTCACTGAGCAGGTTATTAACTCCTCCCTTTTCGCTCAACCCCAGATGGATACTAAGGAGGAGTAACAAGAACGATATCCACTGATATGAATTCAGAATCTATTGCTTATCTTTTCAGTTTTAATTTTCTTTATCATTTGTCCGGCATAAACAACCAGATTCTTGTGGACCAATGCCATGCAATAGAGCTTTGAGCATGAACTGGCTTTGTAAGGAAGTCTAAGGACTGTGAACTGTTTAGATGCTACTGGCCGTTTCCTCAGGATGGTGCTGGGTCATTGATACTGAGTTTTTATGACAGACTCTTGCTAATGGTAATATGAGCAAAATCCGCTCTCCCCTTGATTGGCCATTAATTGCCAGCAGCTGCACTTCTGAGGACCGCATGGAAAAGCTTTTGAGGTACAGGAATAAGAAGGCAAAGAGAAATTTCGGCAGGAAAATCAAGGTAAAATAACCAATAATAAAATTGCTTCTGCATATTCATATATCCTAAGTCACCTCGAGCCCCTAAAATTTTAATCATTCATTACTGTTCTAAAAATAGAAGAGTATCAGAAAATAAAAGCCACCATCTAAGATGACTCGCTTGATGAAATGTATGAATCCCTTCATGTCTCTTTTCACGTTGTCATTATTATTTTTGTTGCTTACCTGCACATATTCTACATTCAGCAGTCAACTCACCATACATGTACTTTCAGTATGCTTGCAGGAAGGCACTTGCAGACAGTCAACCAAGGATCCGAGGAAGGTTTGCCAAGACCGAAGAATCCGATGTTTCCAAGAGGCAATAACTGTTTAACCAATCCCAGGAGAAGAAAACAGAATGAGGAAGAAATGGTTCAGAAGCCTGTGTAGTAGTGAAAGAAATCGACAGTAGACTAAACCTGGCAAGTAGACGCAGCAGAAATCTGAAACCAGAGTTGTTAAATAATCCAGAAAACAGTTGCTACAAAGTAGAGTATCTATTATTTGATCTAATAAGCTCCTCAGAACGACCAGAAATGCTTAAGGCAGAGATGTAAATAGGATTTATTTGAATAAAAGAAGGGGTTAAAAAGAATAGTTGTACGTGTTCATGTATAAAATTATTGCAAAATGATGATGTGTTCTCTCTGTTGGTGCTTCAACGTCTGGTAAGATGTCCATTTTTTCATGTTCTGCGGTTAATTGTCTGCGGCCTGCTTCTTTTGTATGGAAATTCCATACGTTCTCATTTCCCTAGCTAGTCTGTATTTGCTACAATGGTTGTTGCCTTGCGAAGCAGAGTAGTACCAAGGGGCCAGAAGGCCAATGGAATGGGGCCTTCAACCTTCAATGTAGAATAAATAGCACAGAAGTTAACCTGGGAGCTTCACAGTAATGCTGAGTAGCAGAAATACTCTGGTTTTTTAAATTAAACTGGACCCCGACCCAGATACAAGTTCAATTCGATGGCTCACCAGTTCCATCGTTGTGGGTTAATTCTTGTTTTAAGAAAAAAAAAAAAATAATATTTTTGTATCATTTAAAAATAAATAAACTTATTAAAATAAAATTTAAGTATAAGTATTATTAATGAAATAATATAATTATATGGGAAACCAAAATAGAATGCTCATGTAGAACGTAGAACTAA
The DNA here is from genome assembly GCA_037832345.1 of Rhizophora mangle. Lineage (NCBI taxonomy): Eukaryota > Viridiplantae > Streptophyta > Magnoliopsida > Malpighiales > Rhizophoraceae > Rhizophora > Rhizophora mangle. The sequence goes on along the minus strand of JBAPLJ010000592.1, from coordinate 2,015,399 downwards.
AGGATGCTTGTCGATCTTGCCAGCAGAACTGAAACTGTGTTGGGTAACCAACAGCTGGAAATCCCATGGCTTCTTCTTCTCTCGGTCAATTCAATGAACAGTGTAAGGATGGTGACAAATGCAAAATCAGAAACCCAATAGACTGCAGTCACTCTTAAGGGATTTGTTGCGCCATTGAACTCTCACAAGACATAGGAACTATCTCACGCAGACAGTACGTAACACTCTTTCCCACCTAATCAGTCGATGCTCTTGTCAAGCCTTTTTCATGAAACTTTCGGATAATGTCCTTGAATTGCCACCAAGTGTAGGGGAAGCAGCCCAATAGCATTCAAAGTTGCCAAGAATTGGGAGGATGAAAAAATAAGCGGACAAGAAGATGCAGCCCTAATGTGCAGGAATTGTTGACTTTTTGACCAGGAACATAAAAAGCCGGATGGTGGGGGGGCCGAGTATGAATTGGGCCGGAAAGGTTGACTTTGACCTTATTAACACTTCTTCCATGTCCCAATAATTGGGTCCTGGTTCGGAAATAACTCACCCCATTAACAATGTGTTGTTAAAATCTTCAACACAATTTTTGGCAAATTTTTCCAGTTTGCCCAAATCTACATTTTCTTAGAATTCCATCTAACTAGTCTTTGTTTTGTTTTTCTTTAAATTAATCTTTTCTTGTCTTACACACAGCTAGTAAGCCGAATAGTGCTTCATATTCGCTCAATATGCACATTCTTCTGGAAAAGGAATCGACCGACGCGACAAGCATAAAGCAACCCGCATATGCTTAGATCAACAGAGTAGCAATGTAGTTATTATTCTTTCCGGTCCAGTTGCATGGACACAGGCTTTGGACAAAGCTCCCGACATCTTGACATGGAGGGCAATTTGTAGACCAATGCCTACGCTCCAATGCTTTAAAAGGCCTCCAGATGGGCCATTTGTAGACGTTAATATAACAAGTTAATGGGCTGTTCGACCTTCTACCTTGAACTGAACCAGCTTCTCTCTTTTCTTTCCCATGGATCCACGGGACATGACTAGGAGCATAGACGAGTCGATACACTCGCCAAAAACTCAGTGACTTAATTCGTAATTTGATAGCATAAACTTATTTAATAAATAAAATAAATTTAAAAATAAACTTGACTTATCAAAATATGTGAATAGTTTATTTAAAAATAATTTAAAATTCATCTAAATTTATTAAAAATCTTTTTTAATATGTCATTAAAAATATTTAAGAGACTTAGTCAAGTCAAGAAATAATTTTTTTAGTGAAAATAAAAATAAATTTGTGCCCATTTGATCTTTTTTTTTTTTTTTTTATAAATTTCACAAATATAAACACCTTATTTAATTAAATATTCTATTATATTTATAATCATACATTAAAAATAAGTATTTATTTTTAAATCAATTAATTTTATTAAAATAAACATTTTTATCAATTTAATTCTACCTATAAAACAATTGTTATAATTTCAATTATTTTTATCAATACTATAAAATTAAACAATTCATTTATAAAAAGCAGGAAACTTGACTTGATAAAAGACATAGTCAACTCGACTCCTCTCGGCTTGTCAGCTAAACGAATCAAGATTGAATAGATCAAAGCTCTTAGCTCGACTTGTTTATAACCTTAGGCTTGAACAAGGGATGATCTTTTAAACAAAATTCTATAAGAGTCCTTGATACTTTTATAGAAGAGTATGGCTGTCAATGAGAATTAGCTTAAGCCCATTTTAGGGTTATTGCTTGGTATAACATATCAATTTTCTCACAATAACCGGGGAAACTGCAAGATATCATGCTATGGTTTAGTTCCCAAGGATCGTACGTCGATTAGTAAGGTGGGGGAAATGTTCCCTTACCATCTATACTTAACATGTGGGGTCCTCAACTCTTGCCTCCTGCGAACGAGCTGAAACTTTCTTGAAAATGACAAGGGAAAGCGTTATCATGTAATACTGGGTAGACTAGGCTCAATCTTTATCATTGGGCTCAAAAAATGGCATTTTGCTTGCTTTAATCTAAAGCCTTTTTTTTTAATATCCCTAAGAAAACACTCAAATAATTAAGAATTTAAGTTTTTATCTTTGAGATATCATGTTCTAATCTAAGGTTTATAAGAATAATTATAACTCAAGGTCTCTTAATAATTACTAATTATTGTATAGCTTACCAACTAGATACTTGATAAGCTTGTCTAATTACCAACTAATTACTAATAATTATAGTAATTATTTCCTTGATACCCCACACAACAATTACTATAATTTAGGATTTTAGACTGGAAATTTTGAGTCAAACTTATATGGAATGAGAGTTTTGCATTGAGCAGCCCAAGATTCACTTGGCATCCCTTTGGGACTAAGACATTATATCCATATAGATATAATAAGGGAATTAAACCTACAAAACGGAAGAATGCGAAAGTTGCCTATTATTCTTGATTAAGCGGCCGTGTAGTAAATAATCGTTTAAGTTTGATATTGTGTTGTAAATGACATCTACCTTACGGAGATGAGACTGAGAGTTAGAGAGGGTTGAGCTAAGGCATTTAGGGCTTTGTAATTTAGAATTAAAATGTTCTAACTGCCTCCCTTAAATGTTATATAATTATTTTATACAAAGAATATAAAACGATAATTTAATATATCAGTTCATTTTATCTCTACTCTTGGATATGATTCTAGATCCAGATTAACCAGGCACTCTTTGAAATCTGAATTAATGATGGGGAATGTCACTTTTATGCAAGATAGGGGAATTAAAGACAAAACGACATTAATGTATGTTTGGTTGACCATTTGAAAGGAAAGGGACATCGTCTGATCCGCCTTTTGGAAAAGCCCAATCGTGAACCATCAACCACGCTGATACCAACTTTACCCCAAAAGCATGTGAATACTTGCCACCCAAGCTACAAAATTCAACTCAGTGGGTAGCTACCTACCACACAAAATGGTGTGTCTCGAACAAAAAAAATACTTGCCACCCGAGCTACAAAGCCATCAATCAAAAGGCAGAAGGATCACCAGCCCCTTGTCTGCATATCATGTTGGACCAGCCATTACTCCTGGCATGCCCTCCATGAAAAGTCATGTCTGTGAGTTGTAGGTGACAATCATTTTGAGCTAACAGTTATTGATTCCAACAATATATTGTGCAAAAGGGTCCGCCATCTTTATATTGTTCCCGACCAGGTGACATGTATAGCGTCTGTCTACCTAAGCAGCAACTTTGAGCCGTGAGTAAATTCTTTAGTTTGAATCAGATTCAGAGCCAAATTGATTACAGAAAAGAATTTGGTTGTAGCCTTGAGTACTTGTGGCAAGATCGTGTGAGAACGTTTAAATTGGGCCCTTGAACTCCACAGTTGACTTTATATTCCAATGTATCCGAAAAAAAAAAAAACCAAAAGAAAAAATCCAAAGTTGACTTAATTGGCAAACGGCATTTATTATACTTCCAATTTTAGGGTCTAGATCGAATAATGATGAATATTTTATCGCAAATCCTCATTTGTTTGGTGCAAATAGTATATCTTGGATAAGAGTGGACACAATTTTGGACCTGAGGAAGCCAGTTCAAGTGCAACCAAACCCTAGGTTATTGTGTGTTATTGTAATGCACCTACCACAAATGACCATAAAGCCTACCAAGTTCCAATTGAGGGCTAACATTTCATGATATACAGTATTTAAATGCTAAAATATTGATCCAAAGCCTGCTATAAAGACTCATTCTGACAGTTCATCTCCAATTCCGCAGACCTTGAATGAGAAAGTTCAGCCAAAAAAGCATTGCTTAATGGACCCAATTGGATTTACCATCAAACACATGCCCAATTTGCTACCTGTAAGATTCCAAAATCGGTGCCTGGACGTTTGTCCATTTATTTACAGCTATAAACGTCATAATAATTAGTGCTTTTTTTTTTTTTTTTTTTTTTATAAAACCACACAAATTGCTTCTCAAGATTTTCCTTTCCTCTAACCAATTAATAACGGTCGGTTGTATATCTATGAACTGCTCTACGGAAAGAAGGAAAAAACAAAAAATGTGTAGCCCCACGAGCATGATGTTGATTCTCCTGATCGTCGAGTTTGATTGATCGATAGCTGAAAAACAATGAAGTGGGGCCATTGGATTGTTGGAAAAATTATTAGTTGCCGCATCTCTTTCGGTGTTACTGTTTAATTAAAAGAAACTAAATAGCAAAAATTGCAAACGTTAGTCCTATATTCAGCACTTAGAGCCCACCACCAAGGATCGCATTAGACCACAGCAGCTGATTATAAGCCACCTCATAGTCTCCTACTACCATCTACCTTATTCTCAATTCACGAGCCCAGCAACCAATGGTTATTATCACCGCTATCACCAGAGAGTCTTGTCGTTGGGATCAATCCCAAAAGCTAAGGTATGCCTTGTGACAAACTCGCGAGATTCTTTGACCTAACTGATTATTTAGGTGAAATAAGTAATACCATAAAAAAAATAGTATGCTCAAAAACTAAAGACACAAAAATTTATGTAGTTGCCTCTACCATACATTCACAATGAAGACAATAAGAGAATATTTTAATATATTACTACAGAAAAACAAGACAAGAGATATATAAATTGCAATTAGCATACCCCACCATCCTAATATTTCCCACAACTCAGAGCCTCTTAAAATTACTCTCACCGTCCGCTTATATAACTTTTCTATGTTTTGCCCTAAGTTGTCTTGCATGATGGAATAAGGCTCTATCGAAAAAACAAGAGGCTCTATTTGTAGGAGACGGCGGGGGGGGGGGGGGGGATAAATAAACTAAAAAGAAAATCATGCAAATCTTCTCATTTTGCAAGGATAACATGACACTAAAGAAGTTGGTACATGATGAGGGTCGGTGCATGCTCCAGATATGGCTTCATCACAACCATTGTGCTTCTTTATCCGTTTTTGTTATAGCAATTTATTTAGCTGTCGTTGTAGACAAAGCAATTGTAAACTGTAAAAATGCCTTCCAAACTTGCAGTATAGGCATATAGAGTGAAGACATGGTTTATCAGTAATCTCCCTTCATCTAAATCTCAAACAATGACAAAATCGAAGTATCTAACTATATTCCATATACCAAATTAATAAATGTGATTCCAATGAGATATCCTCAAAGTAATCACTGCATCCTAATGAATTTCGCTGAGGTTTCCCATAAATCTAGATACAACACTAATGACATGGGAAGTATCATGACGAATGTAAAGCATAATATGCATGATGCCACCAGCTGCAATGCTATATGAAACTTGTACCATTTGCACAATTCTCTCCCACGTATTTGATAATAGTGCAATAGATAATTTGAAATGAGCTACCAATAGAGTGTTAACAAGCTTGCAATTCTACATGCCAAATTGTGATAGAATCTCTTCAATGTACTTCTTTTATGACAAGTACAAGGTACCGACAATTTGATTTCTATGGATTTTGTGCTTGGTATCTTTTTGACTGCTCCCATGACTTTCATTTTAAACTCACTGTGAAGTTGAGCTTTTAACTGTCTTATTTTTGACATGTTCATTGCACCAATTAACTTGTCGTCAACATAAAGTATTGAGTAAATATATGAATGAATCATTTGATAATTTCTTATGATAAACACAGCCGTAATAGTTACTCTTAAAACCACTAATGATGATAAAGGTATCGAACCACTCATAACATTGTTTGTGTGATTGTTTGAGGCCATATAGTGACCTTTTAATAGGCATATATGGTCATATTTTGATTGATCTATGAAGCCTTATTGCTGATGAATGTAAATTTGTTTGTCAAGATTTCTATACAAAAATGATTTCTTGATATTGAGTTATTCTAGCTCTAGGTTAAAGAGGGTAACTTTTGTATGTAACATTCAGATAAAATAATGTTTTATTATAAGGGAAAGCATTCCATAAAATTCAATATATTTTTGTCGCGTAAAGTCCTTTGCAACCAAAGGTGTCTTAAAATTTTTTCCTTCCGTCTGTAAACTTATTTATAACTAATGATCTTTAGGTTCTTTAATGGTTTCAATAGTTTCCATATTTGATTCTTACGGAGAGACTCAATTTTCTCTATTTTAGCAATTATTTGTAGTGTGTCAAAAAAAGGTTGGGAAGAACTGTTGTTCTTATGAAGGTTTCACAAAAATTTTATTATAATTTTAGATAAAATTGAGTTGGTATAATAGATTGTATTCATCCTTGAAAGAAAAATATATAAAAAAAAATAATGAAATTAAACTCGCCTTAAGGGATAAATGTAAATTTTTCATTTAAATTAAATTATTATAAATAATTATATATTTATTTTTTATCTTATTTTATTTATTTTTAATTATTTTATTATTATTATTTGTAGTTAAAATTAAATATGAGTTAAATGTGTAAATCAAATAAATTTAATTTACTCTCATATTAAGTTACCTAATGACCAATATTCTTTATCTCACATAAATACCAATGGTCATAGAAATAAAAAATATTTAATAATCTCATTTTCTTTTTAAGTTATGACATAGATAGTACTATCAAATAAATAAATAAATAAACTCTCATTTGTAATTTTTTTTTTAAATTCAAATTATTTTTATTAGAAAAGAATTATAAAATAGTTTAGTATAAGTGCAAGAGAGAGAGAGAGAGAAATATCAACTGAAGCAAAGGCTATAGGGAAACAATGTTATTTATTTGTCTAGTAGTGCTGCACAACGAAATTGAAAGCGTGTGACCTTCAATGATCCTGATTCCTCAAATAGTGTACTTACTAAATATACCTGCACTGGGCTGGCCCCCTTTGCTTCTGACCCTTTGAATTAGCGAAAAAGTGCCAAGAGGGATTAGGACTCCTCAACTAATGAAATGGTTAATTACCCCTTTTGGATATTTATATCTTTGTTTAATGTTTTGCGAGAATCTTATATTATTATATTATAGATTTACATAACGGCCAATTATTCTTTATATCCCTGATTCTTCGGTGGACTTTGTTCTTTCGATCAAGTGCCTCTTGTGACAGCTTGAATTGCTTTGTTCATTTCTAATCAAATCTCATCTCAATAATGGAGTGGATGCATCCAGATTATAATAATATAATCAATGGTTTTATTAATCGAGTCCCTCCATCATCAACCTGGCTATGCAGACAGATCACCCATGACCATAAACCCCAAGAAAGGTTGCATGCATCACTATAATAAAATTTGTTAACTAATTCTTTATCTCCTCCCCGGGTTTGGATCCAATGTTAATGTCCCCTGTCGGCCCCGAGAAGTCCTATTTGATTAGCCTTATTTAGTACTCTATATATATATATATATATATATTAAAAAAAAAATGAAAAAGGTCTTGCGATATAAATGTCATCTGAGGGCTATCTGATGTTCAGAATCAATGGACATACAAATAAGTTATTAAGTTGAATGACATAATCAAAAGCATTAAACAACCGGAGCTGGGAAAATTTTGTGCAACTAGAAGGGGCGAATGGGTCGTTCTAGTTGATTTAGGGTTGGGACATTTCAAATTTTGAATCATCCGAGCTCTAGCTTTGTCAAGTTTTGAATTTGATGAATTTCAAGTATTATAAATTATAAGTTAATCAAGTTTTAAGTCACTCCAAGTTAAATATTTCAAATTTTAGGTAAATTTAGTCAAATTTAGACAAATTTTTGAGTTAATTTAACATGTTATTTTTTATATGATATACAAATTAATTGTACATTTTTTATACTAAATTAAATAATATATATTATATTTTAATATAAAAATTATTATATATTATATTATTAAAATTTAATTTAATTTAAATATTAATAATTTAATAAAGAATTTAAGTCACATTTATTTTAAACTTATTAGAGTTTTTCAAATTTCAAGTTATTGAAATTTAAATTATAGAAATTTTAATTATTTGAGTTATAAATTAATCAAATTTAAGGTTAATTTATTTTTAATGACAAGTCATTGACTTTTTAAACAAAATAAGTTGAGTTTATTTGAGTAAATTAAATTACTCGAATCAAATCAACTTTTACTGCCTTAATAGGTCACCCTTTAGCCTTTTAGTTCCTGTAGGGGTAAGATAAGGATTGACGGAAAAGCATTAAAATTTCTTTTGAAGTTTGTGTTATGGTCGGTGTAAGGAAACATATTTAGTTAATATCAGGTGAATTTATCCCGTTAATTTCCAAATATATGTAAATTAAGAAGTTGTTGCATACCCGTTGTTTGAGAGAAAATTTTTTTTTTTTTAAAAAAAAAAAAAGAAGAAGCATCTCGCCACAAAATGTAATCTGCAGAAATTTCTGAGTCATAGGACTTGGGAGCCATTTGAACGTAAAGTGAGAATAATGGTACACATTGTAAATATGATTAAATGTATGAGAAAACCAATAAGGATTAATCCAATTAGGAAGGAAAGAAATTTTTTTTCTTTATCAACGAAGTTCGATCCTTGTTGAAAGCATTTTTGGAGTAAAACCGGATCATCAATTAGAGAGGGAGTGTCCTTAAAATTGTTTGGGGAAGAATTTAGTCACGATTGGCACGAGAGTCAAAGATTGTAAAGACCCCCCCCCCCAAAAAAAAAAATCAATACATGAAAAATTCAACGTGATGTCATACTACATCTTACAAAATTTTCAACCGTAAAATGATTTTAGTAAAGATCACTAAATTTATGAAATTGTAACAAAGTTGTGGGACCGTTGCCACGAAGGCAGGCGTGATGCTATTCAGCCCCTTAATTATCATGCAATTTGCTTCTATAAATACATTTCTTATTTTTGGTTCAGAGCGATTTTCCCGGAAAAAGATCCCTTGGAGCCACCCAATCGTGGAAATGTCCCCATAAGAAACACAACTTGTAAGGGAGATGGTGAAAGCACGCACGCACCACCAAAAGAGATTCTTCTCATGATACTTTTTTACGGTTAAAATTAATTTAAATTCATTATAAATTAAAAGTCAATAGGTATAAATTAAATTTTATTTAATATAATTTTAATATTTAATTATAAATCAATGTAATTTATTATATAAAAATTTTAATATTTTAATTTATTATACAACTAATTAAAAAATATTATTAGAACTATTAGTATGATTTAATATTCATATTATTAATATATTTTTTAATTAATTGTGTATAGTATTTTAAAATTAATAAAATTAAGAATTTGTTCAAATATAGTTTCATATAATTTGTTAATAAAAGTTTTAAAATTAATAACTCTTTAATAGAGATTTTGGAGTTATTGAATTTCAACAATATTATCACAATCAGTTATTTCTTAACAGTGATATCAAGTCTATTATAGATATTCCACTGTTGTATCATCTAAAGTAGGTCTAGCACCATGGCAGCTGGCGAAGCGAGAGCTTTTTCACTTGCCATTCTTGAGTCAAAACCCAAGAAAAGACAAGACAAGATCCACGATGATTAAAGTTGATTTTACTATGTTTTAAGATTAGGATCAGCTGGCCAACTTGCTTTTGCCTTCTCAAGTATGCGCTGTGACCTCTTTGGCTTTCCATTCTTCTTAAGGACAATTTCCATTATTTTGTACAAGCTGTATGACGTGGTTTTGTTTTGTTTTCCATCCACCTTTTCCTTTAAGGGCAATTTCAACCAATACAAACAACCTGCGTCTGATGTGGGTTCGTTTGGTTTCATGTCATACATAAGCTCGCCCTTTGGTCTTCTTCTAAAAAGAAAAAACAAAAGAAAAAATGGATTCTAGTTCTAGAGAAGTCGAACAAGCAAAGAAGTCCAACTTAATACAAAAAAAAAAAAAAAAAAAAAAAAGAAATGCAAAAAGGGCAATGTTTGACATTACGTGCTGGAATTGGTTTTGTTACATAAACGTGCTTCCCAACCCTTTATACTTTGTGATTCCTTATGCCACCAATGATCTGTTTCTTTTGATTCCTTGCTTAATTAATTAAAAGGAAAAATAAAAATTTTAAAGAGTCCTCTGTTAAACTAAGCTACAGTTAATTTGGTTTGTTCATAATCAATTCAACTTGTTTGATCAAAATCAGACTGCTCATAGGGTAATCAGATGGCATTAATAAATTCATAAGTTGATATGAGAAAAATTACCGTGGAAACCACTGAAGCTATAACTCAACGGTTACCCAAGCAAAGCTTAGAGAGCAGGTCTAAGGTTTGAACTTTAAAACTAAAATTTCAATTCTTTAATTAAAGCACAATAACTTTGCAATGGTTTTTATTTTTTAGATTAAGAAAAGAAAAAGAAAAGCCAGTAAAAGTGTGTAATAAGGAGGAGAATCTTGTTCTTTAGCTAGAGTCCAGTGAACTCCCTGATAAATTAATAAAAATAAAACTATTGCTTTTTCTAAATCTGGTCGAGGGTAGAAGTGGCTTGTATGGTTGGTAGACATTTAGCTGAGGGAAAATTTTCTTGCAACTTTTCTGCATGTTTGGGATTTTGCATGAACCTGAAGAAGCTTCCAAGTTCCTTTTAGAAGTCTTCTAGATTTTTATCTCGCACTCGCTCTTGTGATTATACCGAAGCATGGAATATGCCCTCGACAATTAATCTAATTGATTAAATACATAATCCAACAAACCCCACAATAAATAACACAAAGAATAAAGAGCATTTTAAAGGGAACGGGGCATTGCATGAATTATGGATTCAGGGTCAAAGATTCCAATGGCCAACTAAATATTCTAGATTAGAGAAGGACAAAAACATCAATTTCACATACATGGATGTACTAATAACCAATTCAAAAAACGCTAGGGGACCAAGAAAGGGATTTATGGCCCCCAACTGTCTAAAGGGGCCAGATAGTCAAGATCTAACCAATTCTTTCTTGAAGTGACAGTCTATAATGTTTTATGCAACTAATTCATCTTTCTTTTTATTTTATTTTATTTTATTTTATTATATTATACCAAAAGAAAATCTTGATTAAAAAGTAAAGAAAATCACACATAAATTAAAAGAAAATTTTCATATATGTGATATAGGTCTGCATATAAATGTATAACATTTAAAAACAAAAATCTTATTTCACAAGTTAATATCATATATTAAAAATAAAAATTTTATTTTACATATTTATAAAATAATACTTATTTTATACATTATAAAAGTAAACATTCAAAAGAAATTTCATACATATGTGAATAATCCAATTTCAAGTCTTATATGAAGGCTATTATGATCCTGACCCAAAATCTTTTAAAATCTTTGGAATTGTACGGGTTAAACTAATTGTTTTCCTTTTTACTTTTGACTAACTATTTTGATTATTGAAAAATTAATTGTTATAAAAATAAACTACTAATTATTATTATCTTTTTTAATATTTATTTTTATGAGGCATAAATCAAAAATAATATAAACAAATTTTTTTCATTTCTTGCCAAAACATTACAAAGTGTTAAATTTCTTTCCTTGCACCTTAATTACTTAAAATTATTAGATTTAATGAACTAGTATTATTTTTGTTACCCCACTTATGGCTACACATTAATGGAAGATTTTGTCGTATCCTTTGAAAATAGTTACGACAACTCATTACATTGTGATAATTTATATATACAGAGAAATTTAATATTAAGAAGAATGTATTTAGACCTTTCATATTAATATCATTTTTTTTATTTTTCTCTATATATTCATTTATAATAAATTTTTGAATTTCTATTAACAATTCTATCCGTTTGCAATCAAATTTGCATTTCATTAAGGAAAAAGGGGGTTCAGTTTCTTCTTATAGGTTTTTTTTTTTTTTTTTTTGCGTGCTAAAATGCATTTAACTCCAAACGCCCCCTTAGCCTTCGGTGAAAGTATATAAAGTTTCTAGTAAAGACCTAAAGGTTGGGAATAGGTTATGCCATTGTTCTCTTTTCAATTATTGCGATTTTCCCCCATGAGACGGCAAATTCGTACAATTATATGTGGGTTGTCAAAAATAAGAATAAACACCGCAAGCATATCCTCTCTTTAGTCTTCCTTTGTGTGCTTCTTTTGTTTTTTGGGACACCATTAGCATAATTGTTGACATTGAAGAATTCAATCTTGCTCTAATAAGACTTGGAATGTTACAAAAAGTATAATTGAGAAATTTCCTAAAAGTAGGGACTCATTTATTAATTTTAATTAAAAACTCTTTTTCATTAGTGTTCACTCTTTTATCATAAACTATAAAGTTCATAACCAAATATAAAGATACAATTAGAGAGACAAGAAATCAAAATAGTAACAATATTTCACTCTTTTATTGAAAAGTTAATAATAATATAATGTCAATTGATGGCCATATAGAAAACAATCAACACTTAGGATGGAACTAGAAATATTGTCATTTCATCAAAAAGAGGTGTTCAAATTGACAGAAAATGGAAAGTTCAAACCAGATTTAAAAATTTTTTAAAGGTTGGTGCATTGATATTTCAATAATATGTAAAAAATTTTTTACATATTAGTTACATCGAAGTAGGAGGATGTCAATTTCATAGAAGTTGGATTGAAATTCACTTAACAAACACGGATAAGAGTTGGAAATGCACCCACCCGTAAGCATACATGTTAAACAAATCATTATCTTATCCTCCAATAATAACTCCAACGATGCACCGAATCACGCATGATGACAAGAAGGGAAATGAATCCGATGCTATCAACTTTGTTGCGACGTGTAATTGGATTGCCCTCGTTGGAAAACTTGTGCATGTCATGTTCTTGTGATGTGATGGGCTGTCAAGCTGAAGTCAAGTCCAAACGGAATACAGGTGGGAGCGCCTATCACTTATTTGTTTTTTTTTTTTCGGCCTGCGACGATTTTTTTTTTGGGACTTTAGGTCAATTTCATTTTTTATTTTATTGCAGATACAATGGTTGGGGACGCTGCTGCGAGCCTTGTTTATTATAACTCCAATTAGTGAATTAATGATTTAATAATATTTTAATGTATTTTTTTTACATTAATTTAAATTTAAATTTTTTTTGTTGATTTTTATTTTTAAATAATAAAAAATTATATTAAGAATATAATAATAAATTTTAAATTTATTAATACTAAAATTAAATATAACAAAAACTAACTCAAATCTAATAATATTTAAATGAATATTTTTCTACGAAACTACTAGTCGAATAAACAAGTAAAAAAATAACAAAAAAGACAAACAGGAAACTTAATTATTAAAGTGGAGACCAATTGTGAAGATAACTCTTAATGTTACATTGTTTAAAAATGACAAATATTATTATTTCAGAATTTTCTGTTAAATAAGTCTAGTCATTAAAAGTTACGTGGAGTTCACCCTCCACTATTATTGCTATTGTTTGTCAACATCTTTTAGGCAAAAATACACATGGGGGATAAAGTAATTAAAAGTTTTAAGGCAAAACCACCAGGAAAAATTTATAATAAAAATTCAAGTTTCTTTTTATTAATTTTTTCACATAATGATGATTAATTATTTAATAGTAAATTACTAACTTGTCAAATAATTTGTACATTTACAAATAATAATAATAATAATATCTTTTAAAATCATTATATAGTCTATTAATAATAAGTTTTTGGAAAGTTAGTTTATTAATTATAACGGTAAAATTCAACAGTGATACCAAATAAACCTTCAATATATTATGGACTACCAAGTCATAATGATATTAATATAAAATTATAAAAAAAATTTAAAAAAAAAATTCAAGATGAATTGGTTCATCCATGAAAAAGTTTATGAGATGCATGGGAAAGTATATTTATTGTGCATCTCACAAATTCATCTTGTACAATTTTTAACAGCACTGTCAACTTTTTTTTTTTTTTGGTAAATATAAAACAACAATTTTATAAATTGAATGTATGAGCATACTAGCGAATAGGCTAGGCTGACCCAGTAATTTTTCTGCAAACTAGTTCTTGCATTCCTTCTTAATTATTTTTATACATGTTTTTGTTTTTTTTTTTTTTTCTCTCTAAGTATCCTTTTTAAATTTTTTTTCCCTAAAAATTTCCTTCTTGCGTCACCTAAACGTTCCACAACGGTTCTAACCGGCTTTTTTTTTTTTTTTTTTTTTTTTTATCTTTTGGAGAATTTATAAGCAACAACTACTTGCTTTCCAAGAATCACGGACTTAGCTTCCATTCCTAAAATGCTGTGTCTAAAACGAATCAAACACGGATATGCATTCGACGTATGATTGATATGTGTCCAATACACCAAAACGTAATTGTCAAAAAAATTTTGAAAACAAGAAATTTGGACATTTCAAGCACACATTTTGTGTTTATGTTGTTGTGTCCGTAGCTCTGTAGTTATGGTATACATTTTTGTAAAAATGTCCAAGATATGTAACTGGTAAATGCCTTCCCTCTTCTTAACACCTTCAGTTGTACGTCACTGTGTTTCCTATTTCCCACGGAATTGAATCCCATTTAAATTTTTTAATCTCCTTCACTTCTTGTTCATCAAAATATCTAAATAATAAGACATTTTCTCTCCACATAAATACATCTTATATATGTAAATCCTATGTGTGAAATTTCCATTTATTTATTTTTTGCTTCCTTCGTTTTAGTATTTAATTAACTTAACTTTTTAAAAAAAAAAAAGAGAGAGAGAGAGAGAGAGAGAAATCAACTTAAATAATTTCTTCTTTTTTTTTTTTTTTTATGTTTGCAAAGAGTAAGAATTCAAACTTAAACTTAAAATTAAGAATATAAGTAATTTTAAAATTAAAAATTTTGACTATAGCCAAAACTTACTGACATTTCAATGTTACCTTCTTTCAATTATGTGGCTCAGGTTTGCGGTATTTCTACTTTTCATAATCATTGATAAGAAGGAGTCCTTGTAACTTGTATTTTCGCTATAGCTCCCTAACAAGCTATGAAAATTATTTTGGGTTCCAATCTCAAGTCCTTTGTTTTTGTCTTGTTACAATTATTTGCCCTCTTTTTTCTATGTGGCGGTGGAATTTAGCCGCATGATTGAGACGTGGGAGTAGGTAAAGCCAGGAGTGTTACAACTTTATAGGGCATGAAACTGGACGAATTTGACCATAAAAATAAGAGGACCATTTGCTCTGTAAATGCTTGTGATTTGATTGGGAAGTTGAAAAAACACACAGATTCCACCGGTGCCTCCCCGTTACCGTGGGCCCCTATCCGTGCAGATAGTTGCTACCTGCCAACCACAGCAGAAGACTTCATTGCCAACAAACTCTCGGATTGAGTTTGCCTGTTTCGAGGGGAAATTGTGTTTTGGCAAATATTTTGGAAATATAAAAATTGGGAAGCAAAAATATTAATATACCTTTTCGGCCCACCAGAATTATTCTTCTCAAGATTTACTGGAAAATAATTAATTTTTTTACTTGATTGATCAGATTGCTAATTTATTTATATTAATTATTTTTATTGACACTTATTAATTTCAATATAAAGGTAAATTAGAATTGTAGCAAATATTATTTTTTTTCTCTCTCTTTCCCTCTCTCTCTCTCTCTCTTTATTCTGTTTTAAAATAAGAAATTTTTAAATTTTCTTCTCTCTTTTCTTAAATATGAAAAAAAAAATTCCCCTCCTCCAATTTTCCTTACCCTCATTTTCCTTTCCTCCATTTTTTAGTCGACCATTGTTTAATGTGAGAGTAAAAATGAAAATAATTCTTATTTCTAATGTTAGGTAAAAATAAATTTTATTTTCATTTCATTACTTAAAAGAATGAGATTCTCTCGTTCAAAAAAATCATAATAATGAATTTTATATTTATAATTATTTATGTGATGATATTGTTATTATTATTATTATTATTATTATTATTATTCTTACTACTCTTATTACTAGATTATTTCATAATTTTTAATTTGTGTTTCATAGTTTTAAAATTTTAATAATATTTTTCTTATGATAGTTATGAATTGCACATTAAATTTAATCTATCATGTTATCTATTCTGATTCTAAAATAAACAAAATATTTTATAAAATTAATTATTTTATTTTTAATTTTATTTAATTTCATTTCTATTTTCCTTATAAACTAAGAACCATATGACTCTTTACTTTGTACCAATTACAACTACAGTTACAATAAATGCTAAGTCTATACATTGGATGTGCAATCAACTATAGTAGATTTTATAAAAAATAAATAAATAAATAAAATACAATGTATTTGAAACAAAAATGTATTGTAAGTTTTCAAAAGAATCATATTATTATAGTTGGAAAAAAGCATATTATGGTTGACCACATGATCCCATCTCACACGTGTGTGCAGTTGCACCAATACATTTAAGACTTTGAATGCCATCTCATGCTTTTAGTCTAATTGATTTGATATTCTTGTTAGAATTTTTTGGTTATGTGTTAAAAGTCTATGTGTCTTTTTTCTCCCTAGTTTTTTTTTTTTTTTGTGTCTCCCTTGTAACCCAAAAAACCATTAAAAAAAAAAAAACAGTTTGTATACCAATAATCTTAACCAATAGTATTTCAGAATTAACCAATCATGCGTTGACCCATTTGTTGATAGAATGATTGGAAGTTTGCATATTTGAGGGTTAGTCAAGAATTTGAATCTTGAAAGTAGGCGAACAAGCAACCAACGTTTCATTGATTTACCTGTGTAATTGTGATTAACCAATAGGGCAGCTATATTTTTCCCTTGCTTTGTAACTTATGTGAACCTTCCACGAAGAGTAATTTGCATTTTTAGTCACCAAAATTATTATTTTGTTTTATTTTCATTATTTAATTTTAATTTAATTAGTATATCACTTTATTAAATAAAAATTTATAAAATTTACTTTTTAAAAAATATATTTCTACGCAATTAACTCTTTTAATTAATATTTTGATAAAAATTAGATTAAATTTCTCAAATCAAAATATTATAATTGACTATAAGGTCAAAAATTTTTTAAAAAATCCAATGAGTATCTAAAGAAAAGTTTTTTTTTTTAATAGTCTACCTACTTTAGAAATAATTCAATTCGGTGTTTAAACGATAAAAAAAAATTTTTTTATATATTTTTAATTTTTAGAAGAGTAAATTTTTATTAACATTTGTATAAATTTTTAAAATTTATTTAAAAACTTACTCATTTAATAATTAAAAAAAATAGCGAAAGATATTTTATCTTTTCGGTCATCTTGCATATCAAAAATCACATGAGTGCAATACACTTCTTGTCATTGGGCCATACCTTGGATTAAAGATAGAGATGATATTAAAAAAAAAAATAATAATAATAACTCTTTTCAAAATATTTACTAATATCTCTAAATTTTTTTAATTTTATTATTAGTTATAACATCTCAAATCAAAATATTTAGCTTCATTCTTATTAATATATTAATTGATAAAATTAATTACATAAAAATTATATTTCTTAAAAAATAAAGTTTATATATTTTATTTAATAAAATAAAATAAAATAAAATAATCAAAATAAATAATAAATAATAAATTCAGTGACAAAAACATAAATCAACCCCTTCCACGCACTTCTTATTTCGACGAGTTTATCACTGGCAACGACAAGAAATGTGAAGAACACGGAGCTATTATTAATTTTGCACTCCATTAAAGCACAAGAAAAGCTCGTTGGGTTTGGTAGGGGCCGCAAGGGCAATCGGGAGAAAAAGAAGTAACTTCTCGTAAAAGCAGCTTCCTGTATTTGACATTTTTGTAACACTTTGATTAATGTTTTGCCACTCTGTACTGGTACAAATTATCGCTTCTTTTTTTTTTTTTTTTAACATATAGTGCATAAATCCCCTACACTAGAAATGTGTTTAATTTTTAATAGTAAACAGTAATATTATATTATTTAGGAGATTAATATTAATATTTGGACCTTTGATGTTATTTTATTTTGAAGCTCATATATATATTTATTGTAGGATATTGTAGATAAATATTGAATTTTCTATTCAGTGAAAAAGAAAGATAATAGAATGTGGTCCACTATTATTAAATTGAAACTTGGGGTTGCATGAAAATCACTAATACAATTTTGTCCATATTTTTAACTCCAAAAAAAAAAACAAAATCCATCAACACTCTTTATCATGCACTACCATCACATTCGAAACAAAATTAGGAATTGAAACACGCTCCTAGGGGAAAGATCATACTAGAACTTATGCACAGCACGTGTTCTTTAAGCTTTCAATTTTATTAAAAATAAAGACATGATTATAAAATAACATAATAAATAATGTGAGATATGTTATAAAAATTATTTTTAATTATTTTATAAATTATATTATAATTTTTATTTTATAAATTACTTATGTGTTTTATTATATTTTAATTTAATTTAAAATTTTAATTAAATTATTTAAGAAGTAATAAATTATTAAAAAAATTTTTGTTTGTTTTTAAGTATTTTTATTTAATTAAAATATATTTTTTTATTAATTATTTTTTAATTAATCAAATAATTTTAATTATCAATATATTTATAAATTAAAAAGTTAAAATTATTTCATTATTTTAATAATTTAATAATAATATTTATTTAAATAAGTTATCAATATATTCTCTCGTGAGAGTTATAATTTCCTTGAGTGTTGACTGTTCGATATTTATTTTTCTGCACTTACATATATATATTACGATATGAGAGATGTTTCGTTGGATTACACCGCTTCAGTGTATTGAAACGAAAGAGGTCTTTACTTTTTGGGAACCGTGAAGACGCATTGGATAAGAGTCACAAATCTGCCAACAAACAATGGGAGCTATCAGTTTTGTTCGTTATTCCCATGTGCCTATTCAACTTTCACACAACTCTAGGGTGACACTCGAAAGAAGACATTTTGTTTTTTTTGTTTGATTATTGTTTAATATATCTGTCTTAAATATCTCGTCCTTTATTTGACCTTTCAACATTTTATTTTTTATTTTTATTTTTTTGTTGTTATTTTGTAGCCAATTGTCAAACTTAACCCTCCATTTCCCTTTTAATGTTAGAATACCTCGTCATTATTTCTGTTAAATCTCTCCCATAGAATTGATTTTACATCTACAAGGTGTCTTGACATTATATTATAAATTTTATCATTAAAAATATTATATTATTTATACATTTAATTATAATTTTTTTTTATAAATATTATAAACTTGTTTTTCTTTTGTTTACACAGAAGTGCAAAGGCAAAATTCCAACTCATCATGTCATGACTTTTGATGACCGGAAATAAACCGACCAAGTATTATTAAACATGGAGGGTCAATTTGATAGTTTGTTTATATTTTATTTTTTTTTTGTTATTTGTCATTTATTTTTGTTATATGGCATCAATAATTGCTTTTCTCAATGATATTTTTTCTTTGAAATTATTGTATCCTCCAAAAAAAAAAATGTAAAGCTATATAATCTTAAAAGAAAAAAGAAAAAATGAGAGAAAGTATGGATAGAAATGAGAGGGAGATGTAGAAAGAAAAAAAAAAATGTAGATAAAGAAAGTGTGGCAGTATGGTAAGAAGATAAAATTATGAAAATAAAGAAGTGAATGCGGAAAGATAGATGAGAAAATAGAACGAAAATATAGAAATAATGTGCAAAGTAAATGCAGATGATGTTGATAAAAAAAAAAAAAAAGTGTAAAAATGAATAGGAAATAAAATAGAGAGAGAAGAGACTCGATGGAGGACGTGTATTGAGAATTAGTTCGAGGAAAAAAAAAAAACGGAAAATGAAAGTTGCTTCATTTCTCAAATAAACACACATGTTTCCTTAAATATAGATCAATGTTTTGGATTTCACTACTAAATTTGGTGCAATCCAACACTTGCAATTCAATACCTAAAACTTTTAATTTACATGATAAAATCTAAAAATCAAAATAGATAAAATTTTCACCAACATATACACAGATAAACATGCGGAATGAAAAAGTCAATAATAACAATTCAAAAGATATTAAAAGATAATACAAATTTTCAAAGTTTAAAATTTGAATTTTCTTTTCTTTACGTAGAAAAAAATATGTAGAGATTGCGTAATCTTTTTTAACTAGGACGCCATTCTTATTTTTTCATTTAATTGTCAAGAAATGAAAAGCATGCAGAGAGACTCTGGTGAAGTTTTTACTAAAAGATGAACATGACAATAAGCATAAGATGGAAATGTGGTAGTTTTATTGAGTTCCCCGGAAAAAGAAAAAAAGAAGTCATAGTTTTATTTGTTTGGGTTGCTTAACGTTCTTAATGAACCGCCTAGACAATCTGCGGTGGCAGTGGCACCTAAGACAACGACTGTAGTCCAACAAAAACACTTGTGGCGCGTCGCAGCCGAACCAGGGTATGGTTTAAGGACTGTTTTCAAATCAAAACGGCCGCAACATCATCGGTCGCAGCCGCCACCACCGGAGGGTGGCTGAGTGCTGCTTGTGTCTATCTTTTCCTGTGGGACCCTTCCGCCTGAGCGGCCGTGCGTGTGGCATAGGGCAGCCGTCTGCACACGTGGCAACTGCTCTGTGGAACCCTTCGTAACTTTGTAGAAATTTTTATTTTGAAGTTTTTTTCTTGGATAAAAAAAGAAATAAGTATGAGAAATATCTAACTTAAAAACGACGTTTTTCCTAATTTGTCCCTAATGGTCCCCACTTTCACAACTCTGTTTGCTCTATAAATTAAGCTCACTTGCACAATGGCTCGCCGCCAGCAGACGCTCTCTTCTTCTTCGCCGCTTGTCTTTCTCTTTAACAGTTGTCCAGCGGGCGGAGCCTTACTTGTTCTCTAGCTTTTTCTTCAGCCGAGCCTTCCTATTTCTCTTGCTTTTTCTTCTGCAAAGTTGTGCTCTCATTTCCTTTTCGAAGACTTGTTGTTTGCTCTGTTGACTTTCTTTTTTATTTTTTATTTTGGTTCATTTCTTTGAAGTGTTGGTTGGTTGTGGATTGCGAATAAGTGGATCTCCGTTGAGGAGGAGATTCTCGTAAATTTCAGGAGTTTGAAGGTCAAAATCATCACCAGTTTTCAGATTTGCCTCTGTGTTCATCTTGTTAGAGAAAAAAAAACAAAAACAAAAGTCTTATTATATCTCTCTTGGATCGAATATATTTTTGTTGTGTTCGGTTACCCATTGAGATTCATTGATTTTCTAAAAGTTATAGTAATTATCTCCTAAGATTTCGCTTCTTTTGTATTTTTTTTAAGACAGTTGTTATTTTTTTTTAATCGTTTTGAGGCAAATTGATTTGAAGTTATCTCTTTCGTGTGTATCTTACCCAACAAAGCAAACGAACGAACGAACGAACCAAGACAGAGGAAGAGAGATAGAGAGAGAGAGAGAGAGAGAGAGAGAGAGAGAGCCAGATAGCTTATAACGTTAAATCCTTGGGTTCTGTTTGGTTTTTCCGTTAGAGATGTCGGCCACTTCTAACTCCACCTCTCTCCTTCGCCCCCGACCAAACTCCTCTTCTCTTCTTTCGCTCGACAACAAACTACAACGGACGTCCCACGTCCCGCTGCCTAACTTGAATGTCGCCGCCGTATCCCGCCGGCGACTCTCTCGTGGCGCGCAGTGGTCCGCCGCCAAGGAATCGGTCGCTGCTACCGTGGAGAAGAAGTTCTTAGGCGCCAAACCTACAACGGAAAGGCTTCTGTTCTGGCAGTCGGATGGCCCCGGTCGATCGCCAAAGCTCCGGTTAGTGGTCCGCTCGGCATTGTCCGGTGTGCCGGAGAAGCCCCTCGGTCTTTACGATCCGTCTTTAGATAAGGACTCTTGTGGGGTCGGGTTTGTTGCTGAATTATCCGGCGAGAGCAGCCGCAAAACGGTGAGTGTGGTCTTTTATCTTTACGTCATACACATATCCATGTCCATCTGCCTGCCTATATGGCTATCTGTGTGGTATCGGTATATGTTTATGTCATGTGTTTGTATTTTTATTTTGCATATATACATTCATTTCTTCTCTTGTTAATGAGTTTTTGTTATTGGTGGTCGGTGTGTTTGACTTTTCGATGGTGTAGGTGACGGATGCATTGGAGATGTTGGTACGCATGTCACATAGAGGGGCTTGTGGATGTGAAACCAATACAGGTGATGGAGCTGGGATTCTCGTGGCTCTTCCTCATCCCTTCTTCAAGGAGGTATATCTATTCTTACGTTTTATTATTATTATTATTATTATTATTTGTGTGTGTATTTTTCATTTTCTAACTTTCCCTAAATTTTGTCGAATTGTATATTTTTCTTTTGTTTTTTCCTTTCTGATAAATAGTTTTAGAGAGAAAATGAATTCCATTTTACATTTCATGATTGTTCATCTGATTTGTGATGGTTTCATATTTACAGCATGCTTCTTGTTAATTTTTTCAGCTTGTCAAAAAAGAAAAAGAAAGAAAGAAAGAAAGTAATATTTTTTTTAATCCTTTTTTGGTTTTCAGATTTTTTTCTCATGATTCTATTTGTTAGATATGAAAATAGATCATTCTCTTTTCCAATTTTCTTTTCCTTTTTTATTTCCAAGAAGGCAGTCAAACATTCTATCTCTATACTTAAAAATTCAATAATAACTGAAAGATAGAATCTACAGAACCACCTTTCATTACCAGCAATTATCCTCAATATGGAAAAGGGACAACCATAACTCACTATGAATTTAATGATTTTTTTTTTTTTAAATGAAATGTTTAGGTACTGGCCTTATGTGCATCATAGCATCCTAAATATCTTGGGTAGTTATGAGACATGCATTGATTTTCCTTGAATTTCATGTAATTAGGTCACAAAGGATATTGGGTTTGAGCTACCACCATCTGGGGAATATGCAGTTGGCATGTTCTTTCTGCCCACATCAGAAAATCGAAGGGAAGAAAGCAAAAGAGTGTTCACTCAGGTAATTATGGGACCAAAGGCAATTTTGATGTCAATAGAGCATCTACTTTTATGTGAATTTTAATAAATTTTTCGTTATAACTTTTCTGGGAACACTCTTTAAAGTTTTTCACTTGTGTCCCAGGTTGCCAAGTCTCTTGGTCATACAGTTCTTGGGTGGCGACCAGTGCCTACGGATAACTCAGGATTGGGCAACTCTGCTTTACAGACAGAGCCTGTGGTTGAGCAAGTGTTCCTTACCCCTACTCCTAGATCAAAAGCTGATTTGGAACAGCAGGTAGTTTTCATTCTATGAGATTGCTTATAGCGTGAATGTGTTCTATCATTTGAAATTATCTTCTGCTGCATAGCTTATGAAATAGTGTGTGGAAATTTTGTCCAATAATGTGGGGAAAAAAGATGCAAGCATAGCAAGAAAATTCAAACTGTTCAAACAATCAAACTATAATATTTTTAAGAAAAGGACTTTTGTTGTTTGTTATAGGAGCATTTTTATTTTTACTTTTTGGAGTTGCAGACTCTAATGCTTGTTCATGCTATTTTCCAGATGTACATTTTGAGGAGAGCATCAATGGTAGCTATCCGAGCTGCATTAAACCTACAATATGGTGGTGTTAAAGACTTCTATATATGTTCGCTTTCCTCAAGGTTTCTACTTCTGATAACGGCATAATTTTTTTCCTGGTGTTTTGTCATCTGGTTTGCTTTCCTCTCTCAGAAAATGCTGTTGATGCTCCCTTGATTTTCTGCAGGACTATTGTTTACAAAGGTCAGTTGAAGCCTGTACAGTTGAAGGAGTACTATTATGCAGATCTTGGCAATGAAAGGTTTACGAGCTACATGGCCCTGGTAAATATATTATCTATTCACTTTTCTCTTTCTCCACTAACTCATGCTTTAACAACAGCATGGGAACAACCGGTAACTGAAGATATGCAAGGTTGAGGAATGACTTCTGAGGCATTGAAGTTTGAATGATCTCTTAAGTTCTTCCACCCTTGATTACTATTTGAATTTGGATGCTGGATTGGATGCCTTGCATGAGTTGGTAAGAAACCTCATTGTTGAAGTAAGTCATGTTTGCAGAAAATTACTGCAGTCCTCTGTTTGAGAGTAAACTTCCCATTGGTGGTCGTAAGGAAATTTGTTTGGCCTTAATAGTTTAGGGCTTGGATTATTCTAGCATTGGGACTGCAGTTCAAAGTTTGTTGAAGTTTCCTAAACAAAATTTCATGTGTGGTTTTTGGACCACTTTTGTTATTTTTTTTTCTATCAGCCGGATGGGATAATCAACTGACAGTCTATTTTCCTTTCAATTCTGGTGCAGATACACTCCAGATTTTCTACAAATACATTCCCTAACTGGGATCGTGCTCAACCTATGCGTGTTTTGGGTCATAATGGGGAAATCAACACTGTTAGAGGCAATGTAAACTGGTAGGTCCCTAAGTAACTGGGAAATGTTTATGTTAATTAGTCCTGATTATCCTACAGTTTGTGTGTGTATGTACAAGTGCACACTTTTTTTTAACCATTGGTCTTTGAATTACACCTTAAATTTTGTGTATCCATCCAAAAGACAGAAGAAATAGAGAAACTCTGCATCAAATAGAAACAAACATAATGTCTGATTCTTGTTCAGGATGAAAGCCCGTGAGGGTCTGCTTAAGTGCAAGGAGCTTGGTCTGTCAAAGAATGAGATGAAGATGATTTTACCAATAGTGGATGCAAGTTCTTCCGACTCAGGTAAAATTTTCTATTTGAAGTTATGGAGCTTTAATATGTAAACACTTACTTTCTTTTTAGTCAATCTATTCTTATTTGACTGGTTTGTATTTGAAATTTTCTCCACTGGCAGGGGCTTTTGATGGCGTTCTTGAACTGCTGGTACGATCAGGGAGAAGTCTTCCTGAAGCTGTCATGATGATGATCCCTGAAGCTTGGCAAAATGACAAGAATATGGATCCTCATCGGAAGGCCTTGTATGAGTACTTCTCAGCTCTTATGGAGCCATGGGATGGGCCTGCACTTATCTCATGTAACTGTTTTTATTAATTTATTGTGTGCCTCTTCTCTACACTGCTATGTGTAGCATAAGGCTTGCAGTTTTTGGCTTATGGGTGTGCCATTGCAGTTACGGATGGGCGCTACTTGGGAGCTACACTTGATAGAAATGGATTGCGTCCTGGTAGGTTTTACATCACTCGGAGTGGAAGAGTCATTATGGCTAGTGAAGTTGGTGTTGTAGACATTGCACCCGAAGATGTCCTCAGGAAAGGAAGACTTAACCCTGGAATGATGCTCCTGGTGGATTTTGACAAGCATATTGTTGTAGATGATGAAGCTTTGAAACAGCAATACTCACTCGAAAGGCCTTATGGGAAATGGTTAAAGAGGCAAAAGATTCAACTTACAGACATAGTTGACTCTGTTCCAGAATTTGAAAGAGTTGCTCCATCCATAGCCGGAGTTGTTCCTGTAAGTTTTGCATATGTTACCGCATGATTAATTGTACACATGCTGCATCCCAGCCTTGGCACCATCTAATGTGATTATATATTGCTCTAATTTTTAAGGCATATAATGATGATGACATGGAGAACATGGGTATTCATGGTTTACTAGCACCTCTAAAGGCATTTGGGTACGTCATAGATTTTCTTTGTCCACTTTCTAATATTTTAGATTCCATTGCTTTCATGAGCAATTTGTAATTTTCATGTTTGCATCAATTTTGTTCAGTTACACTGTTGAGGCCCTAGAGATGTTGTTGCTTCCCATGGCAAAAGATGGAACAGAGGCACTTGGTTCAATGGGAAATGACACACCTTTAGCTGTTATGTCCGACAGAGAAAAACTCTCATTTGAGTACTTCAAGCAAATGTTTGCTCAAGTGACAAACCCTCCAATTGATCCTATTAGGGAGAAGATTGTCACTTCCATGGAATGCATGATTGGACCAGAAGGGGACCTAACTGAAACAACTGAAGAACAATGTCATCGTCTCTCACTAAAAGGTCCCCTCTTATCCATTCAAGAAATGGAAGCAATCAAAAAGACGAATTATAGAGGTTGGAGAAGCAAAGTTCTTGACATAACTTATCCAAAGGAGCATGGGAGGAAGGGATTGGAAGAGACTTTGGATAGGATTTGTGCTGAAGCCCATGCTGCTATTGTGGAGGGTTACACTTTATTGGTTCTTTCTGACAGAGGTATAAATCTTGACTTATGGTTGCATGGGGACAAAATATCCCTCATTAACTTGTTTGCATGGTATTCTCCACTATCTTCATCAATGAAAATAATAAATTGATTGGTTTTCTTTATTGCTTTTTGTTTGCATAGCTTTTTCAGCAAAGCGAGTTGCTGTAACCTCCCTCCTGGCAGTTGGTGCTGTTCATCACCATCTTGTTAAAAAGCTTGAGCGTACTCAGATAGGGTTGATAGTCGAATCAGCTGAACCACGTGAAGTGCACCATTTTTGTACACTGGTTGGATTTGGTGCTGATGCTATATGCCCATACTTAGCAATAGAGGCTGTTTGGAGATTGCAGGTGGATGGAAAGATCCCACCAAAATCTACTGGTGAGTTCCACTCAAAAGATGAGCTGGTCAAAAAGTATTTCAAAGCTAGCAACTATGGAATGATGAAGGTTCTCGCCAAAATGGGGATATCAACTTTGGCATCCTACAAGGGTGCACAGATATTTGAAGCACTTGGTCTTTCATCTGAAGTGATTGAGAAGTGTTTTGCGGGAACTCCAAGCAGAGTGGAGGGGGCTACATTTCAGATGCTTGCCCGTGATGCACTTCACTTGCATGAATTGGCTTTTCCCACCCGGGTTTTCCCTCCTGGAAGTGCAGAAGCTGTAGCATTGCCTAATCCTGGAGATTACCATTGGAGAAAAGGTGGTGAAGTCCACTTGAATGATCCTCTGGCTATAGCAAAGCTTCAAGAAGCTGCCAGATCCAATAGTGTGGCTGCCTATAGGGAATACTCTAAACGGGTTCAGGAGTTGAACAAAATTTGCAATTTGCGTGGGCTATTGAAGTTTAAAGAGGCAGAGGTCAAAGTTCCATTAGATGAAGTGGAACCAGCTAGTGAGATTGTTAAACGGTTCTGCACTGGGGCCATGAGTTATGGCTCAATATCATTGGAGGCACACACAACACTGGCTATGGCAATGAATAAAATAGGAGGCAAATCCAACACAGGTATATTTTGATGAAGCCTTAATGTGATAATTTGGCTTACTGTTTTGAAATCATATTTAGTTCAATTCATTATCAACATGAGAGAGCAGTCTGGAAACGTACTGAAAAGATGAGCTTCATACATTTTGTCCACTGTATTAGTTTGAAAATAATTGTTATTGACACTTTTATGGTTAGGTGGTTGGTTTTCCATTGCTTAAATCTTCCTCAATTTAGTTTTTTAATTATTTTCATCAAAGGTGAGGGAGGCGAACAACCATCTCGCATGGAACCTCTTCCTGATGGTTCAATGAACCCAAAAAGAAGTGCAATTAAGCAAGTTGCTAGTGGGAGATTTGGAGTTTCAAGCTATTATCTTACTAATGCTGATGAGTTACAGATAAAGATGGCTCAGGTATCTGTCAAATAATGTATTTCTATTATTGAAGATTCTGTTAAAATCTTTTGTTCATTTACTGCCATTCTTGTACCTTCCTGTGTAGCCCCTGTATTCCTGTTGGAACAGAGGTTTCTATTGTTTATGGATTTATGTTCATGGCAGATGATGCTGTGTCTGCAAAGCACCCCTGGGTGCATTTGCATCTTAAACTGATACCTTCTTTGGCATTTGGTGAGGCTAAATATCAAATGAATTTGCAACTCTTTGTCAATTGTTTTTATTCATACAACATCATGCATTGGTTTGCAGGGGGCCAAACCTGGTGAAGGAGGTGAGCTTCCTGGTCACAAAGTGATAGGGGACATTGCAGTTACAAGAAATTCTACTGCTGGAGTGGGGCTAATCAGTCCTCCTCCACATCATGATATTTATTCAATTGAGGACCTTGCCCAGTTAATTCATGACCTCAAGGTTTGTACATCTCTTGCTTCATATTGTTGGATGCATGTGATTGTATGTTCCATCGTAGTCTGCCTACTCAAACTGTTGTACTTCCTTCTTAAAGAATATGGCAATGTGAAGCCCTTGTTTGCATAAAATTTAAGTTATAATTACTTGGCTTTATGTTGCAGAATGCCAATCCAGTCGCTCGAATTAGTGTCAAATTGGTATCTGAAGCTGGTGTTGGAGTGATTGCCAGTGGAGTAGTAAAGGGGCATGCTGACCATGTATTGATCTCAGGTCATGATGGAGGCACTGGTGCTTCTCGGTGGACTGGTATTAAGAATGCTGGGCTCCCATGGGAGCTTGGGTTGGCTGAGACCCATCAAACTCTGGTTGCCAATGACCTTCGTGGCCGCACTATTCTTCAGACAGATGGTCAACTAAAAACTGGAAGAGATGTGGCCATAGCTGCACTTCTTGGTGCCGAAGAGTTTGGCTTCAGTACTGCACCCCTAATAACACTAGGCTGCATCATGATGCGAAAGTGCCACAAAAACACTTGCCCTGTTGGCATTGCTACTCAAGATCCAGTATTGAGGGAAAAGTTTGCTGGGAAGCCTGAACATGTTATTAATTTCCTATTTATGCTGGCAGAGGAGCTTAGGGAGATAATGTCTCAGCTTGGTTTCCATACAGTAAATGAGATGGTTGGTCGGTCAGATATGCTAGAAGTTGATAGAGAAGTGATCAAGAACAATGAGAAGCTGGAAAATATTGATCTCTCCTTGTTGCTAAAACCTGCAGCTGACATTCGGCCTGAAGCTGCCCAGTATTGTGTTCAAAAGCAGGATCATGGTCTAGACATGGCTCTGGATAAAAAACTCATAACACTCTCCATGGCTGCTTTGGAGAAAGCTCTTCCTGTCTACCTTGTGACCCCAATCTGCAATGTGAACCGTGCTGTTGGAACAATGCTTAGTCATGAAGTGTCCAAGCGTTACCACTTGACAGGCCTTCCTGCTGATACTATCCATATTAAACTCACAGGAAGTGCAGGGCAGAGTTTAGGAGCTTTCCTTTGCCCTGGCATTACACTGGAACTGGAAGGTGACAGCAATGATTATGTGGGCAAAGGGTTATCAGGTGGCAAGATTGTAGTTTATCCTCCAAAGGGAAGTCTATTTGATCCAAAAGAGAACATTGTAATTGGTAATGTGGCTCTCTATGGGGCTATAAATGGTGAGGCATATTTTAATGGAATGGCAGCAGAAAGGTTTTGTGTCCGTAATTCGGGGGCAAAGGCTGTTGTAGAAGGTGTTGGTGATCATGGGTGCGAGTACATGACTGGTGGGACTGTTGTTGTGCTTGGAAAAACTGGAAGGAATTTTGCTGCAGGTATGAGTGGTGGAATTGCTTATGTCCTTGATTCTGATGGAAAATTCTGGTCTCGATGTAATCCTGAACTGGTAGATCTTGATAAAGTTGAGGATGAGGAAGATATTATGACTCTCAAAATGATGATACAGCAACATCAGCGGCACACAAATAGCCAGCTAGCTGGAGAAGTACTTGCTGATTTTGAGAATCTTCTTCCTAAATTCATTAAGGTCTTCCCTAGAGATTACAAACGTGTTCTTGCAAACATGAAAGAAGCAGCAGCCTTGGAAGAGGCTGAAAAGCAGGGTGCTAAAAAACCTGAGGAGCAGGATGAGAAAGAGTTGGTGGAGAAAGATGCTAAGGAGCTAAAGAAGTTGGCAGCTGCAGATTTAAATGTTACAACCAATCAGGTCAATTCTCTTTCCAATAATTGGTTGGATCTCACCACAACTTACACACAGTGCCCCAGGCCCCCACAAAAAGAAAACATCAGTCCTGCCTGGCTTCACTGTATTTCTTTCTTTCTTTTTGTCAAGAAACCATTCAACACAAAAACTTAAGTTGTTAGGTGAGGTCTAAGAATGGATCATATTTTAAACTTTAAGATACCTCCTCACACAAGCTCATTAAGCTGAAAGTTTGAACAATCACAAGCCCAGGAACTCTTAACATTCTTCTTTTTCTCATTTACTTTCTCCTTGTAGAATTCCAGGATGTTCCTTTCACTTCCTAAAGCAAAATAGTGCCACTAGAGTCACTAAATGGGAATATTGAAAGCACATCCTCTGTTCTGTGTAGTTGTCTTAGAAGGATATTTTGAGTTGCTTTTTTATATGTTTTGATTATTTGACTGGTTGGGGTGTGGTCTTCACAATGGGTCTGATGTGAGATTCGGCATTTGCAGAAGGTGGAGAAAGCTAAGCCTGTAAAGAGGCCAACTCAGGTAACTGATGCTGTTAAACATCGAGGATTTGTTGCTTATGAGCGGGAGGGTGTTCAATACAGGGATCCCAAAGTTCGAATGGATGATTGGGGGGAAGTTATGGAGAACAAAAAATGTGGTGCACTTTTAAAGACACAGGCTGCCCGTTGCATGGACTGTGGAACACCTTTCTGCCATCAGGTATTTCGTTTATTTTACTGCTGACACACTTGTGTAAATTTATAATGGAATTTCAATTTGAGCTTCCACAATTAAATGTTGTAATCCATAAAATGCAGGAGAATTCTGGCTGCCCTCTTGGAAATAAAATACCAGAATTCAATGAGTTAGTGTACCAAAATAGGTGGCGGGAAGCTTTAGATCGTCTCCTTGAGACAAATAACTTCCCAGAATTCACGGGCCGAGTGTGCCCTGCACCTTGCGAGGGTTCTTGTGTTCTTGGCATTATCGAAAATCCTGTTTCAATTAAAAGTATCGAATGTGCAATCATTGATAAGGCCTTCGAGGAAGGATGGATGATTCCACGGCCTCCCCTCAGGCGAACTGGGTATGTTTTCCTTTTCCACACTATCATATTCTGAAGATAACATTTTCTGATTGTGTCATGGTCTAATGCAAATGTAATTGTCTCTCTTACTGGTGTCAAATTTGGAATGAAGTCGATAGGAAAGTAAGCAAAGTGAAATGCCCATTTTTAGATTGGACCATCTTTGCTTTTGTGCTTCATATATAAGTTGTTTGGTCTTCAAATAATGAAAGAATTTTATTTGCTTCAGGAAAAGAGTTGCTATTATTGGTAGTGGACCTGCTGGTTTGGCTGCTGCTGATCAACTGAATAGGATGGGTCATTTTGTTAGTGTATATGAGCGTGCTGATCGTATTGGAGGGCTTATGATGTATGGTGTTCCCAATATGAAGGCTGATAAAGTAGATGTGGTTCAAAGACGTGTTAACCTTATGGCAGAGGAAGGCATCAATTTTGTGGTGAATGCTAATGTTGGAGTTGATCCTCTGTACTCTCTTGACCGGCTTCGGGATGAGAATGATGCCATTGTTTTGGCAGTAGGAGCCACAAAACCAAGGTAGGTCACACAGCAGGTGGAAAGTGGGAAACAATGCATCATTATTGTCATTTTGAACCAGATCATCAAAATGTTGAGTAATTTTGAATCTCATATGCTGGTTTTTTTGGTGCAGGGATCTTCCTGTGCCAGGACGGGAGTTATCTGGTATCCATTTTGCAATGGAATTTCTTCATGCTAATACAAAGAGCTTGCTTGATAGCAATCTGCAGGATGGTAATTACATATCTGCAAAGGGGAAGAAAGTCGTTGTTATTGGTGGAGGTGACACTGGTACAGATTGCATAGGAACATCTATTCGCCATGGATGTTCTGGTTTAGCAAATCTAGAGCTTCTATCTCAGCCACCGAAAACTAGAGCTCCTGGCAATCCCTGGCCACAGGTTTGACTAATTTCTCCAGATACGTATCATATAAGCAAATGTACCTATGAGCTTGTTTTCAATTTGCAAGCACCAAAAGATAATAGTTATCTTGAGACTTTCCATTTTAGATACGTAGTGTAGTGATATTGTTAAAATAGCCAATTTGAGTTCCTATTTCATTTCTTTTGCGTTAACAAATTTTCACTTCATACGGCTTTGCTAAGAAAGATTGAATTTTTTTAATGAATTAACAGAGCTCAATCAAATGTTACAATGCATTTTTATGTGTTTTGAGCTTTTCTTTTAATAGTGTTCATTTGTTGCAGTGGCCACGTATATTCCGTGTAGATTATGGGCACCAGGAAGCTGCTGCCAAATTTGGCAAAGACCCAAGGTCTTATGAGGTGTTGACTAAGCGATTTGTTGGGGATGAAAATGGTAATGTGAAAGGAATTGAGGTGATTTGCGTCCACTGGGAGAAGGATGCCAGTGGAAAATTTCAATTTAAGGAGATAGAGGGCACGGAGGAAACCATTGAAGCTGACCTTGTTCTTTTGGCCATGGGGTTCCTTGGTCCTGAGTTGGTTAGTGTTTGCTTCTTTTATAGTTTTCTTTTAGATGAAATGGATGACTTAAAATCATGTATCTGCCACTAATGCACATTGGTGATTTGACTTGCACGAACCCAGGAAATTGCACAATAATTCTCATGAGGTAATTTTTTGTTTCAGAATGTTGCAGACAAATTGGGTGCGGAGCGAGACAATCGATCAAACTTCAAGGCAAGTTATGGTCATTTCTCGACCAATGTAGAAGGTGTCTTTGCAGCTGGGGATTGCCGGAGGGGCCAGTCCCTGGTTGTATGGGCAATATCAGAGGGACGACAAGCTGCTTCTAACGTTGACAAATATCTTATGAGAGAAGAGGATGCAGCTCTGAGCACTGGCCATCAAGAGGATCTAGTCAAGAGGCGCCAAGACCTTAAAAAGAAGCACCAAGGTAGCGGCAAACACACAGTTATGACATAGCATTTGATACTTTGTACTCTTACTATGCTGGAAATAAGCAGAACTGATACAGTATATAGAAGTTATATTATGTTGTCATCGATCATCCCACAGAAAGTCAGAATCAAAAGGAAGGAATTAGTCAGTCATCTTCTGGGTCCTTTGTGGAGTCAAGGGACTTCAGAAAGGCTGATGAGCGGATGTGAGGATTGGCTACTGTGGAGCTGTTACATGACGTAGTAAATTATTGCCTTTTTTCTTTTGTGTTATACGGTTGATACCTTTCAGCCAAGCTGTGCTTGATGTGTTAGCTCATGTGGGGTTATCAAGGAATAATGCACAGTTTGTTTTTAGTATTTTCTCCAATATTTGTGTCCAATATAAAGAAAAAAAAAAAAAAATCTCAAATCAATCTATTTCCCAACTCGATCTGTTTCTCTAGTCCCGTTTGATCTTTTGTTTTACAGGGCAGCTAGACAATTGTAGGACAACTTTGATACTCACTGGTTACATCTCGCATTAAAATATACAAACACCCAAAGTTTTCTTCTTTTGTTACTGTTTCTTTATCAGCTTACATAAGATGTTTTGCATACGAGCTTTCTTTTTACGAGGGTTAGTTTGGACAAGCATTTGACAGCTGTTAGACTTGTTCTGACCTAAAAGACTGTACTTGGGTCATCTACACGGTCAACTTTGTTCTACAGGGTCGTAACTCTGTTCCTCAACCCAAACGCGATATGTTAATGGAATAGACAGGTTGTTGCACTCTGCAGCAATCTAATATGGCAATTAACCTTGACAAAAATTTAAGGTGCCATTTCTTCCCCTCGAGTATGCTTTGTTTCACGGGCAAGTGAAATGGGATAATTTAATAACTCTGTATTATTATGATGACTAGAGCCATCATCTGTTTCATTAACAAGTCGAAACATTAATTTCTTCAATTTCCAAGACTCTTCTGTTCTGGTCTTCCACTATGTTCTTGTCGGTCTGCTCCATGCTTTATCATTTGAAGAATTCACTTTGTAGCCTATGGTTTAGCGAAATATCAATCATGCATGTGCGGGATTCATTTGAATTATTTTAGTAGTTTAATTAAAGTTTTACATTATAAGTCAATTGATCAAAGATATTAATATATTAAAGTTTTCACTTTGATGAAGAGCACAATCCTAAAAGCAGAGCCAAGCAAAATATTAATCAATGAGAAAGTGCCTGTATCATAGGATAATATCAATCAGAATACAAAATCCCCGCTTGTGCCTAAGCAACTTTTCACAAGATTTCGAAGAAATTTTTGTGTTTTATTTATTTATTTTCTAGTAAACTCTAGTCAGGCACATGTACTACATGTTCATATGTGATGGACTTTTTAGCAGGGAGTTGTTAATTGATTAACATTGGAATTTCAGGGAACCAAAAGGATACAAATGAAACTGCACACCTAACTCTTAAATTATATTTTTTTTCTCTCAAACTGTGGTGTACGAAAGTGAAATTTTCTTTTCTTTTCTTTTCTTTTTTTTAATGGAAGCTGAATTTGTTAGTCTTCGTTGATAGATCAATACCAACTAACTGATAACAACAGTTAAATGTTCTGTTGATACCCATTGGTTATGTGTCTAATTAAACATAAACAAATGCCCAAAGTGTTCTTCTTTTGTTATTGTTTGTTTATCGGCTAAGATGAGATATTTGCATATTAAAGTAACTCTACGACCGGCTCTGTTTTGTATGGCTGTAACTTGTAACTCTGGTACTCAGTCCAAGTGCAATATCTTATTGGAATTGACAGATTCGTATTAGTTATGTTGTCAAATCCACAGTTGTTTGCACTTTGCCGCAACACAATCTTGCAATTTAGCTTGACATAAAGTTTTTGGTCCATTGGTATAAATGAGGCCAGCTAAACCTTCGCTGCCTTCACTTTTTTCCAAGCTCACACTGTCATTCAGGTCCGATGAGTTCATTTTCACTTTAGGAAAATGGTTTATAGGCAAATAAATTCCAGAAATATATATATCATAACAATGAATTTTACAATGTAGCCGTGAATCTTATGAACAATGTTAATTTAATATAAAAATCAGGCACAATAGATTAATGTTCTCACTGTAATATACTGTGAAGATAACCCCCGCATTGTCTATTATTTGTGAAGAGTAGTGTATGATGCATTTCAGGTGTCAAAAGTCACTGTTTTCACAGCCACTGACGTTCAAACCTTTGTATCATCATGATGATTAGAGGCATTAAAAAACATTAATTTCTTCAATTTTCAAGTGCATCCGCCCTGACCAGCGGCAAGTGCTCTTAAAAGGGCCATTCTTTATTCCTGCCCTGTGAATTATTTGTCAGGCATGACGCCAATGTCTCTACTCATGAAAGTTTTCGATGGGGTGTTTTCTGCCGGCCGAGAATAGAGCTATTCGAGCGTCGAGTACACTTTACACATAACATATCGATCAATTGAACTGGGGATGATTAGGCAAAAAAAGGAAAACGAAAAGGAAAAGGAAAAAGAAAACGCGCTTTTCTCCAGACTATAGTCTTTGGAATTTACCACCATAAGGAACAATGGTTCATTGTAGGGTTGAAAATTGAATATTATTTGTGTGTGTGTGTTGGAGGATTGGGGGTGTGGTGGGGATGTACTGGGGAAGTGAGGTGAAAGTTACAATGCAATTGGACCCCAAAAAAAATGATCATTTCTTTTATGATCCAACGGCTTTGGAGGGGTTGACAATTCTGGAGTACCAACAAATGTAATGACTAATTAAGTGGTTGGATATGTTAATTTTTTTATTTTTATTTTTTTTATGTTATATAGTTTTTTTTTTTTTATTAGGAGTATCATTTAACTGTATAGTGATATATATTTTTTTACAAATTTTATATTATCTTTCTTATTATTAAAATTCAAGATTTTTAGATAGAAAAATTAAATTTTTAAATATCTCTTAAAAGGAAATATATTTTTTATTTGTTTACAATACAAATATCTTACCTTAGTGCTTATGCAATTGTGCCATTAATGAAGGGATATAGCAATTGTTAGCTTAGCTACTTGCTAGCTACCCACCACTATATGAATGTTTCAAAACATCGAAACATCAACTCTCTCTCTCTCTCTCTCTCTCTCTCTATGCCTTTGTATTCCATTGCCAACCATATGAAAATCAGCAAAATCATTTCCTCTCTTCTCTTCCTTCTCTCCCTTTTCTCCCTTTTAAGCTCGGTAGCCAGCCAACAAGCTTGCCCCGAGGCCAGTTGTGGCAACAACGGGCTGGGGATTTGGTTCCCCTTCAGGATTGGTAGCCAGCAGCAGGACAAGTCATGTGGCTACCCAGGATTTGATTTGTCCTGTGACAGCGCCAACGAGACCATCCTGGAGCTGCCCAACTCGGGAAGATTTATAGTCCAAGCCATAGGCTATGCCACTCAGGAAATATGGCTTAACGATCCAGGAAACTGTCTCCCCAGGAGGATTCTCGAGCTCAATCTCTCGGGCTCTCCATTTACCGGGATTTATTACCAGGAATTTACCCTCTTCAATTGCTCTTCCAACTACACGAATTTTCGTTTGAACCCGATTACTTGCCTCAGTGGTCCAACGTACACAGTGTTTGCCACATCAAATTTGAGGCTCGCAAGTTATTTGTCGTCATCACCATCATGTAATTCCACAGGCAGGATTCCAGTTCCAGTCCAGTGGCCTTTTTACGGCCAAGTGTGGTCCTCGGACCTCAGCGACGATCTACGCCTTGTGTGGAACTTGCCGGGGTGTGGACAGTGCGAGTCCCGCGGTGGACGGTGTGGTCTCAAGAGCAATTCCTCTCATGAAATTGTTTGCTACAATGTTCCTCGACGTGGTAATTTTGCTCAACACTCATCACAATAATCAATATTTTCCATCGATTCTATATAGTTTCCAATCCCTTTTTACTCAAATACGCTCGATGGTTGATATTTTCAAATCTCTCCTCTCATCAAAGACGTGCTTTAATATAGTTGAATTGCCTAAGGTTACTTGTTGACATTTATGGTTATAGACGCATATTTCCAATTGAACTTAGATACATTTTATTATTCCCTGAGCTTCGCCGCATTGTGCTTTGAAAGAGAATCCGCCCAATCCCCTTTTTCCTTGTTCTGATGGATGTTTGTGTGTGTTTGGTAAACCTAATTAAACAATATATTCCATATTTAAATTATACCGACACTCCTTATTAAGAAAAATTGACATATTCGTGATAAACATTAACCAATTAGAACAGGTAAAGACTCTAAGATATTCCTTTATGCTATGATTTGGCTCAAATATTTTTGTATGTTTCTTTTCTTTTCTTTTCTTTTTAGGGGTTATTTATTATTATTATTATTATTATTATTATTATTATTATTATTATTATTATTATTCCAAAGATGATGTAGATACGCTAGTAGTCAAGTTTGAAATGTCTAGCAAAATACAAAAGCTAGTGATAACAGGTTGAAAAACCATTGGCAATTGACATTCAACTGATTATGCTATTATATTCAATTTCAATGGATTCGTCGTTTTGTTTGAATAATGCCACTGATTGCAAGAGTCCTTCTGGAAAAGGGTACTAAATTCTATTCTTATCTTTCCGTTTTGGACCAACCAAACAATGGGCTTCGTCCCCCAAGAAACGGAAGCCCCCTAAAATGCTTTTAATACCATAATCGTGAATTTCGACTGCGTTGACTTTGACGTACATAACAAGGCCCACACCAATGGCTTCATGACTTGATCACCAAACTCTTTAATCTTTCACATACAAGAAGACCAATGGAGGGGAGGGGAGGGGGGGGGGGTAAAAAGCATTTTTACATACACTACATAATAAAAGTAATTTTTTTTTTCATAAATTTTTCATTTTCTTTTTAAGATTAAAACTTAACATTTTGATCATAAAAATTTAATTTTTTACCAGTTGAATATTCTCTTAGAGTTGTAAGTCAATGTGGGCATCATCTGGCTCGTTAAGACAGCAAGTTAATCGTTCTCACAAAGTTTATAGGTGGCATTTAGCTTGAGCACAGAGTTAATGACTGTTCTTCATAATTTGTCAGGATTTTAGCTCCAAAGGGGTTTTCTAGTTAAAGGAACAATTGAAACAACTCTGTGGTTTTCTGTTACTACCAGATTGCTAAATTGCTTATGCTATGACTTATACCATTATTTTTTTGGGGGGGGGGAAATGTGCAGGAATATCAAGAGGAGCACGTTATGCCATTAGCTTGGGCGCTGGAGTGCCGGTGGTGCTGTGTGTTATAGGGCTGCTATATTTTCTTGGTAGCAAGTTCAACAACTCTGCTGGAAGGAGCCGCAATGGCCCTCAATTCATCTCCGCAATTTCCCCACAACCCACGATCATTACAGGTCTTGATGATCACACCATAGAATCCTACCCAAAAATAGTCCTCGGCGAGAGCCAACGATTGCCAAAGCCTGAGGGTGACAGCACTTGCTCAATATGCTTGTCTGAATACAAGGCTAAGGATACACTCAAGAGCATACCCGAATGCCAGCACTGCTTCCACGCTGATTGCATTGACGAATGGCTCCGATTGAATGCTTCGTGCCCGATTTGCCGGAATTCTCCACAACGGTCACTGCCTACACAACCTTCATGATATCATTGGAATGTTCAATTGCGATCCCTCCCTCCCCCCGGGGGGGCCCAAAATGTCTTTTTGGCTCTGCCTCAAATCATTCAAGTATGTAGATAACGGTTTTTTCGCAAGTGGGTAATTTTGGCTTCTCCTTCCCTGCCCATCACATGAAGAATTCCATCCAAATTCATTGGCATGCTTTTCCTTTTACTTGACATGGCAACATGCAATGCAACCTTGTGAGTTGTATTGCGAGTTGGTGTATTTTAAAAAGCCAGCTCCCACGTCAAAAAGGGGAGTCAAGCCAAATGTGTTTATAATTAAACTGTTTGTCATAAAACTTGCAAGAGATGAGGGCCTAAGGATGATTTGCGAACATGTGAATGCCCAAGCTTGGTCCAGTTCAGATCAGAGGCTTGATTCTATGGTGTGGGATCGAATTATTTTCTACAAGTTAAAACCAAATGGTAAAAGATTGTAACCTTTTTCCCTTTTCCCCACTTGCTGACTCTAGCCAAGGACTCAAAGTTCGGATTGCAAGTTTGAACTTTATTATTATTATTTTAATGTGGATTGTTGATTTTTTTAGAACAGAGGTTGTGATCCTAATTAGCCTCTTTTGGGTCGGAGCATCGATTTAGAATCCGATTGCTAGTTTTTTTTTTTTTTTTTTTGACTATTTGAACTTTGAAAATATTTGTGCTATAAGAAAAGAAATAAAAAAGAAAAAGGAGAAGAAATTGATTTCTTGAATTACAAAAATCTTGAAATCACAAGTGTGTGTAGATATATACGATTTACTACTCTTATTCTGACACCAACTTTGCTCGAAAAACATTATATGATTCTGAATTGCATGGCTTAGAGACACGTTTTGAAGAGATTCCAATTTCATGTTCTCCCTGGACATTATATAAAATGGGTGGCAGCTTAGTAGAATTCGGGACCAATAAATGGAAACTAAAACAATGAATGGTGCCTTTTGTTTGTTAAAAATTAATTTATTTTTGAAAAATATTTACTTTAAAAAATTTTTAAAAAAGTTATATTTTTTATTATTTAATTATATTATTTAAAAATATTTTTCTATTTTCACTTATTATAAAATAAAAATAAAATTATGAAACTTAAGAATTTTGATACAAATTAATTATTATTATTATTATGAATAAAAATATTAAAATTTTTTTATTAATTTCACACAAAATAAAGTAAATTTTAATATTAAATAATAAAAAAAAAGTTTACATGATGCAATAAACAATGAAATTATTCAATGACTAACGAAATAGATTTTATTTCTCCCTTACTCATCGCAAAACAAGTTGTTTTTTATAATATATATCTATATATATATATTTCATTAAATTTACAATTATTTTGATTGACTACACTTTTTTTTTTTAGAAAAAAAAAAAAGGTTTTGGGGGGAGCCACGGAAGTAAATTTCAAAAACATTTGCCTACGGGCCCACAGTCAGTCTAAACCCTAAACAGTCTAAAAAAATAATTAATAAGCAAAGACGAAAATAAATACAGACAGAGTCCTGGTTCCTGTCGGGAGATACACTCCATATTTCGTAGGTTTTTATTGTTGTTTAAATTTGAAGAAAGTGTCTCAGAGGATTGGAGGAGATGGTTGCTATGGATGATCAAGAAACAATCTTTATGACTGACTTCGATGCCCTTGCTATTCCACTGGAATTAAAGAGTCGAATCCAGGTGATGGGTGGGACTGATTTCCGTTTAGTGATGCAGAAGCGATTGAGCAAGGCTGACACACTCAGGAAGAGCGCTCGATTCTTAATTCCAGGCTGCGATGTCAGGGCTGAGTTCTTGACTGAACAGGAGAAGAAGCAATTGGATGACTGGGATAAAGGATTGCCCGTTTCGGTTATTGGACCGTCAAGCCAATCGGCTTGCCCTGTTTTGCTTAAGAGGAAGAGGTTGGGCAACTTGGAAGGTGCGTCTTTTGAATTGGTTAACAACTGGGTTGAGGTCCTGCGCCGGAATCGGGACTTCCTCCGGAAAGGCGCGTTTGTTCAGGTGTGGTCGTTCCGGTGCCGATCAAAGTTGTTTTTGGCGCTTGTTAAGGTCAGGGGAGATGGTGAAGGCAAAGATAATGCTGATCATCCTGCCGGCAGTGGCTGTGATCTTGACAGACAAGGAGAGGCTTGTGTTGATTTGTCAAAGCCGTCGCCGACTTCCTGTCCCCAGGCTGAACTTGTGTTGCTCAAGGCTGGCTTCTTAGCCTATGAGTTTTTGACGAAGGGAAAGTTGCCCAATGATGACGGGATTGGCGAATTCATCATGGGTCATCAACAATTGACGACCAAGAGCAGGACATTGCCTGTCCAAACATTCTGCTTGCCTCCACCATTGGCCCATTTGCCTACCGTGGCTTCTTACTGTTGCTACAATTACAGACCTGATTTTAGACCAAGTGGATTATGTGCTCCAATAGGCCCATTGCGTTTTCAGGCCCGACCTTTTTGGATACCCACCGGAGCATTTGCTCCGGTGGCCACAGTTCCCCTTTTGGCATCATATAGTTCACTTCCGGCAATTCCCTCTGCGCATGGTGTAAGCCCAGTTCATACCACAGGATGCGGGACACATCGTAGTAAAAAGCGAAAGAAGTAGCAATATTTTTGTATTTTCAAATCCTGCACTTCTAAATCTCGTTAACCATTTTATAACCCATTATTTTGGTTTTTTTTTTTCCGCTTTTCCCCATTATTGCTTAGAACTTTAATAATAATCTATGTGTTACTTGTGCCAAAAAAACAAAATATAGAAGGTGAATGGACTAGGACAACTAGCTAGAATTGGAGTTCTTGCCGTTGAGTACAAAAATATTCAGCCTACATTGTCACTTTCAGTCACTCTTTCTTTTTCATCAAAGAAAGTGACAATAGCACAAATAGTTTGGAAACCAGATGGGTTTAACGCATTCCACAAACTAGCGGGACAGGACGGTGCTGCTAGTCTTTTCGATTGAATTTGCATTTGAAAGACAAAATACGTGCAACTTTGTTTGAGAACTAATCTGGTCAGGAAAGATAACTTGTGAATAGATAGGATGCAGGGCTTGTAGGATGCTTGCAACAATGTGAATGCTGACGCTTGCTAAAAAGCTCAATCCCATGCAGCCATCTTCCTTAAAGTGATCAACCACCTAAACACACAGATTCAGTATCTGCAATTTCTTCTTCAACCACCCCACTTGTATCTTCCTTTGTAATGCTGCTTGAGGCTGACGAGCCGACTGCTTCGGCTACATCAACTTCAATACAATTGTCTTTCTCTACCTTCTTCTTTCTTGCCATTTTCTCGCCAAGTCTGAAATTCCTCTATCATCTCTTGTTCCAATGGTAGTCTCCTTTGACCTTTTAGAAGCCATATCTGTTTCAAAATGGTCATTAGCACCGATTTCTATTGTTGTGCTTGGAAACACAAGTGGTCTACAGCAATAGAGGAGAACTATAAGTAGCATAATGTAAATGTAGATTGATGCCCAGACACACATTGTCCATTTCCAATGGTGAGCAACTTCTTTTGTCTATGTTACCTTAGACCTCATGAACATCTCTGCCTCATGAAGTTGTGGAAGAAACCAAGTTCTGGCTCTCGGAATCAGTGTCACTCTGATAGCCTCGGTCCTTTGATAAAAATTAACACCCTATTTTAAAAAATTTAGCAAGAAAAATACTATGACTAATTGTTGTTAGTAAAATGTAATGAAAATGATGAAAATATAACGCATTATTTGGAAAATTTTAAGATATTTTAAAAAAGATGAGTCTAACAATTAACAAATTGCAATTAAAAAAAAAAAAACCATATAAAGGCATTTCCTCTGTTACAACATTGTCATTAAAAAAAATAAACGAAATACAATCAATAAATAATTCAGCTTCAAAATCCAACAGCAAGAATGACTTTTATTTGTCTCTCAACAAGTTAAAAGATAATGTATTCACTTTGGAGCATTTATAATACCATTTTTGTAATTATTTCAAAATTTTTATTAGTGGATACTGTAGGAGAAGGTTAATTGTTACTGGACACAAATTTTAGTATATTTTTCATCACATTACAAAACATAAATATAAATTATCTAGTGGATCCAAAATAAAGAGTATTTTTCTTTTTTAAAATGAAAGGGACAGGAAATTTTTTGGCACCTCGAAGCCGCCTTTGGAATGGAATAACATGTGATACTTGAACTTATTTTTCTCAGTTTTGGTGACCTAATCGTGATCGTGACTAGATTGCTGTTAGTTGCAACATTGTTTATAGAAAATTTCCAAGGACCGCAACGGACGTGCTCATCAAGAAACAATAAAATTCCAAATTATGATCTTTGGGTAGGTATGAGAATTAAGGGCCGGAGAAATATTTCTAGTTAGCTGTTACAACCCCAACTGATGGACTCAATCATAGACATCTGTCTGTTCAGCCACCTGGTAAGCAAATAGAATAGAGCATCTTTGCAAGAGATAGAGATGAAAAAATTGTTCTTTTATTTACTTGTAAACAAATTGACAGGCTAAACAATCTGAATGATCTTTTAGGCGAAGGTTTTAACAGCTGTGTCTGATTAGG
Organism: Rhizophora mangle; assembly: GCA_037832345.1. Lineage (NCBI taxonomy): Eukaryota > Viridiplantae > Streptophyta > Magnoliopsida > Malpighiales > Rhizophoraceae > Rhizophora > Rhizophora mangle. Next base: position 1,972,449 of record JBAPLJ010000592.1, on the reverse strand, counting down.
AACCAAAAACAAAACATGGATCCCAAAACCCCCAATCTTAACTTGATTTTATTTGGGGTTTCTGTATACTCTCTTCCCTGTAAAGTAACCGCCTTTTTATCAAACCATATCCTTGATACTGGTAGATAATGCTGAAAAGGCATTGCCTCAGGCATTTCACATCAAAGCTCTCCATAAATTTTAAGTCGGTGATCCTCGACTTCACTCCAGCAAAACGTTGGTATTCCTCGAACACAGAAGACAAACACCAGTTCTGCAATTTTCTAAAGCAACCAACAAGACAGCCCGTACGATGCTGCATTTACCAAGATAGAATATGAGAACAAGATCAGAGCTAACAGGAATATTAAGAGTCATTGGTAGCAAATGATTTAGAAGCCTGGTAAATAGAACCAAGTTGTCATCCAAGAAGCATTAATATCCGTTTTGTCATATGTTTCACCATGCACGGTGCTAAAAAACTCAAAAATAAGTCCCGGGTACAAAGAACACAGGAAGCAGCAGCTCAATCTGATAATGGACTATTATATTAAATGTTTTGTGCAAGAAGTCATCCTTTTTTGGCCAATGGATCAATTTCCACGGTAACAATGCATGCTATTAATCCTTGAAAGTGCAGTACTCAACATATAGTTGGAATGGTTTTGGATGAAGTGTGCATGCATGCGCGCACACACTCACACACACCCACACACAGAGTAAACAGAGAAGGCACTGGTGCACTCTAGCAAATACAGAAAAACTCACCTTTCCACGTTTGCAATGAATCAAAACAGGATGATTCCTAACATCTGGAGAAAAAAAAAGAAAGAAAAGAGAGGTATTGAGAAAAATAACACATGGGAGTACAGTGCAAAATCGAATAGAAGTTTAGCAGCAAATAATTCAATACCAATCAAGACTTTCAGGGCCTCCATGATAGTATCAGTGGGAATAGATACAGAAGGCTCCTGCAAACGCAAATGATTAATTCCATATTTTCTCAACTACTTCTGCAGAATAATACAGATTACAACGCACAAATGCAATTTAGTAACGATGCCCAACAACGAATTTCCATTAAGGAAACAGGCATAATTTAGACAGAGACAGACCCACTATAAAATTCAAAGAAATTAAAAGAAGGGCAAAAGAATTTACCGTCTTCCCTTCGATAGCATACTGGAATAGCTTGATCTTGTGAGCATCAAGAAACTTCATATTCTCTTCTGGGTATGGCTCAGGACACAAGTATCTGCTCCAATTTCCAATCACATTAAAACACAATTCAATTATTAGAATACCCATTAAAACTTGATGCTCACTCAATATCCAGTGCAATTTCAAAAAAAAAAACTTGGAAAAGTGAGTTGTAGAATTGACTACTATTAATATTACAGGGAAAAATAATTAGTTTATCGACAACTTTTCTCTCCTTATTTTCACAAAAAAAAAAAATCCCCAAAAAACGAAGTTTAATATCAAAAAAATAAAAAATATACATGTCGATTGATATTATAGAAAAAAGAGAGAGAGAATTAGAAAAGTTTGGTTTCGTTAAAGCAATACATATAAAATAAATGTATGCACGAATGTATGTGTAATCATGTTGACTTTACATGATGGAGCGGAGTTTTAGGGTTTCCAGAAAAGAGAAATTGGGCTGCTGAGGAAGGGCAGATCGGAAAATGCCATCGTCCACCATTGAGAAGTTGGTCGGAGGGACCGAAACGTTGCCGTCTTCACCACCGTCACGCATTCGATTCTTCCTCTTTCTTCTTCTTCTTCTTGTCTTTCGAAGCTTTTATTTTTCTTTCTTTCTCTTGATTACCAAACAACAACGGCAACTAGATCACGAACAACAAGCCTTTATTTTATTTTATTTTTAAGAAAAGAGGAAAGAAAGAGAGAGAGAGAGAGAGAGAGAGAGAGAAACGGAGATGTTAAGAAAGAAGAAGAGCAGTTTATATGGAAGGAGAGACAGAAAGAGAAGACGTCGATTTCTTTTGGGATTCCGATGCCGATTCTGAGCTGTGTCTTGTATATGTTGCTGGAGGCATTCCTAAAGGGAATTGTCTGATCATATAAAGATTCTAAGAATAGTTTTTTTTTTTTTTTTTTTACTAAATCTCGTTTGTTTGTTAACAAATAATTTATTAATAAAAAATATTTATTTAAAAATTATAAAAAATAAATTGTTTTTATTATTTAATTATGTTATATATTTTTATTTATTTATTTATTTTAATTATAACAAAGAAAATTAAAATAATATAGTTAAAAATTTTAACATAAATTATTATTATTATTATTATTATTATTATTATAGATAATATAATATATATTTACATTTAGATTAATTTTTAATAAGATAAAATAGGTTTTGACATGGAATTACTAAAAAAAATTATGACGATGGCGTTAGGTTGATATGTGATCGATAATCTAAAGTGAATTAATAAATTATTGAAAAAATTAACGGATAACTCACACGTGATTCATTATTTCTTATATTTTTCTTCCCTTTTTCATCACAATTTTTGTAGAAAATAATCATCATTTATTTTAAGAAGAATAAATTTTTTTATAAAAAACTATTATTTTTTATTAATTTTATAATTATTTTTATTAACTTTATCTTTTTAGTTTACTTAACATAAAGAAACATGAAAAAAAATTTTACTAGAAATAAATAGACCCTAAAATAAAATTACTTTTATTTTTTTTTTAAGTTATTGGTCATCAAATATATAATATAAATAATTTTTTTATTTTCATAAAATTTAAATTTTTTATTAAAATTTAAATTAAACCTCCATAACTCATGCAAAATTCCGAACGAAAAAGGAAAATGTAGAATTTAGATGAAAGTTTAAGGTGGTTTCATAACACTAATATTAATTTAGACGTACAAAATTTAAGAAATAAAATTATAAAATCAAAAAATAAGATGTTTAAAATTGAAAATTAATTCTTCACGTGTCATTGGCCTACAATTTTATGACAAGTTGCAATTATTTCCCAGTTGTACGGATGGAGGTAAGAAATACATTGAAATTTTTGTTAATTTTCCCCCTTTTGTTTCTTTTTTCATTATCATGTTTCCTCTTTTTTTTTTTTTTTTTTTTCACCTTTCTCTCTTCCACGTTCCTTCGCAGGTGGTTTAACCACACTTTTTCATTTTCTATTTTAAACACTAGTCTAATTATTTATCTTTTTTCAAGCTGGTGACTAAATCAATCTAAATTCATGGCTTAAATCAAATAATATTGATATAATTATTTAGGAAAACAAGTTTTCATTGCAGATAATCATGCTCTGTTAAATGCATTTGCCATGTACATTTTCAAACTTAGCAAGTCTTGATATAATTTATTTAGGACTTATCTTTTTTTTTTTTTTTTTACTAAAAATGATGTTTTAGAATTAAAAAAAAATTAGTAATTAACCAATATACCAGTTATTATATTTGTAAATTAACATTAAAAATCATTTATTGATATTTTTATACCAAAAAATAATATTTAAACACTATTAAATTAAATACGCGGATTTAAACAAACTTTATATTTTTATCTTTTGATAGGATGCCGGGAAAAAAAAAGAAAAAATCTCTGAATTGTAGTTGTTTTTTGAATCCTCGTGATTTTGACCCGGATAGGATTCTGATACGCCAGCGCTTCTTTCTTTAGAAGTCATGATGGAAAAGTCCAAGTTGGGCGATTCCGACTTGAAATGGAAGGTTCCCACTGTCTTTCCCAGCTTCTAGAAATTGCCCATGATTGACTCTCCACGTCAACCATGAATTCAGAGTCAGACGTCGCGTAACAAGAAAGACAAGTAATATTTTTAAATTTATTTGAGTCTCGTGCTTTTAACATTACTAATTAAAATGTTTTTGTTAAAATTTTTTAATTTTATACTTGAGTCATAATGACTCTTTTTTTGTCTTTTTCACTCTACATTTCGACGTTGCTTGTATCAAAAGAAAAGAAATCTATATTGAGATAATAATAATAATAATAATAATAATAATAATAATAATAATAGGACTTAAATAAATTATTGTACTAACAAATCCAAAACTTCAACTTTTTAGATCCCCATAGATGAACAAATGTAGATAGATAAAAGGTGGGAATTGAAACTTATAGAGTTTTCATAATATCACAACAAAATCAATGGCTCAATACAGGCTTAGCTTAGTGGCTACTCTTTTATTAGGGAGGAAAATAAAAGGAATAGGAGAATTCTAATAAAATACCCTGCAAATGTTGTCCAAATTTTTATTGCACAATCACATTTTATACACACTGAATCAAAATGAGCTCGCAAACTGTAATTTATAGATAGAAAAAAGGCACCATGGTACCAAGAACTTATTGAGATTACTAGAAAAGCAAAAGGGGGTCCGGATGCCCCCAATCCCGCCATGTTTTACGCATTGACAAGATGTGCATCAATGTCTTTAATGACATTAGCCACAAACTCAAAGTACTTAGTTGGGGGAAAGTGAATAAGAAAAAAGAAAACTCTCGCATGGATTGTTTAGAGTTTGACGAACTTTTTACTGTATGATTTATAGTTTGATGAATTTTTTAATAAAAAAAAAAAAAAAAAAAAAAACAATTTTCGAAACAACTGGTTGGCCTTGGAAAAAAATAGTGCACTGGGGCTGAAGATGACACGGGTGGTGGCCGATGCATGGTTTAGCATTCTTTCAATGTCAATTAAATGGTAGCATTTTCCTTTTTTTCACAAAATTGTAAAGTTAAATGATTCGTTAATTTTGATACATAATACCAATGAATAATTAAAATTATAAATAATAATAATAATAATAATAATAATAATAATATAATGTAATTTTATGTCTGAGATATAATGTCGATGCTTCGGTGATCTCGAGACTAATTGGAAGGCGAGCATACCCGAGTGTCGTCGGGCTGGTCCAAAAATAGATACGTCACTGGCAAGATTACCTTCTCTGAGACGAAAAATAGGATTTCTATTCCTCTCCCACCCACGGTTTTTGTCCGTCCATCCGAGGCCCAAACGGTTACGGACTAAGATAACAAAAGGAAAATCATACAGAAACCATTCAACCAAAACTAGTCCTACACTTCACGTAAGTTTTCTGTTTAGAAACCGAATATACAAAAAATTAATTTTAATTTTTTATAAATTCTTATAATTTATTTTTTAATTTTTTTCATATTTTTATTTAAATCCTATATCTATTACATTTATTGTAAATAAGTTATTTGTAAACAAAAAAAATTAATTTATTAATAATTTTTATTTAATGAATATACAAGTTTAAACAATTTTAGTCATTTTTTATTTTAAAAGACCAATTTAAAATGAATTTTAAAAGTATAACATTCAAATAAAAATATAAAAAAAAATTATAAAAGCTTAAAACTAATTTTTGTACATTTCTTTCAAAAACTGTATATAGTTAGTGAACAGAATAACAAAAGATTGTGCAAATGGCAGACACAATTTTGAGTTTGTTTAGGACATTTAAAAGACCTTGACAAGGATCCCGATGATCAAATAAATTTTTTTATTGTAAGTGATTACTGTCTTTAAAATGATGTTCGTCACTTTTCAAATTATTGTAGGGTTTATGACGAATTATTTTAGAATTCACCGAGCCTTAGATTGCTTTAAATCTCCTTGTAGAATTTCTCTAATTATAAAAAAATTATAATAATTTCAAAGGTATTTGAAGAATAAATAATCATAAGAGTGGTCTTCCAAAGTCTTTTTGTTTCTAACCTTATCTTGATGCCTCCTTTCCAAATGGGTCTCTCTAGGGATACGAGAGTAGAGAGGAGCTCAAGAGTGCTTCTGTTTCCCAAGAAAGTACGCAGCCAACTCGAAGTCAAGGTATACATTGATGTTTAAAGTTCCTCACATCTTCACCATTAATCTTTTTCCGGATTTACTTTGAAGACTCAACCAGAATAAGGACGAATGACATGTAACAAATGCCAAATGTTTACCAACACTCTTTTAATTGAAAATACTTGGTTGCCCTAAAAGTGATATTCATCTCGATATTTTAGGTTCACATTTTTCCTGATAGACATTTCAATTATAAACACTGTGACTTTCAATTCAATGAATAAAATTTACTTTACATTAAAAAGCCAATTGCTCTTCTAGTAATTAAAACTATCAATCTCATGTATTTTTATTTTTGGGTATATTAAGCACTTCACATATTGGACTCATTGTGCTCCACGTGTCACGCTAATATGTGATAATTTATCTCAAATTTTACTACAAGTTTTAAATTTAGTGATTACTAAATTATACAAGATTTAAAATCTATGGAACTTTACAAGTAAATCTACTAATTGCAGGCTGTAGCGTAATTAAATGTTCACATAAATTTCTCCCTTTTATTAAACTTTTATGAATACCTCACTTCTTCAATTGGAAGAACTTTTGCATACGTGGAGAAATCCTACTTGAACAAAATCAACTCTGCAGAGGAGAATGTATACAAAATCAACCCAGAAGTTTTCCGGGTTGCTGCGTGGCTTCAATATTGACAAATATATCATGTATGTAATAGTTGTACAAAAGAATAAGCAAACAATTAGTAAAACATAGAAGCCTTTCAAAATGGAAAGCAAAAAAGACGAAAAAAGATCGAAGGTAGAAAAATGCAATATGGATTAGGTTTTTTTCTTGCCGAAAATATCACAACTATAGTGGAGGGTAGAAATAAGAAGACAGGGAAAACCCAAGGAAAAGCAAGCCTCCAATTGTAGCAACAGTCCTCTGCGAGATTTTTGACGCTAGCATGCTTCCCCCCACCACAGCGAGTGATGTGCAGATCGTGTGCCCTATTGTAGCCCCCACTGCCACACCAACCGCATTCTTGTGTGTTGCCAGCTGAACACAGGAATTCTCGCGGTTAGGATAACATGCAAGCATGTTGTGGTACAATATAGTTAAATTATTTGAATCAATGAGAAAAATTGCATTTGTTATGTTTTTATTTAAATCATTTGAATAAATCCCATTCTTCTGTGTTTTTTATTCTTTCCAAACACCACCTATTTGAGAAGAAACCCAAAACCAACCCCAAAATAATTTATAATTAAACCGCGGCCTTCTAGTAACAAACTTGGTAATAAAGTTAACCAAGACTTTTAATCAGTGGCTTTGGCTCTGGAAAGACACTGACAATCTACAACAGAGATACATTTATGCCAAAAAAGGAAAAGAAAAGCTCACAAACTAATTTAGTTTCTCTTAAAGTATGGCCACAACAGAAGAAGGAAAGAATCCATTTTAGGCCAGTCCACTCCAAAACAAAAATGCAAGGATAATCAATAAACTCACAGCAATTGTTGCGATCTGGCTCCGATCCCCCCACTCAGCTAGAAATGTTAAAATAAATGACTGCAGAACAAAATAAGAAAACTTAAGCCAAGCAATTCCTGTGAAAGACTTACAACAGAGTATTAAAGTGAACAAAGCTTAGCCAAACATCAGCGAAAGAATTAACATCCAACTCACATTACAATATCCCACAGAAAATAATCTGACATAAAATTGGCCCAAAATACCGAAAAAAAATTCTGGATGCTCCATCATACCTCTAAAAATATTGGTGTACAAAATCTAGAGAAGATGCGGCGGACAGCTGTTTTCCCTTGCCCATACTCAAGTTTCTCTTCTACCTGAAAGCAAGATGATTTCATTTGATAATAATACCAAATCCAAGATGTACAATTAGCAGACAGGTGATGATAAAATTAAGGCCAAGAGGGAAAAATAATCTGAAGCTCCACTGAAACTATCTGGAGAAAACTCTTCAAAAAGATATGTCAATCAAACATTAATGGCCTAAGATTAACGGCGATTCCAATGCCCTGAAATGAACACAGAACCATCTCCCTCACCAAAGTGACAAGAATAAAACACCATTGATTTCTGGGAAAATGAGATTTAGGCCAAAAGATGAGGATGATGCGTAAATTAGCTCAAAGGCTAATCCAACAGATTGCAACAGCTTGACAAGGCAACCTAAAGTCTGTCCAAACAACATAGCATTCAACTTTTTGTTCATAAAAAATTTCCAAGCAATGGATAAATGAAAACAAGGCCTCTGATAACACATGAAATAAGAGTATAAACTCTAAGGTTTAAATGATGCAAGAGCACCTTATAAAAGGTTTAAGATCTGGGAGACACTTCAGCCTTCAGTTTTATCTCAGAGCATAGCATCTTATACTTCTATATTTTGTTATTGATACAAGGTTGATAAAACAGTCATGTGACTATAATGAGGTTGTCTAGATTAGTTTGAAATGTGTGCTATATAGGCTGTGATTTATGTAGTATTGTAGCCCCTGTATAGACAGTGATCTAAAGACATTGTAGAAGCAGACTTTGAACAAGTTTAAATCAACCAGAATTAGCAATCTGAGCATTTCTTTGCAGTTTTATCATTTGGTCATTTTTTTTCCTCTTTTTTTTTTTTTTTTTCTGGGTACAGCATGTGTGAATCACATAACCAATCCATTCAATGGTCCTTTCTTCATGCATGGTACACATCCAAAAGGCATATAAAACTTGAAGTGCAAGTTTATACTAGAACTAAGTCATACAGTAGTCCACACAAAGAGCATTTTTGTGCTCTCTTTTCATTTATATCAAGAGATAAAAACAGAAGAAATGACACCTCCTTGGCAGGAATTAGACATATTTCAGGGAAACAAACTGAAACTCAGGACATGAAAAGCATACTTCTTCTATTTCCTTTTTCTGAGATGATTTTGAATCTGATCTCCAAGCAATGTAAATTAACCGCAGCCCAAAAAATGCATAAAGAACTACACATGAAAAGAAACAAAAAGGTTAGATTCCACTCAATTTCTAATCCAGAGCAGCTAAAAGGTTAGAAAGCTGAAATTATGCAGCACAACATACAACCAATAGTCTAGCTAACATTCTAGGTCAATCAAATATCTGCAAGACTATAACAAGAACCAACTTCATTTTTGAGGAAAACAATGCCCATGGATCTGCAGTGTAATGCATTCATCTAATAGGACTAGAATCTGGCACGATGCAATCCCCTAAAAAGATGTCATCCAAAACTCAAAGATAAAAGCATCAAAATCATTTAAAGTGTTATGAACTTAATCAGGAACAGGAATTACCGCATGTGTGATCATGTTAAAATGAATCAATAGCTGCAGGCAGAAACATACTGAAAGCATTACTGCAGCACCTTTTAAAAAGATTTATTAAGAGAAATCCCTATTCTGAAATTCACCATTTATTTTCCCTGGTTTAACGAAAGTGTTAGGCCTACTTCAAATGTTCAAATAGGGTTATAAAGGAGAACCAATGGGCATACAGGTACTTGATGAAGAATTTAGAATAAATGAACAATACAAGAACATGCACCCATTGCCATAAATTTGGTAGAAAAGCACATAAATTAAAGGACAAAGGTCCATAATCAACAAATGTTTGCCAACACATTTTCTGAATACTGAAAACTGAAAACTAATACAAAGAAAATTCAATATAAATAAAGCAAAATTGAGTGTCAAATTCAAGAAAGATTCAATAAGAGATGCTATTTCAGAGTACTTCATCCCCTCCCCCTTTTTTTTGGCAGTCTATACTGCAGCAGCTGATTTCAATGCTTATTTCACTACTTTCCATGAATTGACAACAATTCGCAAATAACCGATGGTGGCAGAGCAATCTACAATCAGAAAAACATAATATCAACAAGAGAAACATACGAGAAGGTTCATCTACCAGTTATTTGCTTCCTTTCTTGGGAAAAATTCATTTTATTTAGTAAGATGAACAACAGTAATTATAGGTCCTTCTACAGCCAATTATCATAGTTGTCAATAAGATGCTTTCTATTGGTAAGCTCAATGACAATTTTTTTTGTAGTGACTTTCTATTGACAGTAACAGATCGGGGAAAACAGCATATACAGATACACAGTTTTGAAATGAACAACAACAGACACTGTTCTCTGATAACCAACAAAATTTGTAGTTCTATACTAGCCTATAACCCCTAGGCTATGAAGTCAAATAAAGTGCTGTTGAAATCAAATATTATTCCTAGTATGGTGCCCAAAGAACTGACATACTGCCCCCATCAAGTTCACAACAGCCAATGCAAGACATTCCATCAAAAAATAAAAGTGTGCATCCTTATATGCAAGACTTTCATAACAAATAGAGTCTATTTTTAGGAGTGAGAAGTGATTCCTAAACCCTACTGATGAACTGCATTTAATTCCATTGTTTTTTTTACTCCATTCAAATTTTAAACCTAGCAAATTCTTCTTGTCCTATATCATTTTGGGGCCTCAAAGTGCACTTATGCTAGCAGAATTTGCAAAGTAAATCATTTAGTAGTTACATCACATAAAACAATAACAATAAACAAAGTTGACATAGTGAACTGAATCATTAACAAAACTTGCAGGCGATCGAAAAAAGAAAGATGGAAATTCTACATGGAAAAGGAATTGCAAGGATATCAACCTAAAACAGAGACAAGCAAGCAGTACGCCATTAACAATTACAAATAAAAGTAAAGTAGTTGTACCAGTAGCTGCACCATTTGTATGCTTCCTTGATATTAAATTTGGTACAATCCTTCCTAATCCAGTGGAAAGTACCTAATTGACATGGACAATGGCAATAAGCTTCAATTGTTAACCTTGAAGCATTCGTTACTATGCTATAAAATTTCTTTGCCAGGTCAAAGATCAAACAAAAGAGAACAACTAAGAAAAGAAAGGGAGGGAAATTTTCTGCTGCTCAAAGTACACATACCATAAAACAAAAAATTAATGAAATAACTTACAGTCATAACAATCAAGGCAGTGAGAGCACCAGATAAGACAATTGACTTAGGGTGGCGCATTGCCATAAGAGCTGCTATTATAAAAGTTTCATCTCCAATCTAAGAAGAACATTATCAATCAGAAGAAACAGCTATTACAAGAGATAATATTTTCATTCTGAATAGGAATTCACGGTAAAGGATTGCTGTCGATAAAACTTAAGCCAGATAAAAATGTAAAAAAAAAAAGGTTGGGGATAAGAGGAAAGCGCACAGAACAGACCTCACTGACGATAATCATTGACAAGCTAGCAATGAATGCATCAAAAATTCCAAGACCCGAGTCCAAATTAAGACCGAGGCTGACAGAATCGATGTCAAAATCATTTGCAGCAATCTGTTCAAAAAAAACAACCACCGCACATAATTATGAAAGCAGATCCCAACACCTAAAGTATTCTAAGACCTATGAATCGCAAGACATGTATAATCTAAACACGAATGGCTCAGCTCCATTCTCCAAACCCTAACGACTTCAAACAGAACAATTCCACATTAAAATGCATATATTATCGCCCGAAACTGAAATCTAGAGAGTTGCTGGCTCTCACCATGCCACGGCGGCCCAGACCTTTACCCGATCCCCTTGATTCTCCATTCTCATTTTCCAACACCGACTCCTAAACACAAAATACAATCAAAAGTCACCAAAAAGTTAATCTAAAGTCACAGATAAAAACAAGAAAGAAAGATGGAGAGAAGGATACCTGAGCAGAGATGGAAGAGAGAGCCAATAGTAGGAAGGCAGCGACAGAGAGAAACCTAAGGGTCGAGAAAAACCCCATGCTACGAAGGAATTTCTCTCTCCAAGCCGATCTACCGTCTCAATTTTTCTGTTAGGAGAGAGAGAAAAAAGAGAGAAGAGAAAAAATTCTAACGCTTATTTTCTCATCAGAATGACATCTGACCTTTGCTTTGCTGTGACTGTGCCGTGCAGCTTTGGATCAATGAGATCTATCTAACGCGGCAAAAGAGAGAGCGGGGGAAGAAGAGAGAGAGGGAATAAACAAAGATCCTGCAAAAATGCGAAGATCCCATAAAGGTTGCAGACGAATGGACGACTGATAAATAACCAAATATTAAATAAACATCATAACGTTTTATGCTGAGGTCCACGTAGCAGGAGTTATTGCAAACTCAATAAAAATAATAATAAATAACGTTGCTACATATTTTAAGAATTAAAAAAAAAAAAAAAAGAGTTGGACTCCCTTCTTCTTTATATTCTATATTTTTATAATTACTTTATATTTCTTTTGCACACAGAGTCACGGGTTCAGACAGTAGAAAAATATATGAAATCGGCAATATCCTAACAAGCGAAGCATTGTGTACAGGGAGAATGTAAGGGTTATCTTCACAAAAGATAACCTAAACACCTATGTCAAATGCGTTGGAGATCTTGAGACAATATCTGTATGTATTTAAAAATTTAAATCTTATATTAAATTTGATATCACATTTTAATCAAAATTTTAAAAATATTTTTTAATTACATAATTTATATTTAAAAATATTTTTCACGATAATCAAGGGACACCCATCTCTCTTTTCTCAAAAGAAAGCACTACCTCTATTTAAACTTTTAACCATTCGGCTGAAAGTGTAAAAAAGCAGGGAAGGTGTCCTTACCATGCTTTATGTATAGTATGGGAGTCTGCTAGCTATCCAAGCAATCAAATGCAGACAAAAGGGCTCATACCATCATAGGAGAATTAATTGAAGACGGATCTTATACAGAAAGTTTGCTAGCTTTGTCGTCTGACGTGTAGTTAGGCAAAGGTAACTCGGTAGCTCACGTTTTAGTCAAAGAAGGGTTGTGTGTGATAGACGAAATTGTATAAGGTGAAATTAGTCTTTTCCACGTTTCCTTATGTTTTTTTGTTGAATCAGATGCATTGTTATTGTATTACTAGTGATTAAATTTCCTATCTTCTAATAAAAAATAAAAAATAAAAATAAAAATAAAAAGAGGATAAACTTTAAACTGCTCAACAAGCCTACCAATCTACAACTTAATTTGGCTACTGCAGATAATTGAGGAATATGATTACCAAATAAATAAATTTTTTTGATCATACCAGAGTTCAAGTGCCTACCGTGTATTTAAGTCATACACAATTTAAATGAATTTGTTTAATCTTTTAGTTTGGAGTAAATGAAGTTGTTTATATGTGCCGTATTCAATAGTCAAATAACTTCTATTTAATTATAAACTTATTATTATTATTATTAAAAATAATGATAATAATTTTATAAGACGTATAAACAAAATATTAACTTTTAGTTCATACGTAAATTTTGCGGGGTAAGATTTGTTTGTGATTAAAATATTATAATTACAATTCTGAGGAAAAAAAAATCTAAAAGACATAGATCATCATCTCTTAATTGTTACAAATCTTCAATGTTAGATATAACTAATCAATCTAAAAAAATTGTTCATTTATTTTAGGTTTTTATAATTATTCCATCAAAAAATATGTAAAAAGTAAAATCAATGATTTTTTGTATTATTTTTATAAATTAAAATTTTATTATTTATACATCCTTGTCAACATTGTCTATAATTTTATATGCTAATATCAACTATGTGCAAAACATAATATTGAGTACCAGAATATGCATTACCCATAAACACACTTCACACCTGATTTATTCAATAAGAAAAAAAAATAAATGGAAAAAGAAAAAGAAAGGAATTAAAAGGAGAGGAAATGGAAAGTAGAAAATTAAATCCAGATAGTGGAAATAGTAAGAGCAGTTTAAATGGAACAATCTTGTGGCACACCCCTTTAAAAACACTCGTTCTCAACATCTGCCACGTGTCACAAGATAGGTTGTCTCACCACTCAGTGACGTCTGTTATGAAATTTGGTTAGCGAGTGGTGGTGGAGAAGTTAGAGTGCTGAAAAAAGAGAGAAGAAGAGACATCCCTTCCTCTCTCCCTCTCTCCCTCTCTCATTTTGTACTCTTCTCTTCTGTTGCGGGTGTAAGCTGGAGGGGAGAGAGAGAGAGAAAGAGACAGAGCGAGAAAGGCGAGGGAAGGCTTGTCTGGTTTTGGAGGGGCTAATGAGAGTTACGGAGGGGAGTGATGACGTGGCTGTTTGGTGATGGAGGAGAAGGAGGATCATAACGGTAACTGCTTGTTTATCGAATGGATTTCGACGCCGGAATTCCAATTTCCCGTGCGGCTCCGCCGTCCTCTCTTTCCGAGGGTTTCTCTTTGTCGTCGTCGTTGAGCGAAGGTGTATTTAATATTCTATCTCTCTCTCTCTCTCTACATCTTTCATTTCAATTTCGTGTAACAGTTTTCTTTTTTTTTTTTTTTTTTTTTCCGAATGAAACTTTTTTTTATTATTATTATTTAAAATTGAAGCTTGCGGATGGTCAACAGCGGTGGTATTGTAACTTAACTAGCTGTAAGATGTTTTACTTTATTGGCTTTTTTGATTTTATGCCTATCACCTCACATTAATGTGTTTTGTGTAAATCCAATTCCGGATATTTGGTGATGGAATGCTGTGAAATTATATGGTTTTGGATAGATGTGTGATCCCGATTATTTAATGTCGTTCAGATGCAATGTGGCAAATGAACTTGCGATCAACTGAAACAATGGAATCATCTGGGCCTTATCCTGAGCGTCCCGAAGAGCAAGATTGCTTATACTACCTCAGGACAGGCCTTTGCAGATTTGGTGCTACGTGTCGATATAATCATCCCCCTAACAGAAAGCTGGTACGAAAAGCAGCATCCATGAAATGATGCTTTGATAAAAAAAGAAAAAAGTTTACATGAAACTTGTACACTGCCATAAAGGCTCTTTATGATTTCTATCGTTGTTCGTTTTTTTTTTTTTTTTTTTTTGGTGGTAATTTAGGTTGTACAAAGTCAACAGAAGTGTGGTTTGGCAAGCGTATTTCTGAAGTTTCTGTTTTCTCATCCACAGAGACTCCTCTCTCTCTCTCTCTCTCTCAGAGACACACAAGCACTTACCCCAGACATGTACACATTCACTTGCATTGTGGCATCTGAACAAATTTGAACTTCTTTAGTCATTCATGCACTAGGGCACCTAGAGAAGATGCACATGCAAATGTTTTTATGTTCCTTTGCACACTGAAACCCCTTGTATGTCACTAAACTTTTCAGTCCAAAATTATCTGGTTGGATCAATATGTCGAAAAATATCTAATTGGATTGATATGTCAAAACTAAATTCTTTTGCATGACAGGCTATTGAGATGGCAAGATTGAATGGGGAATTTCCAGAAAGAATAGGACAACCTGAATGCCAGGTACAATAAATTTTTTTGGTTCTGTTAACCCATTTGAATTTAAGGCCACATAGTTTTCACACATGGGGATGAGGCTTAGACCATATGTAAACTGATTAAGAATTTTATATGAACCATCAAGTTGAGTTTTGTTTGTAAAAAGAGTTTGATTGATCATTGAAAAGGTAGTTTTGATTGGAGAAGATCACAGTTCAATTATCCATGTAAACAGCCTATTATATCCCATAAATCCTAAGTCCATGAGGAAAGGGATCATGACATGAAAATAAACATGTAATAAACCAAAATTGTATAGGAAAAGATCACATGATGAATCAAACAAGATGGTTTAGAACACAAGAACTGAGGGGGATGACAAAAGACATGACCTGAATGGAGTTACATAGTGACCCACAGAAAGGATTTTCCGCAAACATGAAGGCAAAAACAAATGAACACAAACAGGAAACAACCAGAATAAATGGAGCTTAAACTTCAAAGGAAACTAGATTTTGATTTTGATAAACTGAATAGTGATTGGGGATCACCCCCCCACACATAGCACACCTACTCTGGTGCTGGAGAAACACTGAGGGATTCTAAAAGGGTGTAAAAAAAGGTTCCAAACCACAGGGGGAAGAAATGATAGTAGCTGCCAAGTATGTGCACAGAATTGGACAAGGTGAAAGAGCTTCAAAAGTTCTCCAAAGGTCCTTGAGAGAGGTGGAGAGGTTGGATTAAGGAGGCTTGGAGACATGAACAAAATTAGCTGGGGTTGGATTGGATGAAAAATAGATGAGAAAGCCTGAAGAGACCTCAGGGTGCCTTGCTGCATTGTGGTATTTGATTGTATGAAAAAGAAAATCTGGAGTGGCTATTCGGAATTCAATAGCTGTATAATTTTTGAGGAGTAATTTCCATTTTGTAAATTCTGTTCTGTACAGAAATCATTTGTATTTTAGTCATCATAAATTTCTTCATTCTGGAAGCATGGGTTACCTTTAGCGTTCAAGTTAACTATACAGTTGTGGCTAAGTGAGCATTGATATCTTTTCGAGGATTTGAACATGCATGGATGAAATTATTGAGTAGAAAATCCTGATGGTCTAGAATTGTACATGATGAAGAGCAAAATTTACCTTTCTGGGTGGTTTTCTTCTTTCATTCTCTCTAGGTAAAGTGGGATAGTGTGATAATGGACGACATTGACTGCAGTTTACGAATTGACAATAAAGATAATACAGATATTGCCGATTGAGGGGATAAGTGTTGATTATTGTTACTGGCTAGTATGTTAACAAATACACTTATGGCTCTGGATAATGATGAGACGGTGGTTGGAAGAGTAATTTTGATTTGCTCTGGATCCTGGCACTGTCAAATAATTTGAAAGTTGTAATAAATGTTTTCTTTTTTTTTTTTTTTTGATTTTTGGCATGGCTATTCATTACACTTAATACTAAACTAAGGCTCAAATATCAAAGTAGCAGAATTTGGTTTATTCTGTTTATGGTCATTGCAGGTTTTTCTTTTTGTTATTCAGATTTCTTGCACATGTCATGCAAAGGAAATCTATATTCCCCTTTTCCTCTTCCCCTCCCTTTTTAGCTGTACATTGGAAGCTTTAACTTTTGTTTTAGCTGCCCTGCAGTACTACCTGAAGACTGGAACTTGCAAGTTTGGAGCCACGTGTAAATTTCATCATCCTAGAGACAAGGCTGGGATTGCTGGAAGGGTTTCTCTGAACATTCTTGGCTACCCACTTCGACCAGTATGGATTTTACTTTGTTTTTTACTCTATTAGTTCATTGTGATTTTAAACATTTGGCATATTTGGACACTCTGGCATGTTCTTGAGTGGTTGTTTATAGCATTTTTATTTTAGATATCAGGGAGGCAGAAGTTTAGGTGAGGGTGGGGAGGGGGTGAGAGAGAGAGAGAGGGAAATGGTTCATATCTTCAAAGGTTAGTGCAGGGGAAATCTTCAGAAAGGTAAGATTAGATAGAGGATATAAATTTTAAGATTTATCACATGAGAGAGAGAGAGAGAGAGAGAGAGCAAGAGTGATGGCTGACACCGTAATGAATCAATAAGACAGGAAGTGAATATTTAGTATGGTTTGGTGGGCCCTAGGTGATAGTTTGATCTAGCTTGGTCTGACTGATTGTTGACCGTCAGATGCATTCCACATTTTATCATGTCCATTATCCTTTGTTCATAGGATATCTTTGTTTAAGAATGGTGGGAATGAATTTCCTGGTGCACACTGCCTTTGGTTCCATTTATCAATTGATTTATGTTTCTGCCTCCATGTTCATGATTTTTCATTCCATGGAAGCATGTTTTCTTAGTGTCATTCATTTAGGCATTGAGAACTTGTGTGTCACATTCCTTGTCTTTTGTAATTGTGGGAACTTGAACTTTCTCTTATGCAGAATGAGATGGAGTGTGCGTATTATTTAAGAACTGGACAATGCAAGTTTGGAGGCAATTGTAAGTACCATCATCCTCAACCAACGAGCATGATGGTTCCATTGCGTGGTTCCTCTGTTTATCCTACTGTCCATTCGCCAACTACTCCTGGTCAGCAATCCTATCCAGGAGGGATTTCGAACTGGTCAAGACCATCATTTATTAGCAGCCCACGCTGGCAATCTCCTTCAAGTTATACACCTTTGATCCTGCCTCAAGGAGTTGTATCTGTTCCAAGCTGGAACACATACAGTGTAAGATCCTCTGTAGCTATTGTTGATAAGGCATTGAAGCATGTTGAGCATGCTTGTTGCAACTGGGGAGTGCAGATTAGGGTTTCTTTGGTAGTAGCTTTATTGTGTTCTGATTTTATGTAATCCTTGAATTGTCAACTTATCTCTTGCCACAGCATGACTCACTAAGAAGTCATCTGTTATGCATTCCCCGAAAGATCTTTCAACTGTGCTAATTAGTTGCTGAGCTTGCATTGATTTTGAATTGTCCTTTTTCCTCATCTAATTTAATTTCTTTTTTTTTTTTTGGAATCATCGAGCTGTGAAACTAGCATTCAATGTCTGACTAAACTTTCGTTATATTAGAGCAAAGATTTTCTTTGTTTTTGGGAAATGTATGGGGCTGTAAGTTGTAATTTTTTTTTTTTCAATCTTTTCTCTGGGAGTTTAGTTGGATCCTCAATTTATGGCTTGGCTTGCATCCTTCTTTCTACATGGGTTTATAATTACGCATGAAGCTGAGGCTTAGTCAATGTGGTTCAGAATTTTTTGGTGATGACAGTTTCCTTCCTGCAGTAAAGTGTGTTGGCAGGTTTGGGGTTAATGGTGGTTGTAGATGCAGTGCTGCTGCTTGATAAACATTGTGGCAATGTTGCCTGAAACTCTATGAATTATAATTGGGCATGAAACTGAGATGTTAATGTCATATGTGGTAATTTGGAAAAAGTTTTCTTTGTTACTGGATGCTAGTACCAATTCTCCTTCTCACAGGGTGTTTGCTGAATTGCCTTTTTTATGTCAACCAACTCGTTTATAGGATTCACTTACAATGAGAATGAAGTGGGGAAGTTTGTGGAGAAATAACATGGAATGCACTCCAATCCTTAAAGTTTTCAAATTTTAAGGATCAAAACAATGAAATTGACACTCTACACATCATTGTAAGCAGTCCTTGGCTACTAGTATCAGCCAATTCCTGAGCTTGTCTTAAACAATACCTGGGAATCAGTTTTTTTTTTTTTTTTTTTTAAATCATGTGTGCATCCAGATATTTTCAAATTTATTTAAATATGATTTGAACTTTGAGGTAGGGGGTTTTCTACATCTAATTTCACAGCTCCAACAGATGGCTTCCATGGACTCATTGTATTGCAGCTGTATGTTCATCTCCGTGCATAACTTGCTTTATTAATTGAATTGACCATGTTTTGCTTTCCAAAACTCGTGAAGATTGAGAAGTGTGATGTGCTAATATATTGCAATTTTTCCAGGGTCAGCCAGGGCCAGTGTCATCTCCAGAGGGCCAGCAACAAACAGGAAACAGTCAAATATATGGAACTTCTCGCCTTGGTGAATCAAAAACAACCGGATCTCAAGGGACATTTTCTTCTTTTCTCTCTGGGTCTGTTCCCACAGGATTTTATGAATCACAAAGAGAGAATGTTTTTCCTGAGAGACCTGGCCAGCTTGAATGCCAGTTTTACATGAAGACTGGAGACTGTAAATTTGGTGCAGTTTGTAGGTTCCATCATCCGAGAGAACGATTAATTCCTGCTCCAGACTGTGTCTTGAGTCCAATTGGCCTCCCTTTACGCCATGTAAGTTTGTCATTGATCAGTTCTTTCTATCTGACTTTGCTTTTAACAAGCCATTTAACTAGTTTGAGCTTAATTGGCTCCTTAAATTTGAAAATTAACCAAGAATTGAGCTAATGGCATATGGATACTGCCAACTAAAATGTATCTATTTCAAGCTTTTATTGGTGATTACTCATTCTTCTACACTTCTAAGCATGAATCATACATTTTCAAAAACATTTTTTCCTTTTAAAGGTGCAGCATATATTTTCATGCAAAATTTCATGATCTGATGAGAAATTATTGTCTTACTTGCCTCAACTTGGGACTTTAAACGGTAACGTATTTTTTTTATGTTCTTATGTGTTTTGTAGTTACGTTTATGTCTTGATTTTTTTTGTTAATTCCAAATTTGATTGGAGGTGAATCTTTTTTCCACCATTCCATTCTAAATTGTTGTGCAATATAGGTGCTCTAAATCCTTCCTAACCAAAAATTCTTGAATTAAATTAGGTCATTGTCTCCCTCTCCCATTGTCATCCATTTGGATTTGGTCATTCCTCTTAATTGGAGTATTTGTAGGTCTGTGTTGGACATGTCCAAACTAACGTGCCATCACTCCCTCATCTTATCTCTAATCAGTGTGCCACTTACTTTACTATAGATATCCTCATTTTGTTATTCAATCCTTCATGGAGTTACCACAAATCCATCTAAGCTGTTGTTCAATAGAATTGACCCTTAAACTTAATGAAAATTTTGCAGAAAATGTCCAGTTGGGGAACTTCTGCCCCATTTAGTATAATAGTATAATAGTGTGCTCTTTGGCATTTCCAACATTGCTAAAATTACAATGCATGTATTGTTTTTTTTGTGGCTTGACTCAACATAAAATCTTGGGTATTCCTTTGTAATTCTAATTTATGGTTTAATCCCTCATTGGTCTCATCTAATAGGATTATGTCATCAACAAATAACCTGCACCATGGGACATCTCATATCAACTTGAATATGTCTTGTCAATTCATCCGTGAAACAGAATTATAGCAGAACCCTGGGAAATTCTCCATATCACCTCCTACTGTCTTCACGTGGGTTACTGCTGCTGCTCCATACATGTCTCTCACTAGATTACTAAATAATGTGGAGATCTTCCTAGTCATTGCCCACAATGACACTTGCCTAGAAACTCTATCGGATACTTTCTCTAGATCAATAAAAACCATATGTGGATCAAACTTCTTCTCATCAATGTTTTTCCACCTTCTTAGGAAGAAGACGACTTTTGTTGTTGTTCTATCTGACATAAGCCTGAATTGACTGTATGAGATTGAGACTTCCTCTTCAAGTGTTGTTCTATTATCTTTTCCACAGCTTCATGATGTTAAAAAAGGGGAGACAATTATACCATATCACACAAATGACTGAAAAGCTTTTGTTTCCAGTACTGCATGCACTGTGTGGTTTTGGACCCAAGACTTTGATGTTGTGAATAACAATGCAATATTTTTCCCCGTGACATGCTTCTAATTGTCTCAATTTACCTTTTTTTAATGACGTGAATGAGAAACTTCAGAGGCACTTAGAGAGACTTGCGTAAAAAAGGAAATTGCCTGTCATTTCCTATGACATTATTGGGTTGAGTTGTTATGTGTCTTTTGTATTATGAATGAGATTGATGTAGGTCACATTTATATTTTAACAGGGAGAACCTTTATGCATGTTCTACTCTCGTTATGGCATCTGCAAATTTGGTCCAAGTTGCAAGTTTGATCACCCTATGGGAATTTTCATGTACAATGTCACAGCCTCATCTTCAACTGTTGCTCCAGTTCAACATTTCCTTAGTTCTGCATCGGGTTCTGCTGCATTGACTCTGTCTTCAGAAGGCCTTGTTGAAACAGGCTCAACGAAGCCCAGGCGGCTTTCACTGTCAGACCCTAGACAGATGTCTTCTGGTGATGATAGTGTTGACACAGAGGGATGAATGCTGCTGATAGATACAGTCACATACTTTTACAGCTTTTGGGACAATAAAAAACTGGTCTGCAAATGCATTTCAGATTGCTGGAGATGTACAGAGTGATGATAATGCAATTCAGTTGACAGATTTGACTCCACTGAATTTTGTATTGCCATGTTGTATATAAGTCTACAAATGTTGTCACATTTGGTAAAACCAAAATGTGAACATTTCTTTCTCAGATTTGCCTTTTCTTTCTCACATCTAGAACAATGTGATAATTGTTGGAGATTGAAATGCCCACATTAGGGTCTTGCACCTTGTAATGGTTGGATATGTGCTGCTTGTTTGCATGGTTGTGGAATTGAACATATCAATCTGCACAATCATGATCATATTCTTCTGAAACCTTTTAACTTACTGAAATGCATTTGCTCCTCTTATTGACAACAATCCTTCAAAATCCTTAATGTATCATAATTATCATCTTTCTTTGAGGTGAATTATTGTCTTGCTATTGATTCTCATTTGTTTACTTGTCCAGATAGATTTCTTTTTGCAGAACTCTATTCTGGATGAACTTTTGGTTTGAAAATGGAGTTTGATGGGAGCAGCACAATGAAGAAAAAAGTTGTTGCTATAATCTCAGTGAACAAACTCTGGAAGGTTTCCATGCAAATGATGGGCTTGTGATGGTATGATAATAGCTACTAACAAGACCTAGAGATTTTTGCTCTGTTGGAGTTCTGACATTAAGTTGTTGCGTGGCAAAGTCTGATTTTAACCTTATTTTTCAGGATTTGTGATGAAAATGACAGAATAATGGTTACAGAATGCTAGATCAGGTCAGCAGCAACGCATGTCTTCTCCAGTACATTCCCAAAGTTACAACAGGTTCGTTGAGGACAAAGCTAATGATTTCCCTGGCCTGTAATTCTGAAAAATGCAATCACTGGAAGGTTGTTGGATTTAGGAATGGTTTTGTGTGTAAGTATCGGCATTCTTGTGGTGTCTGTCAGAATATTTAAGTGGTTTACAACTGCTTCTATATAATAGCATAAACATTTCTTGAATGCTTATTTTGGAGATCATTTGGGATGGTTTATGCACTCTACTCCTTTTTTATTACATGTTTTGCCTGCAAAATTTGGATTTTCTGGCTTTGCATAAATGATTGTGTATATGGGAAATTGTATTTTCCATATCCTTAGTGTACCATATCCATTCAATTGGCTGTGTCATGGAGTCACAAGCTGTTATGTTAAAGCAGTCCTCTAGAGAGTGGGCTTTCCAGTCGTGCCTTACCAGCCTGCCCCCAGGACTTCCCCCATTGGCTCCTTTTGTTGTCTTGGGGATGAGTTGATGCTACACTACAACCTTCCATTTGGACCCTGAAATTCAGAGAAGTGTAGAGCGTAAGGATTTTTTTTTTTTTTTTTTTTGTCGTCCCTATAGTTTTAAAAAACCAGTAAGGGCATTTTCTAGGTTTGTGACCTGATTATTATTTAATAGCTTTGGAGAGCAAAATGTCATGTCTCTAGAGGTGTCATCTTTCTTGCATTTGTTGGCTCAGGCAGCATGGTTTCACAATACTCTTTTGAGCCTTTCTTCTCTGTCATATTATGTCTTTGAAGTTGAACTTATTTACTTTTTCCTGAAGCCAAATAATATTAGCTTTTTACAAAAGGGGTGAGAAAAGAATTCCAAGTGATATATACAACCACTACTTTGGATGTGACAAAATCTAAAATCTGTTCTAGACATACCCTGCCTTTCTGTTACGTGAATTAGCGAATGTGATTGCGTAGGACGGTTATTATTATTATTTTCCTTTATACACAAGGACGACTGTGCTCTTTGCAGTAGCCTAGTAGCAGCAAAGAACTGAATCCTTTGTTGATGTGAAAGAGAACTCTTTTAGCATCGGCCAGTGCAGTTGTGTCATCTTTGCGCGGATGTTCTCATGGGTTAATTATATTTGCTAATTACTATTCCACTCTTCCGAGGAGCAAATCGTAAAATCATATTTGCCTGCATGTTTCCTCTCCCCTCCGTGGTCGGGATTAGTAAGACTGGAATATTTGTTGTGCGTTGGAGTGGTTGTGGCAATGACTAATGTTTCTTGTAGGCAAAAAAATTTGATCTCACAGATCATTTGAGAGAATGAATCAAAATTAATCATGATCAATGACTCGTATATATGATGAACTTTAATGAATATGGTGTACAGGTTATGTAGCTGAGTGGTGGGGAGGTTCTGCAAGGGCTGCTTTTAAAAGCCCCTCATGCCCAGAGTCTAAAAGGGTAGCAGACCCTCTCTCAAGCCGCTAAACTATGCCATAGTGATTGCAGAAAACCTGCAATCCATCTCCCCGTTTCATCTCTAATTAAGCCGCCGCAGCAGCAAAAGGTCTCGGATTCTCCAGGTAACTTGCATGCACATTCTGATTTTGCTAGATGATATTCATGGGTGGTGTTAGTTTGCCACAACTTACAGTAGTTAGCTTACTCCTTTTGGGCTTTTTAGCCCTCCAATTAACCAAAAAAACAAAAGCATCCATCATCTCTGAAAATTAAAAGAGAGTAGTAGTTCATCTTGCAGTAGTAGAAGCCTAAACGTACCTCCGCATTAATTAATTTTTCATGATAGTTGTTGGAAGAAAGAGAATTCGAAAATGCAAAACCCCCAACACAAAACATTAAACAATCAAAGCGAGTACTCGCAGATCAGCGTTAATTTAATGGACTCAACTACATGACTCGAGATTTTGGTCACAGGCCGGCCGAAGTGATGATAACGTCACTCTGTGCCGAAGATAATAAAATTTACCATTTTGAATTTTAAAATTTTTCATCAAAATATGTAATTTATTCAACAAACATGTATGTAACAACTATAATAAAAATGTGTAATAAGACTTTAAAAAATTAATTAAAATGATGATAAATACAAAATATGATAGAATATATAAAGAAGTGTTAAAAAAATCTAATAATTATGATATTAAGTTAATTTAATATGTATGTATACAATTATTTTTTATGTTTCACTTTTTTAAAATTCTGTTACACATAAATTATATTAGATTTGTAAATAATTTTAACAAGAACTTTTAAAATTTTAAAGTTTAGTATGGGAGATCATAGATGAAAGAGAGTAATGTAACGTCGGATGAAAGAGACTGCCCAGATGGCTTGCGTTCTTCATGTTAAACGCAGTGATAACGTCAGAATAGCATCGTTTCCACTCTATCATTGCAGCCTCTCTCTCTCTCTCTCTCTCTCTCTCTCTCGTTTTTAACTCTTCATTATTAATTATTTTGATAAGGGACAAAACATATTAAGTAAAAGATAATTGCAGTAATCCTTCCGGGTTGTTCCAGGCAATTTTTTGTCTTTTGTGGCTTTAATACTGCTGGCTCCAACAAAGTTCCGCCAGTTTTAGTCGATTTTTAGGTGGTTTGGTAGGAAATCAACAGCACATGACCATATCTAGACACTACCAAAAGCTTTGAAAAAGAAAATGGTTGCTGGCTTCTCAGCCTACGTTTGCAGCCATGCCACGTCCTACTGGGGCCCAACTTAATGGTTTGCCTCTTTTCAGTATTTCCTGAACAAGATGGTTGATCATGTGCTCCAGGGCATTTCCAATTTCTAAAGCATCACATTCCTAAGGTTTCAAACACATGAATTTCTAACTTGTTTGGTATTAACTTGATAATAAAATTTATTCCAACGACAAACCCTCCAATTCCAATGACTGAAGTACAAAATAAAAGGGAACTCAAAAAAATTTTAAAAAAAAAAAAAGCTGATAGTGTTCAAAAAAATAATAAAAAAATTTTAAGTTGGAAGAATTCTTTTTTTAAAGTATAAGAAATAAAATAAATAAATATCTTAAAAAATATTTTAATAGTTAAAAATTTTTATTTTCATTTTTAAAATATCACAATCTAATCTGAATAAGTTGTAAGAAATTTATAAGAATAAAAAATTTATTTTTATTATATAATTTATAAATAAAATTTTTAATAAATAAAAAAAGTAACCGTCTTAAATTTTAAAAAAAATGTAAGGAAAAAAATTAAATTAGGAAAAAAGTCTCAGTTCGGCAAATGTCCTTCACTCACACCTCCAATCACCATCCCACTCAGTCAATAAAGTAAAAAGTGAAGAAACCCAATTAAAGCACCCTTTTTCTCACGTTATAAATGCCCACTTAAAAGGTTTCAAGTTTCAAACGTCACGAATCACAAATCACAATCCCATCAACCTAATTGATTACAACCTTCGTATTTTGTATTTTATATATATAGGGCAGCGGAGAGGGCACCACATTCACTCAATCCAAAGCCGAGTCCTCAGAGGATCAAAACCCAAAATCTAAACTGCCAATTTACAAATTTCTCTTTTTTTATTTTTATTTTTTTCTTTGGGTTTTTTCAAGCAGCAGCGAATCATCATGTCTGCTGATTTTCTTACTGTTTCTTTCGCTCTGTTGCTGCTTTTAGGTAACTTTATCAATCACAGTGAAGCAAGCACAAACATAGACCCAGTGAGCTTCTTCTTCTTGTTCCTCTCTCTCTTTCTCTCTCCCTCTCTCTTATTTAAAGGGTGTTCTGATTCATTGATATTGTTTGCTTTTCTTGAAAAAATTGGGCATGATTTCTTGTGGGTATTAAGTGGATTGAATGTTTTGTTAGTGGGCTTTTTTTTTTTTTTTAATTTTTTTCCCTCTCTTTTTGATTTGGAGGCAAATGGGTCTGCAACAAGCAGCGAGATGGTGCCGTTGATGGAGCCATTGAAGATTGTGGAGATGAAATTGATGGCCAATGATAGCAGGAGGAGATTGAGTGGTGGCTTCCAGATATGTGCGCTCTGCACTTGCTGTGGAGGTGCTAAAGGGGTGTGCTTGCCATCTCCATGTTGCTATGCCATCAATTGCCAGATACCCCACAGGCCCTTTGGCTACTGTGCTTTCACTCCCAAGACCTGCAATTGCTTTGGATGCCATGTTTGATTCCCCACAATTTGGTTATATTTTAATTTTAATTTTGGTGCTCATCTTTGATTATGTTGGGTTGGTTAGGGAATCTGGATGGGAGGAAGAAAATATTATCTGCTCTTGATATGTTTTGTTTATAATTTGTCTCTTCCTTTTTCTTTTTCATGATTACTAGTCTTTTAGTGTTGCTATTTGCAGGTGACCTTTTCGCTACTTCTAGTGGAAATTGTGCATAATTTTTTTTATTTTTTTTTGTTTTTAAGGAAGTGGCAATGACTGAAAGATATACAAGGGCTAGATTTAGAATAATGTGGGTATTTGGCAGAAACATTATTGTTTGTTTACAAAGCTATCAGACTTTGTGATTATCTAATTTGGTTGTTTGGTATTCAATTAATGCCATTGCTCAAGTGGAAATGCTCATTAAGGCTGGCGTGTCTCACTCGTGACAAAGATTAAGATGCTTATTATTTTATTTGTGTGCTTACATTTGTTTAATGCAAAGCTGTAGATCTTAGGGGGACTGCTTTCAATATGAAACTGTTCCCCCCGAGTTCTGCTTGTGATTTTGCAGCAACTTGTTGCGGAAGTACTGGTTCAACGTTGTTCTGCGTAAGTACTCGTTCAAAATTGTTTTCTTTATTCCACTATCTCTTTTGCTTCTTTGATTGCACTCTCTTCCCAACTGTTTGCACCACAATTGAAACCATCAGTTGATCAGAACTAGCATCATTGCTCTGGGGCCTCTATTAATGTTGCTTTCCTCGTAGTTGTGCTGGCAATTGAAAGCCTGGTTTTCTTATGTACGTGGGGTCGTGTCAAGTTCCAACAGATCATATTTTGATCTTTGTGGTCCTATTTGAATAATGAGAATACCCATCCTCCCTCCTTTTGTGCTTACTCAATCACACACTCGCTTGGGGGCAGTGAGGGTGGTTTTTGAATGACCCCAAATAGACGAGTGCTGATTGCTTGTCTACAAAGCCCCTGCAGGGAAAGCGTTTTTATTGATGGTAGATGAGATAGAGGTGATGATATTAATGCATGCATGTGTAGCCAACCCCAAAGGTAGTGGGGGATGTTGGGTGGGGCAATTAAACCTAGTTGCTATCTGGTTGTGAGCTAGGGGCTTTTATAGTTCTTGCAATCCTATTAGTTTATACCATCATACATCTTTTGCTAAACCTACACAACACTGTATTCCACATTATCATTTTTGTTTTCAGAGACACAAGTTTGCATCAGATCTTATACCTTTGAGCAAACCTGTAGCAATGAGTTTCTAACATATAGGCAATTTTGGGAACATAAGTGTCCAAGGCGTACTTGGGCTCATTGTGGGCTAGGCTAGGAATATGAAGTTTCTTATTTAAAATCGTGTATGTTTTTTTCAGGCTAAATGCCCTGCAATTGACCAAAAAAAAAAAAAAAATCATTTGTGAGTTGATCAGGGCGGATTAGGCTTTCGAATCTGTTAACTAGTTTAATATGTGTTGTGTTTTTTTTTTTTGGTTGGGTGGGGGAGATGGGGTGCGTGGGGTCGTTGGTTAACCTAACACAAGGAATTTTGGAGCTGTATTTGCTCTTTTGTTTGGCATTTAAGAAACATATTTACGCGTTAGGTTGAGGGTCTCGAGTCTGCAGCGTCAAAGGCGCCAATTGACCAAAACGACTTGTACACAGACAAACTATGAACGATGGGAATGTTCACTTGGATAAGGATGAATCATGGCATATATAAGGATATGGGGCAATCAGAGCAAGGAAAACATAAGGAACATTAAATCGAAAGACTCAAACAAAAGCCAATCATCTCGACTGGTGAAATGTACAAGCTTTTCTTTTAAATTTCCAAGATAAAAATATTCAATAGCTGCCAACGGTTTTGTCATTACAGCAAGACCCAACACTGATAAACTTGAAAATGCTCACGCAGCATAGAGTCATCTGCGTTGCTTGTTGGCCCGCCATGGCATTTCCCATGAAAGCCAAGAAAATTAAGACCCTGAGTATCATGCCCATCAACCTTTGCATGGGGCTTGTTGAACCATTGGACGACGCCAGCCCCATTCTGCAGATTTTCTCGTCCACAAAAATTATGAAGTTTGCCCCCAAAAGACTGAGAAATTTTGTTTTATTTTTGAAGAAAAAAGGTTCAGAATTGAGAGGAGAAATTTCACCACCGATGTGTGTTGATGTTAATGGCAGGGTGCTCCAGAAATATAGGATTTATTCGGGGATTCTCGGGTCAGTTTGCGCAAATTTTCTAATTTTTGTCATGTTTGGAGGTTAAAAAGACTATTTTTTGGCAAATTTCATCCACAAAACGCTTGCAACCCCACAACTTCCATCGAAAAAACAAATAAATAATTTGCACCACAAACTCCATGATATTTACCAAGAAGTAGCACGAAATGAACTTTAATTGATTGAAAACAAATAGGAAAAAATAATTCATTGAGATAAAACATATTTGTTGACTTTTCCTAGCATGTACCTATATATCCATCACCATTTTGCCTCCACCAAAAAGAAGGGGCTTAATTACAAAGACATGATTTACACCATCTGCACACAAAGGCAGGTTGTCAATTTAGCCCCCAAAAATAGGAAAAAAGATTGTTCTGAAATATCTGAAAATTCCAAAACCAAAACTCAGATTTTCTGCATGAATCCGTCACTACAACTTATCTTGTCTTTCTATGTATTATCTCCAAATGCACTCTTCTATACTTGGAATGTTCACAATTCAATTAACCGAACTAGACCACAAAATCCGAAAACAAAACCAAAAACTTCAATTACGTTAAATTGAAAATGGAAACCGAACTGAATTTTTTTTTTTTTTTTTTTGCCAAAACCCCGTATTCCAAATTCAACCACCCTCCCCATTGCCATTATTAATTGCACTTTGTGCTAAGGATGGCTGGCAAGACATTCTTTTACCGTGTCCCTTTGGGAGACAGGAAAGGACGGGTGACCTAAATCCTGATACTCAATTCTCTTTCGTTGTGTGCAAGCATTATAGTTTCTGCTTGCTTGTTGCTTCCTATTACGGTTTTTTTTTTTTTTTTTTCAAAAGGATGAACTCCCTCTTCTTGCACTCAAATCCCAAAGAGAATATGCCCATTCTGAAGGATATCGCAACTGTATTCCTAGGGGTTGGGATGATCTATGGCTTCAGCACTTGATACATCGATAGATGACAATATAAGGCAGCATGAGGGCTGCCAACACCCGCAACTCTTTCCGGATGGGCTGTAACAATTTTCGGTTATTATGTATTGTATTGATATTTGCTTCCAGTCTGGGATCCATCTCGAGTGAATGGGGCTTTACCTGCAACGACACGTTGGGATAGGTCATACCAGGAGATAAAAATGAGGTTCCACATCACAAATTTAGGGAACATACCATTGTTTTCAAGCTTGTCATATTTTCAGTTTCAGCAGCATGGGCATTTATTGATGAATGTGTCTGCAATAACATTCATTAGACACAAACATTTCATCAAATCTAAGATCCGTAGGTACAAAGTTCCAAATAGATTCCTCGGGTCAGTTTTGGCTCAGTAGAGGCACAAGTGTCAGGACGTGAAGAATCAGTGGTTCCAAATGAACACACCTTAAGGTCCAGCAAACTTCCGGGAGTACAAATCTTTAGGTCACCAAGGTAAAATGCCAAGGGGTCTTGATATCTCGCCTGGTATCAGCTTTCTCAAGAAAAAGGAACAGAAGTTTGAAGAGCTGAAAATGTGAGAATAAAAAGTAGAGGTTGAAACGATGGTCTAGAGCTCTACTTTGGTTCTCCAATTGCTTTCATTTTGGGTCATCACAATTTATACTCTTTTGGCAGATTATAAGTTTTCTTTCTTTCCTTCGTTTCCTTTTGTTCATTTACAGTTTATATACCCTTGCAAATCAGAAGTGTTGGTACAAAAACTTGCGCGTAAAAACCCTTCAGGAAATTGTCACTGATTCGGTTAATTCGAATGTCTTCTTATTCAAGCAGTATGTCGGCATTGCTTGTGTAAACTTATTGCACCACTTTAGGAGAAGTTTGTCACGAGAAGGATACTTCAAGTTGACAAGTCGTCACATTTCGAGAACTAAATCCCCCACCTGAAATGATTGTGGGCGGGGCCTCGCGGCTGAAAGCATTCGTGAATCGAGTCTAGTGGTAGTAATAAAATATCAAGTTAAAAGGTCATTCATCTTTGATAAAAGAAGGGCTGGGGTGGGTTGGTGTCAGCCAGTTGTGGGACCTTATGTAATGATAATCGAATATTTGCTATAGTTTAGAGAATCTCCCTCGGCTATAGTTTTAATTCAAAGCAGTAGTTTTAAGTTTATTGAACACAAATAAAACAATGTTGGATGCATGCCAGAAAGAACCTGTAGCTTTCATGGTAACATTAACACGTCCAATTAACAGCAATTTTAAACTCATTGCTGCCACCTCGTGCATTTCTAATTTCCTTATAAGCACATTCCAATGGTAGTGGAAGCCAAAACACATTGTGCAGCAACTGAATCTTCGTATGAAAGATGCATCAGGCAAATGGAAATGGAAATGCACCAAGGATCAGCTGAATGCTACACAAGTAAACATCCCCTGTTTTTAATTTTGCTATGCATATCAACAATCTAAACTATAACGGCAATGCTTAGGCCAATTCCCCACCCACCTACCAATATGTTGTATGTTTTTTCTTTTTTCTATTTACTTTTTTAGTTATTTTCCGAATATAGATTGAATTACTTATTAACATCTTGATTCAAAGGGATTTATCATTTGAATTGAGTTTTCTATTATTAATTATAATTTATGGAATTTGAAATTTAATAATGTATTTTGAATATTACTAGATCAATATATCAATAAAAATGATTAATTTGTAAGAAATAAAATTAGTTTTTAAAAATGATAAGATGATAGTTTAGTGATATTTTGATATAATTGTTTTTAGAATTAAATTAAATTAGCGTTTATTTCAAATATTAGAGATTTATAGTACAATGTTATAATCAGTGTGAGAAACAATATTTTAATAATGAATTTTTTTTTTTTTTAATAAAACTCGTTGAATGAAACGAGTGATTCACACAAATAATCATCGACCTTCTGGTAGTGTATTTTTTTAGGTAAAAAAGAAAAAAAAAAAAAAAAAAAGGGTAAAAATTAGCCCTTAAAATGCGATCCAAAATCCTAACCAAAACCCCTCAATTAGTCCAATTTTCTGCCGCTCGATTGTTGCTCCCTGATGTCTGAAGAGACCCGTATGATCTGACCTGAACCTCCATTTTCTCATTCTTAAAAAGTCATCCAAAACCCCCTAAGCTCAATCCCAAACCCAATAGATTAGAACCCACAGAAAGCCTCACTTCCGAAGCAGGATGAGGGAAGACGTTCTAGGCTGAATGAGAGATGCGGGTAAGGGATGCAGAACGAACTGGTTCAGTGGAGAAACAGGCCTCAGAGGGTTCCTTTGTTCTCGGTACCATTGCAGTTCTGAGTTTCCCTTCCTCTGTCTTTCCAAACACAGTACAAAGTTTGTTTCTTTCCATTCAACTGTCAATTCAGTGAAGCGGAGAGAGTGAGTGTATACAACTACAAGCAAGGAATGAAACCTTGTATTTAAAGCTACTAGCTGCACGCAGTGACCAGCGCGCCGTTGTTGCTCACTGTCTTCTTTTGTGTATCATTCACTTTAACGGATGAATTGAGAATTCGAGCTATGTTTCGCCTTCTTTCCTTTCTCATGCTGCTTAGACATGGTGGTTTTGCATCATCAAGGTACTTTTTCCCTCCTCGTCTTCTTAGCCATTCCAACGAGTTTAAGTTTGGTCGGTTTTATGTTTCTTATGGTTGTCCGTTTGAGAGATGGTTTGTCGGACAGAAGTGTGAAAATCTTGAGGATGCCTTAACCCTTTTCAACCGCATGGTTCAAATGCGCCCTATGCCTTCCATCGTCTATTTCAACCGGCTCTTCACTAGAATTTCAAGATTGAATCATTACTCTACCGTCATTTTGCTGTATAAGCGACTGGAATTTTTAGGAGTTGTGCATAGTATTTACAGTCTTACCATATTGCTCAATTGTTTCTGCCATCTGGGTCAGGCTGATTTTGGGTTCTCTGTTCTTGGGAAAGTTTTTAAGCTCGGTTATGAGCCAAATTGTGTGACTTTTAGTTCTATTATTAATGGATTTATTATAAAGGGTGAAAATGTTCAAGCCCTCAACTTTTTTGATGAGATGGTAAAGAATGGCTACCAACCTAATTTGATTGTTTACAGTTGCTTAGTGAAGGGTATTTGTAAGAAGGGCAACACTGACTTAGCCATTCAGTTACTTGGCAAGATGGGAGAAAATGGTTGTATGCCCAACGTGGTGGTTTATAGCACAATACTAGACAGTCTTTTCAAGAGGAAGAGAATAGATGAAGGTGAAAAGTTATTGAATGAGATGATCAGCAAGAATATCACACCAGATGTTGTGGCATTTAACACTATAATTGATAAGCTCTGCAAAGAAGGAATGATTCTAGATGCTCAACATTTGGTTCAAATAATGATTAGAATAGGTTTGGATCCGGATGTCCGTACTTATAACATTTTGATACGTGGATTTTGCTTGCAAGGCCAAATAGATGATGCTAGAAAAGTTTTAGATATGATGGTTGGCATGGGTTGTGTGCCCAATGTTGTCAGTTATAACATCTTAATAAAGGGATATTGCCATGGTAAGAGGATCAATGAAGCTAAAAGGTTGTTGAATGAAATGGTTGGTAGGAACATCTCTCCGGATGTAATCACTTTCAATATTTTAGTTGATTCACTGTGTAAAGAAGGAATGATTTCAGAGGGTCAACAAGTGATTGCAATGATGATTCAAAGAGGCCTAGAACCTGATACTTGCACTTGCAATGCTCTGATAAATGGATATTGTTTGCAAAACCAGGTGACCAAGGCTGGAAAACTGCTTGATGTTATGGTTAACAATGGTTGTGTACCCAGTGTAGTAACTTACAACATCTTGATCAATGGACATTGCAAGAATAGGAGGATATATGAAGCAAAAAAATTGTGGGAAGAAATGCTGTGTAGGAATATTTCTCCCAGTATCATCACGTTTAACACTTTGATCAACACATTTTGCAAAGAAGGCATGATTTCAGAGGTCCAACATGTTGTTGAAAACATGATTCAAAGAGGTTTGGAGCCTGATGGTTTCACCTATAACGCTTTGATTGAGGCATATTGTTTGCAAGGTCATGTGGATGAAGCCAAAATAGTAATTGATATCATGGTTGAGAAGGGTTGTGCACCAGATGTTGTTAGCTATACCATTTTAATTAATGCAAACTGCAAGAAGGGCAGGATAGTTGAAGCTACGAGGTTGTTGAATGAAATGGTTGGTATGAATGTTACTCCAAATGCAATTACATTTGAAACTTTGGTTGTCACACTCCGCAGGAGAAGGATGCTTGCAGAGGCTAGGCTTGTGATTGAAATGATGATTAAAAGAGGACTGGATCCTGTTGAACTATAGATTTTGCTGCTTTGACTGGGAGGGTTTGCTTTTTGAGCCAGCATTTGATAGAAAGATGAGAATATTGGAATCTCTCAGATGCATCCTTTGCCTACTTGTGGGCATCACCTAATGGTTAGCATGGAAAACATTTCCAGTTATAAAGATGCATGTAGCTCAATTTTGGTCCATGTGAGGCCCTCAAATTTTCAAATTGTTTGCGATTTTATTGGTGCACTTTTGCAAATTAGATTGCCGTTTTCACATATGCCCAGGAAGCCACTTGCTTATGTGCATATGATATTTATCATTTTTGTTGTACTGATAGGATGATGCGTTTTGGCAGTTATCTACGTTGGAGCAAAGATTGCATTCACTTTAAGTTTGCTGCTGTTGTTTGATGATTGGATTCATCGACGTAGATGTTAAATGCCAATTCCACGTGGCCCGAAAGAATCTTAATCATTACTCATTCTGTGCAAGGTGCTGTTACTTTTTCTCTGGAATAAGGTTATCAATTCTCCATTGCCTTTGATAGTCTCTTATTTTGCCTAAAATTATATGACAGACCTTAGATGACACAAAGGTCTCTCCCCCAAAAGCTGATGAAGAGGAGAACAGACATATAAAATTCGGTGTGAACCAAGCCTATTTCCAACTTCTCCAGCTGTCTGCAAAGAAGAAGAAGTGGGGGCAAGAATGCCTTGCACTATGCTATAATCTTTGATGAGTGGTAAAGCTGAGTAGAGAATGCCTTGCACCTGCAATTTTGCAGTTTCTTTAACAAGTGAACCAATCATTTCCTTTTGTTGACTGGTGAAGGACAAAAACTGTTCATCTAATTTGTTTCCTTTATTGTGTGTGTATATATATATATATATATATATATATATATATGTATTTCCCTGATTCGGTGGTAATGATATGGAAGCAAAATCGGATCTGAACATGCTCTAATACCAGATAATCAAAATGAGGTTAAAAAGCATGGGACGTGACACCCCCGTATTGTTGTTTTACTAATTCTCATTCTCTCAATAATCAACTTAGATCATAGCTTATCATACCATGTTTTTTTTATTTTTTTGTAGTTATGTTGTTAATCTGGCTCAGTCTCACAATTGACTCAGTTTCTGCTATACCCAAGTTTGATACCTCTTCTCTTCCTACATAATGGATGTGTTCTCTTTTTTGGTCCTTTTGACAGTATCATATACACATTCATTGTATTCTTTCTAACATGATTAATTAGGAAAAAAAAAAACAAAAGGTCTCAAAAATGTCAATTGACGAACTCTTGAATAGCATGATAACCGACCAACAGCGAAGTGAGACAAACATCCCCAAGACCACACTGCAAACAAAAAGATAAGAAGAATGAATGCAGGTTTGTACAATAAGGGGATAGACATTGTGAGTCAAACAGCCTGTACAGTAACTTAAATTTTTTGTGTTAATATTATTCTAATTGTTATTAATAAATGAGTCCATTAATAAGTACTGTTACATGGCAAAAAAATTACTAAATATACAAATAAAACATCAAAATATTCTATAAATAAGATAAAATGTTTAATAAGCTCACGAAAGTCACTTATTATCCTTTTATCAAATTTTTATTATCCAATTCGAATATTGTTAAATTTAAATAATTTTTTTTACTCTTAATTTTAACATTAATAAATATAAAATTTAACTTTATAAAAAATATTTTAGCGGAATAGTTCTATTCTAAGTCACAATTCAATACTTGTGCAGCTAAAGGTTTATGCACGAATTATAGAAATGATTAAGGAACAGTAGGTAGTGCCAACAAACTCCAAGATTAACTGAAATTAATTCCTTATCACAAAAAGACTGAAATTCAAAATTTAGACTTCAGGAGATCGAGAGAGCACTTACCAGACTCTTAAAACAAATGTGCGGATCTGTTTGAAGCTATGACCGCATTTCAACCCATTGCCGTCCAAGTCATTATTTGTGTGGAATAACTCATGGGCAGGGTTATTCTTAGTACTCAGTTAGCCCGGCCACGAGAAACTGAGATTTCCTGTTTCAAAAAATTTAGAAAGATATCTCAAATAAATTCAAAATAAATAATTGCTTGATCATAATCTTAATTATTAATTATAATTTATATATTTTCTAATTACTCGTGATATCAACGTTGATTTCGTATATGTTACACGTATATCTTTAGGCAATGGCTCCAGAATTTTACATTTTTTGCTTCGCGCTTGGTTGGACGCCATTTCCTCCTCCTGCAAATACGCCGGTAAGGCAACAACTTTTGTGGTTCCTGCCATCTGGAAGTCAAACCCCACAAAAACTTTGAAGGTCATCACTCAAAATGTCCAACCATTTCTTGCTCTCCAATTTTCTCGCAGAGCCGTATAAGGAAAAAGTCTCTATTTTTTTTCCCGGAAAAAAAGATAACAGAAAGATGGTTCCCCGGAAATTGTTTTTGTTGTTTCCCTGATTCCTCCTCAACCCGTTGGCGTGGGGTCCTTCAATCCTGTTGGAGGACCCACCCTGCCTTTGTCCACGGCACTCTCTCTTCCATCTCTTTCTCAAACCTTTGCATGTATAATGCCCATGTTGTCTTTTCCAGACATAAGTGTTTTACTATCGAAGTCATATTAATCATCCTTGTAAACTATAAGGCCCTGTCTATTTTGGTTGAATGCTTTGGTGATCCATTGTCTGCATTTTTATCGATTAGAAGAAGATCGACTTGGCAGTCAAAGAGATGCATTGCTTCCCTTGTTTCCAAGCCCAGAAAAGCAGTAAATCATTTACCCACAGAGACGATGGCCCTGTATATCAGGCATCTCAGGAACTCATTGATCCTGGTAATCATGACACATTTTCCCCCCATATAATAGTAATAACATGCGGGTCTGTGTGCATAAACACGTATGTATGACTTTGTCGTGTAGTTTTGGTATATCTTTCTTCTCAGAGACCATGGCCAGCAACCTAACGTTTTGCACCCCGCCATTCACAACGATGGATAGCAATGCTTCTCTGACAACCTAACCTTTTGTGCATATGTTTGTGGATCAGTGTAGCCAGTTTTGCATTGAGGAAATGAGATCTTGTACTATGTGCTTAAAGTTGACGATTCTTCAAGAAAATTGTATAATGATTCTGACAAAAAAAAAAAAAAAAAAACTTATTGGCCAAAATTGTTTTGTCAATTTATGAGGCTGTCTGGGACGAAAGAGCTCTCAGATATTCAAAGTCTCCTTCTTCGCCTTTCAAGAGTTGTTTTGTGGATTTAGATTTTTATTTTTATTTTTTTCTATTTGCAATTGTGATCTATTTCATTTATGCTCCTATTTTTATTAATGTTGCTAAAATATAGCAATTATCATGTTGTATCTAATTGTTAATTATCACTTTTTTTTTTTTTTTTATCTGATTGTGGCTAGAGACCAAGAAACAAAATAACAGAGGAAGAATTGATCAAGTTGCAAAGGATAGTATTGCAGCAAAAACATTCACCTTCCGGGAGCTAGCCACTGCGACGAGGAATTTTCGTCAAGAATGCCTGCTAGGTGAAGGTGGATTTGGAAGAGTTTTTAAAGGGACGCTTGCTTCAGATGGGCAGGTCATTGAGAACTTCTTATATCAAACTTTGATTGTGCAAAGAATGAAAGTCACCTTCCAGGTTCAATATTATTTTTAGCTTTCCCCAAACTCACATCTGATTTTGCATCTTTCTGACACAGGTAGTTGCCGTAAAGCAACTTGACAGGAGTGGAATGCATGGAAATAAGGAATTTCTTGCGGAGATTATGACTCTGAGTCTCCTTCGCCATCCAAACCTTGTCAATCTAATTGGATACTGCGCTGATGGAGATCAGAGACTTTTGGTTTATGAGTACATTTCAGCTGGTTCTTTAGAAAATCATCTCCGAGGTAACTTTTTTGACATTACTAAACACTGCACCTTTTGTCATTAGATCATCAGTATTGAGATTGCCACTTCTATCCTGCCCAAGAACCCCCGCATGACTATCTACCACTGCATAACATAGATAGTCAAAGTGTCATGGAATATCGATGTTTGTACTAATTGATTGTATATCGTGTAACATTTTCAGACATCTCGCCAGATCGAAAGCCACTAGACTGGTTTACTAGAATGCGAGTAGCTCTTGGCATTGCTGAAGGCCTAGAATATTTGCATGATCAGGCCAGTTCCCCCATCATATATCGCGATTTGAAGCCTTCAAACATTTTGTTGGATGATGATTATAATCCAAAGCTTTGTGATTACGGGCTTGCCAAGCTTGGCCCATGTGGCGACCCTATGTTTGTCCCATCAAGGGTGGTGGGAACTTATGGTTATTGTGCCCCAGAATATGCAAGATCAGGTCAACTTACTCTGAAATCGGATGTATACTGTTTTGGAGTTATTCTACTAGAGCTCATCACTGGAAGAAGAGCTCTCGACACCACAAGGCCAATGGATGAACAAAATCTAGTTGCCTGGGTAAATATAATGCTTTTATTCACCTCAAAATGTTGTTTGATAAGATATATGTAACAGTGTTGTGCCCTCTTAACTGTCTAACTGTATACCCTTTTATTTCATGTTTGTCATCAAACAGGCACAACCTATATTCAAGGACCCGAAGAGGTTTCCTGATATGGCAGATCCACTTCTTAACAAGCACTTCCCAGAAAAGGATTTGAATCAAGCAGTTGCAATAGCAGCCATGTGTCTGCAAGAGGAATCAGCAGCTCGTCCATTGATGAGTGATGTTGTAACAGCTTTGAGTTTTCTTTCAGTAGCTACAGAAGAAAGTCTACCTCTGTCAACAGCCCCTTTGGAGGAGGACACTATCAATGATGATGATCAGCAGGAAACTAAAGCTGGGGATAATTCAGGAAATGAAGACAATAGCAGCGAAAGCAATGATGACGACAATTCACAAAATGAGGACAAAGAAAGTGAAGATCATCAAAATAAAGGGGGTGAACAGGAACATGATTTGTATGCTTGGGATAGGATAGATCATGACAAGTCAGATTGTGAAGAAGAAGATGACATAGTCATTGAAGCCAAAGATAGTGCGGATGTGCAACAACAAACTGATAGCAAAAGCAAAAGGTGGAGCAAGAGCAGCATGAAGTCAATTAATGAGAGTGTCTCTGCAAGCCAAAAGAGCAGCAAGAAATTGGGGAGCAGACGCATGTCTCTGAGGCACAAAAGTAGTATTGTTACAGATGATGGAAGTGTTTCTCCAGGCAGTACAGGTTCAAGCGAAGAGAATGCCCTTTTGGGACAGAAATGCAGTGAAAACTCAAAAGGTGATCAGAAGGGCTTTTTAAGCATGAAGAGTAGCAAAAACTCAACAAAAGCCTTTTTAAGCCACAAAAGTAGTAAAAACTCGCTATTCTCTTTGAGCCACAGGACCAGCAGGGGATCAATGGAGGGAAGTGTTTCTCCCAGCCACCTTGGCAGTAGAAGATCACAGAATGATGACAGTTCTTTCAGCCGCTCCAGCAGCGGGGAACTTGTAATGGAATTTGATATTTCAAGTCATTAAAGTGGGAGCAAGTCCAAGGATGGAACTGCTTCCTCTGATGATGGTAGCAGCAGGGGATCACAAGAATGAACCATTCCTACAAAGAAAATAAACAAAGATCCCAAAGTGAAAGCACTCTTTTGGACTGTGCAAAGAGCACAAGATAACTAGATGGATTACAAACCCATCATGAAGTTCAAGTCCAACCATTCATGCGTGATTTTCCCCTTTAAATATAAACTTGGCCTTTTCCTATTGCCTTCCAAAGAACTTTACACAAAATTGATATTTTCACAGCATAATATGGATGAGGAGTTGAATAGGACAATATTTGATTAAGGGAAAAACTACAAGCCGGAAGATAGATATCTGCTGAGATTTTCTGTATTTAAGCATTTTGTATATGCGTGATTATTTCATTCATTTGGTGATCAAGTTCAGTTAATCTGTACGAAGCATGGAATACTCTATTTGTATGCCGCTGCAAATAATATTGTTTTCCATCGACCCATGCTACTAGTTCATAAAGAAGACATTTGGTAAATTCATTTTGCAGGGTGGCACTAAAGAAGAATGCTTGTGATTTGTTGTGCTTACAGACTACTGTCTCACACTGACCATAGACACAAAATTCAGTAAGAAGATTTCATATTCCTTGAAGCGGAGCATGGAAATACAGGGTTTAACAAATGCTCTACCAGCAATCTCAAGTTAGAATGTGCAGTCTATTGCCCCTTTTGAGGCAAACAAAGGGGAGAGATAAGAAATGGAAATAGCACTTTGAGACAAATGTAATAAGAAATCATTTGACAATCATATATGAGAACAAATAACCAAAACTATCGTTTGCTTTGGTCTCTGTATCTATACTCAGTTTCTAATTTAATACTCAAACTTTTAGTAGTGCTATTAAAGTGTGTTTTAACAAATTCTATGGTTACTCGAATATGTGATCAAGTCATTCTATACATTAAACTTAATGACTTTGAAAAGAAAAGGACATCTTCATCCATGATCTAAAGAAATATAAAGGATAATTATAATTATTTCACTACATTTTGACAGAAATGTTTTGCATATGAAACTATTCCTTTTGACTATTAAATTTAACAGTTTCTGCATAAAAAAACTTGTAGACTTGATTGCTTGCACAAAGTTGGTCTTTAAAAGGCCTTGCAGGAATCAGAGCCAATTAACAGAAAAAGAGAGAACCTCTCATTGGAGGGAGATTGACTATGCGTGTGTGTACCTCAAGAGACTTGTAAATTATAATATATCAGAATTTGGTGATGGGAGAGTTTGCAGTTCCCTCCAAGAGCTAACAGACGTAAGAATTTCAAAAGTTATTTAAGTCAGTTAACATGAAAGCTGGAAAAGTTTACAGCCCACGTTAGCCTACTTCACTAAGATTTAGTCCAAAATGTGAATTTCTTGCTGTCCTTCCTGCAGAATTTCAATTTGAAATTTCAAGTTAAATCAAATCTTGTGTATAAAAGGAATGACCACGAATGAAATTATATATCGCTTCACATAAAAGCTATCTAAATCGCTTGTTTACTTCTGTTACTTCCCGTTTTCTGCAATTGCAGAAACTGAAACACAAACCAACTATAGTTGCATGAAACATAAACTAACAATAATAGACCCTCGATTAGAGCAGAATTTTGTCGAGAAAGAAGTAAAGTGCATGATGTGTGCTGCCAGCCTATGCTTCTCACCCAATCCAGAAGAAAGGCCACAGATGTCAAAGGTTCTTTCTTATTCAGATTTCATTAGATTGCACAATGTTTTTTACTTCTTCCAGTGTATTATTTTATACAATGATGCAGGTCCTAAAATTGTTGGAAGGGGATGTGCCTGCCGATTTCTCTACTAATTCTGGACAACGTAGTTGTAACAATCAGACGCAAGAGATGAGCAATATGTAAATACAGAGTCCACTGATGCAGACAGTGCTTCAGAGGCCTCCCTTCCATTTCATCACCTGAACAGAACTCCATCAAGAAAAGTGTGCATTGGAACAATGGCTTAACTAGCTCCCCAAAGACATTGACATCCTCTAATGACTCTAAGGTGGGAACAGGTGTTTGGGAGTGGAACAACCTGAGGTGGACGCCAGTAGAGAATATCAATCATATTTGCAAGGTTCACTGGCCAGATTTATTCAGAACTTGACCGTGCACGAAAAAGCAAACTAAAACTTTGCAAATTGAGGTTTACCGTGTCTTCTTCCCATCAATAATGTAAATTTTAGACTCTGATGTTGTCTGGTGGTCGTTAATTCCATCTGTAAATGTATATACACGTCAAATACGACCATTTAGAAGGCGTTCGATGACACTTGGCATTGGCGCTTTGAGCATTACAAGGTATTGCTTTTGGCAGACTCCAACTCAACCATATTTTTTCAGGCTGTCAATAAAAGCTCCTTCCTTCCATCTTTTTCAAGTGACTAAGCGTTAGTACAAAAGGTATTATTTTCAAACTACGAAATTAACGGTAAATAATCCCTTTAAGTTAATGCTATATAATTCATATCACATTACGGATTTAAGCTTCGATGCCGATGACTTCGACATAAACGGAAAATAGGGTGTAGTGGTATATCTCAGACTAACTTACATTGTCAGACTGAAGACTGCCATAATATCTATGGTCTTTAAATTATTCATTAGCTTAATGGTCAGATGCAACAGAAAGGTAATGTCTACTCATAGAACCATGTTACCAAGTGCAGCAACTTAGAGACGTACTAAGGGGTAATTAAATACTGCCCAGGATTACCCCTTCACACAGGAATGGTTATTGTCTAATCACTTCAAACTCTCTAATCAAGGCCAAAACTTCAAATCTGCATGGATCATATATTTGATGAACCCGCAATGTTTCCCAAGGCTACTTTATCACGCATGCATGCCTCATTTTCCCGTTCACGATTACACCCTCAGCTCAACTTCTTATTTAAATTTAGTGACAGTCACCTATTCACCCAGTCCTTCAATCCTTGAAAATTTTGGGCTAGAATGCCAAAACAAAAGGTGTTGCAATCATGGGAAAACAACTTCCCGTGCTCCAGGCAATTTGATGAAAGCCTACTCTCTGTACATCATCTGCATAGTACATGTAAAACCAACTCTGGGAGAATAAGTAGAAGAAAAGGTTAAATTCCCTGTACAATTAGTTAAATTATAAAACCTGTGCAGCCGTCAAGAGAACACACCTTGGAAAACCCTTTGAATCACAGTTCTATTTGCATGACCCCCCTGAGGGCCATGGCCTAGCACTGTGATCATCGGATATGGTCTCTTCTGAAGATGCATCACTATCAATAATGATTAAGTCCTCAGGCTTACTAATTTGGCATAATGAGCCCCTGTTAGCTCCCCTTATTCCATGTCTCATACTGAAAGTGATGTCCGAGTGACAAGCAGGACTGGATTGATGTAGCTCACTTGCCCTCAAACCACCAAGTTGTCCATGGATTCTATTGCTCAGCCCAAATCGTTGCTCACAAGAAACTGGAAAAGGTCTTACATGGCCCATTGTGCCCGCTTTAGCTAATGATGACACACCCAGAGGCAGCATTGCTTCTGTTACACTCACTGAAGTACTTACTGCTTCTCTTAACCAACACGGCAAA
Organism: Rhizophora mangle; assembly: GCA_037832345.1. Classification (NCBI taxonomy): domain Eukaryota; kingdom Viridiplantae; phylum Streptophyta; class Magnoliopsida; order Malpighiales; family Rhizophoraceae; genus Rhizophora; species Rhizophora mangle. The sequence goes on along the minus strand of JBAPLJ010000592.1, from coordinate 1,929,311 downwards.
CTGGCCTTCACTCCTGAATTCTTTAAGGGACTATTTCTCACAGAAGGATCAAACCTTTGCATTGCCCTTCTTCCTGAATACGTACCTAGGCCCCTAGCATAAAGTTCTCCCTGAGAATCTGCATAAAAGGTTTCTCGTGGATCACCAGAAAGTATGTAAGGCTGCCCTGCACCATCACTTTCACTACCCATGAAGTTCAATCTCTGTCTCTTCGGTACACTGCTTCCAGCACAGCGATCATAAATGTCTCTTAGCAAGTGTTCAGTTTCATCAGTGGCATTTTCTCTCCAAGTTCTGGCCTTTGGACATAGGAAACCACCATTGTGGCCTGAAGAAATGTACCGTTTTGTTGGATGCTTAAATTGTAAAATGTGTGTGTCATTCAACAGTTTGGCCTGTTCAACCTCCCACTGCTCAGCTAGGTCCCTTGATCCCCTGCATGATGAAAAGCGCAATCTAGGATCCCTTAACACAGCATGCCAATTGTCCCTTCCATGTCTCCTCACACCTATCCAAAGAGAATCTAGTTCCTCTTCTGACCATGGTGTGTGACAAGTTATGTCTTGAAAGCCACCTTTTGCATTTGATACACATGCTTGATTTAAAATGCTGTCAAGCATAAATTTACATCCCAGAAATGAAGCTGTCTGGCTGAATGATGGATGAGTCGCTGTATCCTGAATAAATTCTCCAATTTTGCTGTTATTGTTCCATGCTGGCAATGAGGTGGAAGACTCCTTAGAAGAATAGTCACTCCTCTTGGGTTCTGTTGGCAAGCACAAACCCAAATCTAACAAAGAACTGCTTGGATTCTCGCTCATTTTATTATTGTTATTTTCAGGATGGAAATAAACCCCTTCTTCCAAAACTATGCAAGTTGCTTGTTCTGTCTCCATAGCTGCTGAATGAAAATTTTTGTTGGCTTTTTCTTCAGGAAGTAGCTGGAAATAACATAGAATGGGGAACAAGACAAAAAAAGGGAGAAAGAGGAACATTAAGCTAGTGGTAAAATTTTGTCTAAAAGGATCCCACATGGCAATTTCCATATTTGTGAAGGCTAAAGGGCAATGATACAAAACCAGAATTAGTACTGTAATGCTACGAGAACTAATACAATTGACAACTTCGGAACTAGCATGTATATCATAGAATACCACTTGCCTGCAGACATTTCGTTTCTGATGCATTGTTTGTGGAGAATCTAGTGGCAGCTTCACTGTCATTTTTAAACTGTACACAAACTTGTGCAGCAGACGAGCCCTTAAGCGCCTTTGTTGAACAAGCTGGTAGAGATTCCCCACCTATCTCATTCAATGCCCCAGGTAGTATATGGGATACTTCCTGTACAATTGTAGCATGACTTGTGCCCATAGAATGAATAGAATCCTGAGGGGTTTCTGAAACTGCGTGAATGGATTGAGTTCGGGAACCCAGACCCAAGATAACATTAAGATCAGGCACGGCAGCCGAATCTGTAAGAAGTAATATAAGATTAGCGCTGACACTTCAATCATCTACAGAGGAAACTGCACAGGTAATTTGCCAAAATTTTCTTCAAAAAAATACCACAACCTCAAGCTCATGATTATCAATTTGTAGAGTTTAAATAGATATATCATACCAGGGGGAGTGACAGATAGATTAAAATGGGGAAGCTCTCCCTCTTTCATAATATCTTGCATTACTTTCACTGTCCCACCACCACTTGGCACAACTTCCAGTTTCCCTCCATGCTTAAGATCTGCTGATTCTTGATCTGTAATAACAGCTTCAGAAGGGCCATTAACAGCATCTTGAGCAATTTTGGAACTCTGACCCAGCTCTTTTTCAGTTATTGGTGAAGCATCCTCAGATGTACTATTAGAATGCAGTGATTGCAGTTCCTCACTTTTCAACCTATTGTAGAATAAGTAATCAAGAAGTTGTAAAATCAAAAAGCAAATTGAGTAAAACATAATCAAATTAATGTGCACTTACATCCTAGATTCTAGATTTGAGCCCATAGCCAGGTATGTAGATCCGATATCTTCAAGCTGTCACAAATAAGCTTAACATGTGACTGGCTGACATAAACAAAAATCTGCATTAAGTAATAGGTTACATAACTACCACATTAAGCTAATTGTTCAACACATAAGCTTCTCATGTATGAAGCCAAAACTTAAATTTGTCCCAGATTATATGGGAAATAGAAGAACTCCAAACTCAGATTAAAAAGGATACAAGTTCATCATATCTGAGCAAATGAATTGGAAGAAATATTGCAAATAACTCTAGACCTACCGAGCACCAGCCTCTAAAAACAAATTCAAACATATTAATCTGTGAGCATGGTCCCAGGGTTACCATCATAGCACTGGAAATGAACAGAAACATATGGATAAATGTGTAAAGATGCCAAAGTGCACACAGATGGACACATCCAACAATGGAACTTATGTCCATGCAGAAGCATGCTCAAATTAATTTTCCCTCCTACCAACTTCAATTAATAGCATTATTCCAAATCATCACATATGATTCAAATGTTTTCAAATGAACATTTGCAGCACAAAAAAATAAAACAAATTAAATTAAATTATCCCAATAAAGTACTAAAGAATGGATTTGGGCAATCCCTTGGTTTGACCTTCAGCTCTCTCCTCCTATGCAAAGTGCAATTCAATATCCAGCACTCGACTTCTTTTTCTCCAACATTAATTTTCTTGCACATTGTTTCATAAAGGAGACTGTCTCCACAAGCCTAACAATGTGTCCAGTCAGCATTGTAAAAGGAATTTATGCATTACCATCCAAAGTCCAAACATAATAATAATGAACAGAATCTTGAAAGTATGGATGGATGCAGCAGTCATTGATGTGTCCTGCCTACTATTGATTCAAAAAAGGCGAGTGATGCATAAGAATTTTCTCATTTACTTACACAGGGAGGGGGGGTGAAAGAGGATTGAGAGATTTTATATCTTGTAATTCTCAAGCCAGGAATGCGAATTAAAGTAAACAAAAATCCTAACATAAGAAGTGATGATCAATATTGTCCATGCTCTAAAAAGCACCATAAATTGGACAAACAGAGTTCATTATACATGTAAAAGTGTGTTAATTAAAAAAATCAATCAAGGATGGCAATAGAATTTAGTTTGTAAGGGAAAGGCCTCCTTTCTTTTGTCATAAAAAACAATCTTTAGACAAAAGCCACATAGGATGACCTGGCAACACAAGGTAATACCCATTTTAGATCATAACACCCCTGTAATTCCTAACAATTACAGACTAGCACTGGACTGTGAAAAACCTCATACTTTATTAGAATCTCTTGGTGTAGAGTTCCTAAACATTATCATGTAGCATGTGGGTAGCATCCAAGACTGACCATATATCAATGAATGTAAAAGGAATTAATATAAATGAACACTGTGCAGTGAAGATGTATGCTTAATGCCAATCATTACATGAGCCAGCAATTTAGACCTCAGGCATTTGCAAAACAGAAAATGAGGTAAAAAATGCCACAATAATGATATTCAAAGAGATAAGAAATGATACTTTGTCTTCGTTTTGACAGCACATGCCCTTCAAATCTGTATCTTTCTCTTCTACCTTCACATCTGCTGTCTGATCTCCTGAGCAGCCTTTACTCAATTTTGTAATCCATGAATGCCAATTTTCCTTAAAATTTGCACTTGCTTTTACATTGGCTTTGTCATTGTTTTCTCTCCTCTTGTGTCTTCGAGTGAAAGTAATAAATGCAGCAGTCCCCTTGGTTTGCACATGCATGTTTCCAGGTAAGTCAGTGGACTTGTCTATAGAAAGACAGTCAGGGCCTTCCACGTGTGGAGCATTCAACAAACATGAAACAATATCAGATGCAGAGCTGCAATTTCTCACGAGTGATTTTGTGCCCATGTGATCTAAACTCTTTCCAGTGTTAACCCCCAGTAAATCAGGAGCTAATCTTCCTTCAGCCTCTTCCTTCATAGCCAGACAACCAGAATCCTTGCTGTGATACAATTTACTTTCCAATGATAAATCATGAGAAGGTGATAGACCTTTGTCCTTCCCTGAGGTAATCTGAATATGATTCCCCACCGCAAGTGAAGGTGACTTACAAGAACCATCAGTCTTTGTATCAAGTCCCTGTTCCTCTACTTCCATTCTTGAGGTCAAGTTGGACCCAACTGTTGAAGAATCTAGCTGCTTACAACCACAGATTAGCCTTTTGCCGTCATAAAATGCTTTGATTGAGCATATGCACTTTTTTTTTTGGGGGGGGGGGGAGAGAGAGAGAGAGAGAGAGAGAGATGAAGAATAAAAGGCAGGGAAGGGAGAAAGAATGGTTAATTGGACATGAAACTTATGTTCATAACTAAAAGTTAGTGCCAACAATTTTTGTTTTCTTCCTTTCCTCTTTCCTTCTTAAAAGCTAAGAGTACCTTATGAGGCATATCAGGGCATTGATGATGATATGGTCGGTCACAGTCCCCACCTTGGAACAGGTTGCCCTTTCCTCCACAGAGAACACAACCCTCAACAATCAGCAATGCAGAAACAGCAATTTCAAATTGAAAAGCATATTCTTTGTCATTATAACAATCAGGAAAAAGAAATATATTAAGAATTAAAGCTGAGAACTGAATACATCATTATACAAGATACTATTCTCTCTCTCTTTTCAACACATTACACAATAATTTCCACAAATACTGTTAGTTTCCAAGTTGCCTAATCCAATCAGCTAAGTTTGTTCACTAACACCTAATAATCACAAATCACCACTAAATAAGCACAAGTGTGGTTCTCATCAGATGTTGAAGCAGCATGGTGAAGATCCTCAGTCGTCAAACTAACATCTTTTTAGGACACAGAAAACAATCGCTGTATCTTATACCTAGTGACTACATCTTACATATGTTCGCCTAACATTAGTTGCAGGAACTGCCAAAAGAAAATTGCAGGAGGTCAAAGGTTGAATGCAGTCCTAGTCCCTTGAAATGGCTCATTTTAATTAAGTATTGCAATCTTTTGAAGGCTGCCCTCTACTTGAGACTATTCAGATTTCTCATCAACTCCTGGCTTCTTCACCACACAATTATAAAGAGTAAAATTTGATGTCTTTGTTACAAAAGGTTCCATCATCACCAGAGATTAGGATTAGCTTGCTGTCTTCTGAGGCCTTTTTACTCCAAAACATCATCAGTGTATCAAGTACATGAAAGTGTACAGTGCAAAAAGCAGCATTAAGCTTGTATGGATAAATTACCTTCAAGGGTTGAAAACAAGTAATTAGAGAAGGCTGAATTTAGTCCCCACAAAAAACAACTGAGGTAAAACGCCCATCAAGTGCATAATATTGTGCTTAAAATAGTTGCAGCATACAGAGCAGATAACAGTGTTTCCATTAGTCAAAAACTGAAGAAAATAACCAGGTTAATTGAGTATTTCATGAGATTACAGATTTCTTCCTTTTAGGATTGCTTTTAATAGATGATACCAAGTATTAGCAGCAATTACCACTCCCTAGATAGAAAAATTTGAACGCTACATACTAAAGATGCTCAATACCCATTTAGCTAGTCACCATTTGTAGAAGAAACTTCTAAAAATCCTATAATGAATATCACGCAAGTATATCTTAAATAAAGACATACATAAAACTTCCAAGTGACACAATTTATGACGAAAATTCAGTGTATAAAAACTAAGAATGAAATATAAACTGCAGATCATTCATTATCCACATCACTCTTCAACAGCTAGAGAAAATCTGACTTGAAATTGCAATCTTCAAATTGAAGAATTCCTACCTTGAAATGTGCAGAATCCAAAACAATTTGAACCTTCCTTGAGGAAAATCCAACTCAGCCAATTTGAATGTTTTTATCAGCTTCACCTTTGCAATTTTTATCACCTTCAACGTGCTCTCTTTGTTCTCAACATACAAATTTTCTCTAAAATAGTTTCCTCAAATTCTTTCTGGCTATTACCCAAGAAAATTCTTTTGGCTAGTCATTAACTACATTGAATGCCATATCATGCCATTTTATTTTCAAAATTTCATATCTTACTCATCATAGACATGGTCTTGCTTTTTTCACCTTCATATTGCCATTAGGGCCTATACTGACACCGCACCATCCATCAACAAGTTTTTTACTCTCTGCAACAGATAGGAATGAAACCTTTAACGACAACATTCAAGCCTAAGAAGCATTAACTCGTTCTATCATACCTCGTCAAGGTCAAATTTCAAAATAAAGCCGTCTGCTGGATCGAGTATGGCTGGCTGTTCACACTGTTACCTAATTCAGGCAACCCACCAAAATCTACTTAGGTGTGGTTCAAGGGCAGATTTTGGCTTTTGAAATGAGAAAATACCCAAAAATAATGTTCAAAGGTACAGATAGAACAGGAAGAAGAATGCGCCTTCTAGAGAGAGGGTAACAAGGAGGGATGGAGCATAAGCCTCCATAGGCAAACAACTCATTAAAACCACAACTTTGGTTTTCTTTCTGATGTTAAGAACCCACAACCGCAACTCTTCTACCTTTCTCAAAGCACCAGCAGGGGGAGTTACTGATTAATGCCCACCAAACAAGAAAGCCTTAAAGTACCCCTGAACTGTTAGCATAAACCACGCAACCTCACCAATTCTGCCAGCCAAAGACTAGAGCTTTACAGGTGGACCGGACGGTTTGGCTGTGCTATTAGTGAAAAACCCGAAAACCATCCAGGGTTATCAAAATAAAAAAAAATAATAATAAATAATAACTTTACCATTCCAAAGAACAATGTAAAAGGGACGCCATAAAAAAGCGAGTGAGCTAAAAGAAACATCTGGATCATCAAAATTTTCAAGCTTCTGGAAACTCACCAATGGATTTCTTTCGTGGTTTTCTGATACTTGCCCATGACCCACTGTGTCAGTCTTATCTAGTTCGGCTACAAGACCAGTACTGGGTCCCTCAGGAAGTGAACTGTGGCAGGCATTGCCGCCATGGGGGCCAAGCGTGGATCTTGACAACGACGTCGACAATGATGATAGCGGCTTTCGCTTGTATGTCAAATACACCTTGCTGCTCTGCATTGTGTCTTGCAAAGACGGCAATTTGTGGAGGCCGCCGGCGAAGCCTTCCCCTTCTCTCTCACTCTCTCTCTCTCTCTCTCTCTCTCTCTCTCTCTCTCTATATATATATATATATATATATATATAAGTGTAAGCAAGAACTAAAGAAAGACTTTGAATTTTGAAAGACAGAGAGCACAAAAAAGACAAGAAAAACAAAAGCTGGGTTTATTAGGTTCTCTGTCTGTCAGTCAGTCTGTCTGTCTTGTCTTCTAAAAAGAAAAGAAAAGAAAGAAAAGAAAAAGTGGGGCCGCGCTATCTCTGTCTGTGTCTGTGACCGAATGGGGAGACGTTCTCCTTTTCCGTTCTTCTCACCGTCGTTTTCTGCCCGACGATTTATTCATTCTTTATTTATTGCCCCTGTCAGTGGAACCGTTGCCTCTTTCGTATCAGAAACGTTTCCATCCGCATTATTGCAACTTTTATATTGTCAAGTACTGCTAAGCTCGTCTCTCCAAATCTAAATGTTGCTTTTGAAATAGATTGCCGTTATCATGAACCAAAATCTTTTCCCTCTATATTATTTAAATAATTTAATATATATTATATAAAATTTTACGTTTACGTAATTCTTGCCAAACTAATAATAATTTAAAGCGCTTCAAAGGAATTGCTTGCTTAAAAAGAAGGAAAAAAAAAAAAAAAAAAAAGGGGTTTGAGAGTTTTGTTTTTCAGATTGTTGAATAAGTACCAAACGACTAGCCAACAAAATTTTTAATTTGAAAAAAAAAAAAGAAAAAGTATATTGGAATAATTCGTCACCAAGCCCATCTTTGTGTTGGGAATTATGCAAATGATCATAGTTATATAATGGATAAACATATATATATATATATATATGGAGACATGTCAAATCAATCAAGTCGATGTCAGTTGGCGAGGGGACCATTCTCTTCAACTGGAGAATATAATATAGTAAATCAAGAATGAGCAGGAGAAACTTCACCTTTCTGGTCAAGCTGGGGCTCCCCTTGCAGATCATACAGAGTTTATATATATCCAATAATGAATAAGATCATACAGAACACAACAATAAAGAAATAATGTTATTCGCTAAATCTATATCATATGTTGGGTCTTGTGCTTCTTATTCTGATAATTCAATCAGCACAATTTTTGAAGATTTTCCACTAAAGATTTTTTTTTTTTTTCTATTGCCTACGACTATATCTGTGAATATTTGTTATAGTTATAAAAAAATCACTTATCTTTTATTTAACATACGAGAGAGAATGAATGTCTTTCCTGATTTCACGTAGATAACATTTAAACAAAGTCTGTTTTACCATTTTGAGCCTTAAGGGTGGCTGCAACTCTAGACTGTTTCGTTTCCTATATTTGTTGGTAGGGATTAGGAATTAAATTTAAAATTTAAAATTAAGAATTTCAGATAATTCTGCTATTGAGCTGAATGTATGTTTAAGGACACTTGTGCCAATATATTTTCGTGCCAATATTTTTTTATTTCTCTCTCTTGAGTCCTAAACTCTCTCGGAATGTTGTTGAGGCCATGGATGCATGTGAATCGTCTTACTAACATCTAATCCAGCGTTGTTGTCCCTGAGTGTCACGTGATCAGTCTCAACACCACCACCCATAACTAGCAGGGAAGTTGATGATGAAGGTGCAGAAGTACATTCTCCCGTGGCTCTTGAGATCTGATTCAACACCAAAATGACGAAAATTTTTCACAGTACAGTTGGATTAACCTGCATTAATTTAAAATTAGAGAACATTGTTAGCCTCTCTCATAAACTTGTCGCATACCCTTTTTGAGTAATGGAGTATAATGTTAAAAATTGCTTTAATGTTTTCGTCCCACCATATCTTAGAAGAAGTAACAGTTCCTGTCTTGCCATCACGTGCTAGTCTCGTCTATTTCCCAACTAATTCCTCCAGTATTTTTTGAGTGCAGTAGTAGACAGAATTTCAAGGATTCTTCTGTATTTCTTTTTTTAATAGAATTATGGCTAATTATGCAATGGTGCTAGTTGGCTTTGATGGGCTGTGGGAGTGACACATGATATAGTTAGTCATTCCAAAGAAGAAAAAAATTAAAATAAAAAAAAACCATTCTTGTTCTAAAATCCAGGCCAAAGTCAAGCTAACTGAATCACTGCTGCATATACCCCTTTAGCATGAAAGTCCCTATTTCCAGTAACATAAATCATCTTATTAAACTTGGAATGATGAAACAAACCACAAGCAGCAGGATTTGAAGTCCGCAGAGGCTTTATACATGAGAAGAGGAGCATTACGCAATTCCATACGCACCACCCAAAAAAAAAAAGGGAAAAAAAAACTAATTTACGCCTTTGACATTTTCAGACGACTGGAGGAGGGGAAATTGTCCAACTTTGTCTAAAGAAAAACCAGCTTAAGACCGTTTTCTTCAACTGCTGCATAGCTGAATTGTAGCAAGAATATAGCAATCAAGAATGGGCAGGAGAAACTTCACCTTTCTGCTCAAGCTGGGGCTCGCCTTGGGAGAGAGCAAGCGGTGCGTCTGCTTTCAATCCTGGTGTCTCCAAAGTTGGTACTATGGGTGGTTTTATCCTTCGTGTGACTGTCATGTTTAACCCTTCAGTTGTGTGGATGGTTGCTCCTGTCGTCATTCCAACCTGCATGAGGATTGATTTTTTTATTAGTCTTGGCAGCTTTAAAATTGGATCTTTGTTGAACAGAAGAAAATTTTAGAATGCACAATGAGAAATGTTGCAGTCAAACACATCCTATGTCACCAGTGGCCTAATCAATAGGTACTGTCTTCACCAGAATCATATGGGTAATATGTATGTACGTAATCAATCTGTTTCAAGTAGCATTCAGCTATCTAACGGACAAAAGATGTTCTAGTGCACAAGGCTCTAACATTTATGGGTTCTAGGAAAGGGACAAAACACACATAAAGAGTAGCACATGGTTGCTGATCTATTCATCAAATTACCGACCATGACACATCATCTAGCTTTCAGCAATTTATAGCTTACAATCCACAGTTAGCTTTTTAGCAATTCATAAATTATCAGCATATAACTTACAGGAGGTGCTCCAACTGCCATTTGAAAGTTAAATCTCCTTGCAAGCATTGCAACAGCAACTACAGTCTGTGAATCCACATGAAAGATTAGTTTTTTGCAGTGCAAATCCAGAGGCTTCAAGGGGATGGACTGCAATTGGTAACAAAAGATGATGTTTTGCAGGACTTTCTTGCATCTACCTCATATGTTGCAAACATATCTCCTACACATTTCCTTGGACCTCCACCAAAAGGCAAGTAACTGAAAAATGTTACTGATGTTATTAATTTATTAAAAAAAAAGCAAAGCATGGCATGAATTAATTAGTAAAGTGAATAAAGTTGCTGCTATCATAAAAAACTGATGAAAATCATAATTGAAACAAAAAGTCCCGATGGATGTCTGCAGAATTCTCAGAAAAATTGAAAAGTTCACCTTGGCTGTAGATCCTAAGAATCTATAAACAAGGAACTACAAAATGCAGCACAAGATGGTGTTTGCTACTAATATTGTGGACTATGACCTGCTCTACATGTGAAATGCATTATGGATATGCAAGTATGTGAAAAAAATTTCATGACAGTTAGATTGATCAGATTTCATTGAAAGCAACTAAACAATACATTGTCGGATTTTGTCCAATGTAAATGGAACTGTCCATATATTCCCTGCTCACTGCAAATTTTTGAGTCACAAATAGTAAGACAGAAACATGAAGCAATAAATCTACTTCTGATGCTGTCTTTATCTTGGTAAATTAGCACTGAAAGTTAAAATGCATTAAAAATTGAAGTGGTTTGATTACTATTGTTTTTGATAAGTAGTTTAATTTCTATTATTTTGCTTAGAAACGAAGGTGGACCAAAAATACAAGAAGGAACACAAGCCAAGATCAGAAGTAAAAAGGACATCCCAGTGTATAAGACAAAAAAAAAATAACAATGAAGAGGGAACAATAATAAAGCATGTAAGAAGTTGTTCTTTTACCGTCATAGACATTTAAAAGAATGAGAGAGAGAGAGACACACACAGACAAGAAAGGAAAGTGCAAATACACTAATCCTAATAGGCCAAGGGAATGAACCATATAATTTCAAAAAATGAAAAAAGGATAAAAATTTTAGGAAACGAGATGTAGAACTGTAAAATCAAAAATTTTTAAAAATTTTGCAGCTTTAATGCAGCCAATGAAGCACCAAAAGTCTTGGAAGCAGGCAAGTAATGTTTTGCACATATAAAAATCAGCCCAGCCAGCCATGTATGCGGCTCAGAAGCAAAAATAGTCAATTAACTAATGCAACAACAACAATAACAGAGCTTTAATCTCAAATTTAAGTGGGCTCAACTACACGAATCTTTTCTTGTCATTCTGTTCTCTTATGAACTAAGGTTGATGTGAGTTCAACTTGGTTAGAATTCAACTTAGGTTGTGCTCTCCTTCTCCTCACACTATTTGCCTAGATTTGGTCACCCCTTTTAGTTGAAGCATTTGGAGGTCTATGTTGGACAGGTCCCAAATCAATGCAAGCATCACTCTCTTAGCTTATCTCCATTCGGTGCTATACCTACTTTGCTACTAGTTAAACAATGCAAGATTTGTATAAATGCTGGGTTCAATTAATTCAAGTGCATCAAATGGCTTCAATGTCTCGAGCAAATGGTTCACTGCATCAGGGAGCCTGACAGTTCATGCAGAAACCAGACCTCGAGGTCAGATTTATAATTGTTGCAAAGCAACTACACCAATTAAGAATTATGCCCAAGTCCTTCCATCCAAACACATACTAATACTACTCAGTAAAAAGGATGCACACTATGCATATAGCTTCTTTTGAAATTGTGCCCAAACACATGGGAACCCAATAAAGATAAAGTACATGGATCTTTCCAATCTCTCAGTAGGTATTGGTAGAAAGTGTTAGAATGGACATTGATGTGGTAGACAACAAAAGTAAAATACCAGAAATTTTGGTTAGTCTCATTTGGATTGGGTCCTTCAAGAGGCCATCTCTCAGGATTGAATTTATCTGGATCCTCCCACAGATTTGGACTATGATGAAGATTCCAGACAGAAATAAATATATCTTCACCCCTGTACAAATAACAACCAACACAAATGATTATACAATGTCCACTATTATAAAAGAATACTATGATTCCAGAAAATACTGGTAAGCATTCACTAAATCGGAGAGCAGAAACGTAGCAGAGAGAAATATAACTAAAGTGCATATCACTAAGTTTTCTTTTAGAATGCTTGCGGGCAATTGGGGGACCGGGCTGGCTAACCCAAAGGTGCTGGCACACAATTGGAGGAGCAGGCTTGGGCCTGCAGGCTTCATACATTTTTAAGAAGAGCACAGAAATGCTGATTCACAGAGTAGTAAAATATAGAAACTCACAATCCACAAGCATATTTATCCTAAAAGATGCAAATGCAAAATTGCACAAACAACTATAATCCATGAGCAAGTATCAAGATGAGAAAAGGTGAATTCTACATTTTGGAATCAAAAAGTACAAAAGAAATAGTTCTCATGCCAGCTATGATATATGTGTAATTGATTTTAAACACAAAGATGTTCCAAATCTAAACTGGATCTTGGAGAACCATCAACACAAGACCAAATTTAACTGTGCCTTTAAACCATCCTCCAACCTGAAATGCTAGGTGCATTTCTTCACATTCCTTGACCATCTGTATGAGAAGTAAGTCAAGGTGAACTATAAATGTTGATGTGTGCTTGCAAAATTTGTGAAAAAACCTCATTTCTTCCTTCCGCAGTACAAGAAATGGAACAGGATAAAGAAAAATGCTCAGGAAGAGAATATGTACAAAGAAAAAAGTGCATTTAAAACCTTTGTATAGGGTACTTTCCAAGCACATCATCCTTAAGAGAGCGGCGAATTAAGACAGGAGGTTGTGGATAAAGCCTCAAAGACTGAAAAGAGATTGGAAAATAAGATTTCAATTCATAATCCAGCAATACAAAAGATAGACTTTACACAAATTGGTTAAACAATGGCCATCTTCTTACTTCATTAATTACTCGAGTTGTGTATTTGAGTTTCTTCATGTCTTCGATGCTTGGGAATCTATCTCCTAGAATAAAATCAACCTAGGGAAAGAATGATGATTGCAAGATGAAAAGTTAGACAACAGTCACATTGGACTGTAAAATTCAGAAAATGATTCGATCCGATAGGACATGAGAATCTGAGTTACCTCATTTTGGAGTTTGGACCAAACATGTGGCTCCTGCAGCCAGTGAACATAAAAATAAACAATTAAAAGAAGAAGTCACTGATACACTACATGCAGGAGCATCTACACAAATTACCTGCTAAACTTTGGACTTACGTATAATGCTGTGCAATTTATGTTTTGTGAATGTAAATGTTTGGCCCTTCATTTTGAGAGCATAAACAGTTTCTATCCTTTCTAACTAAGAAGAGGCTTCCCTCGACAAAGCTGGCAAAGATAAAATGATGCCACTGTTGTACATATGGAATAAAGTCTTTAAGAAATGATGTCCATGGAGAGGAGAGAAAAGAAATTGCAGATTTAGACTACAAGATGTGACATGTGATATGTTGGGTCTACAAGACCAGATTTCCTTGAATAACAGTGGCCAATTTAGTCTATACGTGTTATGTTTTTCTTTCTCGTTCCCTCTTTCAAGCGAAGCAAGGAAGGAAGAGGGGAATGATGTTAAAATAGGCTGATCTTGGAGCCTATAAGATGCAGCTGTCAGTTTCAATAGTGTGCTTTCACAATACAAATCCAACATATGCTGACATCAGCAAAGTAACACTCAACTCAACCAAGCCTTACTCTCGAAACTTAATTGGGTTCAGCAATATGAGTTCTATTGTAAGTCAAACTAACAGTTACAAGCAAATCAATGTGAACTGTAATTTTTGACCAATGTAATGTGAAACCACACAAATAAGTATCCTTGATGTAATAAATATCTTTTGCAGTTTTGCCTCATCTATCCCATAGCATATTTATGGTGCCAGACACATTTAATCTAAGGTTGACGAAACATTCTTTTCTGATGACATTTAAACATACATGTGTTTCAAATGTTAAATGTTGAAAAAATATTTCCATAAAAAATTAGAAAAAATACAGAATAAAATGGATTCAGCATGGTTATTGTTTCTGACAACGCATTAGATTATCAATGATATATATTGTAGTATGATTGATTCAATTTTGCATGCTAATAATAGTCAAACTATACCCCAGTTAATTGCAGGATCAATAAGCAATACAAGGAATACTGAAATTGCAAACTATGTTCATTTGTGCATGTTGCCAAAGGATGAAGAGTGAAAAAGAGGTTTTATTAGGCGAATTAAGAGTAATGATGTATCCTCAACCAGCACAAATATATGAATTCAGTTTTGAAATCACTAACCATGATCCTGTGTTACCTTGGATAAAAGATAAAAGGTCCATGTTAAAACTGCTGCTGATGTTTCATGTCCAGCTATGAGCATTGTCATCAAGTCATCACGGAGTTGCTTGCTAGACACCTGTAACCTATAGTAAGAAAATTTGCTTCTTTCAAAATAAATCATCAAACACATTATGTTAGACATACATCATCTCCAGATGCCAGTAAGAAGTGAAGAATACTAGGATCTTGTTCATTCATGTATTCCTCATGAAATTGTAGCTCTTCTTCATCTACCATTCTCTGCACAGGCGCAGGTGCTTTCAGATCAGTAGCATGTAAAAAGAAAAACAACACAGGAACTTAATCAAATTCAGCAGTTGCATCAATTTTAGAACAACAATATTAACAATGCAGGCTGACATTTAACTTGGTACCCAAGATGGTTCTATATCCAGTTTGGCAAATCAAAGACCCACAAAGCAACACATGATCCAAATAAACCACAACAAAGAACCACACCACATCATTATAGCACAAAAAAGTATACACATGATGCAGCATATGAGAAGGCTTGGAGACAATTTAATGTCCAGATTATACTGCCAAATCGACAAACTTACAAGGCAGTGCTTTCTGGTTCTAAAGATTTCAAGCATTGCTGACATCATTACACACAAAACATCCCTGTTACACATTCTCCCATTTTTGCTTCATTCTCACTGCTCCAAATTACAACACATGCAGCAGCAATAAAAATCAATACTAAAGTAGCTGCTGATATATTCAGTGTGCTGCAGCAAATCTACATTCACATTACACACATGAAGATGCATCCACATTCATGCAAGAGTGCAGTTTTTTCTTCCCAAAAAATTGGAAACTTCACCTTGCATATTGCAATCAGTTCATCAAGCTTGTTGTTGATTAATTTGAGAGCTGCTGAAACTTCCTTTTGCTTTGGAGATATATCTTTCCAAATTGGAATCTCCCAGAATGGAATAGGTGCAACACTTCTATCTTCTGCTTCTCTCAAGACTGTGTAAACAGCCTGTTCTAACCCAAAACATAAAGACAAAAGTGTGTCAAATAATTAATGTAGGAACAAATACTGGTCATGCCAATGTAAACTAGCAAATTGGACAAAAAAAAATGTGAAAAGGAGGGAGAAAAGAGTGGACTTAAAAAATGGAATAGATAGCAAGATAAGATCGAACCTCAACTATTCCAGTATCATTTGTTAGTGAGTCAAATTCATAATTAAATACTGCCTTGCCAATGATATCCAATGTCAAATGGGAGAAAAGTGACTCCATTTCAACATCTTCTCCATCAGATGCAGCTGCATCTAGCTTTTTACAAAGTCTATCTGTTGCTTGTCCAAATAAGCTAATCATGGCTGCAACGTACTGCAAAGAATGCAAAGGAATAGAATCAAAAAGGCAAAAACTTAAATTTAAAAACAAAATACATAAAAATTGAATGCTCAATCTACAGCTCAGGCAAAGCAGTCCTACATGCTTATAGATTATTTAAAACAATTAATTATCAGCTAAAGCATTGACAAAGAATTTTCCCGACATTTTTTTCCTCCTTTTACCACTTCTACTTTGTTAAATAATGTAGTGCAAATCACATCAACAGTTAACCATAAATGTTCAAAATTCTGTATGGTTTCATGTCAATTCTTAATAAAACACTGAAAAAAAAAGTCTATATTTTAGTCTCATTACCTATTATTATTCTTCAAAATCCTGTTTTTATGCACCAAAACTGTCTGACTCTTGCATGTTATTTATCATTACAGGAAACACTCAACAGTCTTATTACAATCAATACAGATCATCAAACACAAAAGAACCAACATATGCTCCTAGGATATAGAAAATCTTCACTTTCCCCTTTTCCGCTCATGGGGGAAAAGAAAAGGCAAATTGATGCAGCACCACTTAGCAGCCTAAGTTGCAGTCTCTCTTTTTCCCATTTCCAATTTAGATTACTAGAGAGATAAGGGGAAAAAAAAGAGCAAATGGAAAGATAAGAACCAACAAAAGCAGAATACAAAAGAATTAAGAAGCAATAAAAATGTGGAAAATGTAGATATGTTCCAATACCTTTTGATGCAATGCTGGGACAATGGCACGCCGTCGAACACGCCATACTTCCCCATCAGCTGGGATGAGTCCTTTCCCCATGACAAAATCCAAAATCTCTGCCAAGATGCCCTGCATATATATATGTCAGAAATTGGAAATTTAAGGAGCAGTTCTATGCCATGCAATGAGAAAAAACATAATTGGATTCACACCGTCTTACCTTTGAATAAGCCTTTGAATTGTCTCTCAGAATATGTTTGGCAATGGAAGGATCAGACACAATCAGAATGGACTGCAAGCAAAATGAAGAAGTAACAGAATGAACAACCAACCAAACAGCAAAGCATAGATACTGTTATAGGCACAAAGAAACAAACCTTTGGTCCAAAAGTCAACCTGAAAATTCCACCGTATGTAAGGTAAAGCTCATATAGGGGTAAGAAGAAGGCCTCATTTCTAATAGCCCTGATTGCTCCTTTGGCCTCTGGGATCTTTGGATAGTCTTCATCGCCATCAATCCACTTAAATAAGAAATCAAGAATCTTATTTGGAACACCGAATTTTGACAAACCATTCCTCAAAACTGATGGAAAGCTTTTCCGGGCATGAAATGAGAAGATAAACAAATTGTCAACAAATAGGCCCATGCCACCAGATTTTCCCTTAATCACAATGCTCCAAAATGTTACAGTGCATCAGCGAATTCCATTTGTGCTGTTTGTTCCCATTTTTATTATTGAGTACAATTTTTGTTCTTGACAAGCATATAACCAGTTGCTCTTTGGACTCATGACAAGATGAATTAAGCTTTCCTAGTGCAGACTCAAGCACACCCACATGGTCCAGTGCAACATTCTTGCTCTCTTATTCCTCTTTTATCATGGTAGAGCAAGCCAGCAAGGTATGCTTCTTTGCAACAGATGTAACAAGTTATGTACATATTATTTACCACCATGATATTCTCCACTTGCAAGAACAAAAAGGGAAGAAAAAGAAAGCAGGAATACCCAGATTTCTGGACAGTGAATTCTCCAGAAGCAATCCTAGCAGACAATTCAGCACGCCGTCTCTCTTCAACAACCCTCTCTATGCCCTTGACGTCACTGTCACCAGACTCACCCTCCCTTCCATTCGAAGAAAAGCATGCAATAGCAGCATGTTTACACTTTCCCCTTTCTTTATTATTTTTATTTATTTTATTTTTGAAAAAGAAAAACCCAAAAAGAGAGAGAGAGAGTAAAGAAATGGACTTTAAAACAAACATATCCGTAAGCAATAGCAGTAAATTGAAAACGAAAAAGAAAGAAGTGATAAGGAACAAACAAACCATGTTGGAATGCAGAGGAAGAAGATGAGAAGCTTATGGCATTGAATCGTTTAGTTTGAAACTTAGTTTGACAGAAACTTGTAGAGATGGAGAGAGGTACTTGAAGCAGAGGCAAATTGGCCATGGCACCCATCTTTTATCTCTTTCTCTCTCTCTCTCTCTCTCTCTCTCCCTATTTATCTACTTTTCCTCTTCCTCCTCCTCCTCCTCTTCTCTATTTCACTTCTTCTTCTTCTACTTCTTTTTCTTCTTCAGTGAAATTCATAAGGTTGTTCACCTACACGCCCCGCCCGGCCACACACAGAGACAACTAGAGCGAATAGAGAGAGAGAGAGAGAGAGACAGCCGGTTGTGTTTGTGTTTGTTTGTGCGTGTGTGGGTGTCTGTGTGTGGGTGCGTGTGTCTGTTTAAGGTACAGACAGTGGCGATAATGCAACTCCGAGTGTCTCATCTGCTGGAAAGCTCTCTATCTATTCCTACCATTAAAAATAAAATAAAAAGGTAAAATTTAGCGCTGGTGCAGCGAGAACTAGACGGGCACTGATCTCGTTAATTATTTGATGAAATTTTTTTTTTTTTTTAAATATATATATAGCCTGACAAAGATGACGTGCTCTCACTACCTTGTTGTCATGTAATCCAAACCCAATATAAGAAAAACATTGGACTTTGGAATCTGTTGAATTTTTAGAGCGCCCTCTACAGAAAAAATAAAAATAAATAAAAAAAGACTTTTGGAATTTAGTTCTTTTGTTCATTTCCATAGCCACTCGGCGAATGAATCGCCCCCTCAATGCTGCCTGTGTCTTTTTCCGAAGGTTAAACTCGATTAGTGTTTTTTTTTTTTTTTTAAAACCATTATTATAAAGGATGAATCTCTAAAAAAATACATAAACATTTTGTTTTGTTTGAAATCTAGGACAAAATTTTTTCACCTCCAAATCTTACGCAGACTTATCGTTTAGTTTTATACGGACATATACAACAAAATATTTATAAATTTTTATGAATAAATTTTATTTTTATATATTTTTATTTAAATCCTCCATATTTTTAAAATTAATTTTAAATTAATTTTTACACTAAAATTATTTAAAATTATGTAATAATTAAAAAAATAAATTTTAAAAATATAAAATTTAAATAAAAATATAAAAAAATTTAAAACTTAATTAATTCCGTTTTATATCATAGTAATAGATTTGTGAAATAGGCCGATGAAGCAGTCGACGTAGCATGTTGTGCCACATAAGCACGTCACGTGGAAGTAAGTATTTATGACATGGAATTGATAAAAAAAAAAAAAAAAAAGAAAGAAAATTCTCAGGCCAATAAGGGGTAGCTTCTTTCCATGAGGCCACATGGTTTTGTTTTCTCGGGTCCTCCACGCCATTGATTTCGACGCCCTCGAAGCTATGCCGTTTTGTTCTCTTAATCTCCGTCGACCAAAGTTGCCACGAACGAAGAACCAGACGAGATCTGAAACAACTCAGTCCAAGAATTTTTCTTCCTATGCTTCATCACCCATAAATCAAGTCTCGTTCGCCTGTAAAATTATACGTCACACACAAGCGCCCCTCCATTGCCCCAACATCTCCCTGAACCATTGAAGCCCTTTTCTCATAATCCGGCGGTGGCACTTTGCGAGAGGCCTCTTCCTCACTATCAAAAGCAATAATCGTATTTCCCTATGCCCCAGGCACTAGGATATAAATGAAACAGGCTGTTGCTTTTATACGATGTTTTTGGTATTTGCATTGATAAAACCAGCAAATTGGTCACACAATAATGTCAATCCAATGATTGCAAGTCTTACGAAACTGACACAAACCAAAGCCTAGCAGGTACCACAAACATCCTTTATTTAGACCCCAGATATCATGGTAACTTCAGGGGCTAGCAATTATAAAAGAAACATAAATTTAAACTGAGAACCCAGGATAATGAAAAATCCAGAGGCATCTATGGAGGGACTAAACAAATATATAATAACCATTACCACCCCTACACTGAGGGACCCGAACCAACTTTCTTCCAAAGCTTGACCCACTCCACCATGGCATTGGCAGCTCGAGCAAAAACAGTTTGTGATGGTCCCAACTGCTGCTTCACTGCTGTGGCCATCTCGGCCACACAATCTTCTGCTGTAGAAGCTGATGGTGACAGCCTGAGTGCCTGAAAGAAAGGGACAGCTTCTTCCATCAGTTTCACGCCCTCCCATTCCTTTTTTAAGCTTGCAATGGCATCACCTCTATCATTTCTCCAAACATAAGGCAGCCCACTTTTCACGCCAAGCCCAAGGTGATCACAGACCACTTTAACACACATTCCGCTCCAAAGATCTACCATGGTTTCCCACCTGAACTTTCCTTCCCCGGCCAATTTCAGAGCCGGGACCAGTGCAGGCCCCAACACCTCACGATCAAATGCAACATTGATTCCACTGATGGGCATCATCGCCTTGGCAGGAACAGTCATCACTGCATCCACATATCGTGAATTCCTCTGACCTGGTTTCAGTGCTTGTGTTGGTGCATCAAGGTCAGCTAAATTGAGCCACAGTCCACATGACAAAGCACATGTGACACCATTCCGGAGGCTAAATGGGTATCCGCGAACAAAATCTGCTCCCTCACGGTAAGGGTCATAGAGTGTATTAAAGAAGAAAGGGGTAGCTGGCGCCTTGAGGTTTGCAATATGCTGGGCCACAGCATCTACAACAAAACCATTGCTGTCTTTGGCTGGGAAGCAGTCATCATCAATTGAGACAACATATTTTTTTCGAGATATGAGGAATCCAAAATACCGGCATGAATAACCAGAGAAGAGGATGGATGTAGAAGAGCCCACAACACGGTCTATATCAGACTTAGTATAGACATCAAGGTTAAAACCTTCTGGTATTTTGAGCTCCTCTTTGAGATCAGGGTCTTTGACAATTATCAAATGGAAGCGGATGAATACAGGCCTCCATTCATTCATAAACAATGTCAAGTCTGGTTGGAGTGCTCCTATCACAATGTCAATGTCACTTTCCTTAATGTCAGCTTCAGACATCATTGGCAAACTGTTAGATGATATTCCAAGTCGAGTTTTCCAGGCCTCCAAAAGTCTGCTGGTATTCAATGTTTGGCGTTTGGCTCCAAATGTAATCAAGTGTGCTTACACATACAAGGCCTTTTTAGAATTTTTCTGAACACCCTATGACAAAATCAAAGCATAGAAAAGAGCTTAGACATCCAAACTTACTGGAAGTATAAGGCTTTCATTTTTATTTATGACTCACTGGTAGGAAGGACAGGGGTGAGGACATGCCGGATGTTGAGTGCTCGTATCAATGCAAGGACTTCATCTTTTTCGGTAGCAATGAATAGCTTCAGAACTTTCTCAGTCAGCTTTCCAGTTTTCAAAGTTCTCTGCCTCAACATGAAACCAGCATTAATACAATGATTCCTGATTTAAAAAACAAAATTAATAACATAGTTACCCAAAGTCCACACAACAGCCAAATTTAGTGACACTGAACAATTATAAAAAGAGAACACAAAAGCAGAGCATCAGAAGGGCAACAAATGCATTATGGTTCATTCTTGGATGCATTATATAGACTCAGTCAGTGACAAAGAGAAAAGGATAAAAATCCACTAGCTTGAGCAAAAGACAAACTTAATGCCCATAACACCATAAAAGGAGACATCTAATGGCAAAGAAATAAAACGTACATGATAGACAAAAAAAGTTGCAGCTCAAATTACTGGTGCTAGAATAACACAATTAATAGCCTTAAGAAATTAGCCATTACCGAGTGGGTCTGTGCATCACACAAACAAACAATGGAGCAGATGGTATAATTTCCTTAAATTTGGGAAACAAAATCAAGCACAACCTATCTAACCCCAAGAAACTTCATACCAATATCCTGTCCCCGTAAACACAGCCCATCTTGGCGACCACATTCTTTTTTCTTTTCCCCCCTTTGTTTTCGCCTATTTTGCTCTGTAATTTGGAGTTCCCTATCACAAACTGCTCCAAAGAGTCTCCACGGGATTACACGCAGGGACAAGCAATAAATCAACATACCGCAACATTCATCGAGCTTTTGCGCAGCATTTGGGAGTCAATCAATTAGTGGCATAGAACTCACCTAGGTCAGGTCATCATTCATAATAAGGATGTTTCTAATCTATCAATCACAATTGGAATGAACGTTTCATAGGACTGTGTACATATCAATTCTCCATTCCCCCCCTACACACTTCTGTACACATAGCACACATGCCACAAGTAGATAGAGAAGGAGAGAGAGGTCACCGAGATCACCTTTCGCAACCAAAAAAATGACGTCGTTTAAGCACAAACTATGACATTCTATCGTGAATCTAATAACCTAAATACCCAACTTTATAATGCAGAACATAGATCTGTACCCAAATAATTTTACACCACACGTAATGTGATTTCTTTCTCCTCGAAATCGAATCAGTCCACCTTCTACCAAAAATTAACCCCATAAAGCAAAGCAAAAATAAAAAAATAAAAATAAAGAGAGAGAGAGAGAGAGAAAGGGTACCAGGAAGAGATCGAGGACGATGTGATCAGGGAGGAAAGAGAGGTCAGAATAGTTAGAGAGATGAAGGACAGCTGTATCTATTGTTAGCGAAAGCAACGATGGCGCCTTTCTCATGCGTTCTTCTGGCTTCGCATTATTTTTCTTATTAATAATAATAATAAATAAGATAAATTTTTGTAAAAAAGAGAGAGACAGAGAGAATTTCTGGATCGAGAAGAGAGGGAGGGAGGGAGGGAGGGAGGGAGGGAGGGAGAGAGAAGTGGTCCAAGTCCAATAACTCGTCTGCTGGGCTACTGGCTGGTAGGAGGCTATGCTGATCTATCTAATCTATATATCTTACATGATCCAAGCTGCCCAAAAGGGAGTACGTTCGCGGGGCCAGCGGGGAGCAATGCATCTGCGTTATCTCCGTCTTCCATTATTACTCCACGATGTATCATGGAATGGATGCGCTTTTTTCTTTTATTATTATTTTTTTTTTTGTCACTTTTTCACTTATTTGACTCCTGTCGCATTAGCCCGATTCAGATATATATATTATTTTTTTTAATTCTAAATTTCTTAATTTTTTAATTTAATTTTAAACATTTGGATTCTTTCTCTCAATTCAATCTAATGTGTAATCAATAACTATCAAATTATTTTTTATATTTAAAAAATAATATATATATATATTTCTAAACACTTTCACATGTATCAGCTCGCATTCTTCAAATTTAATTAACAAATCTCAATCAATCAAGGTTCTTCTCCCTGTGTTATTGGTCCTTTGCAATGTTATATCCATGAATCTCAATGATATAACTAAAACTGCTCCTGACCACAAAAACAAAAAATACATCAAGTAACAAACGAGAATAAAATATAAAACTTTATCAATCTCATCCGTCGTATAAATACAATAAAAAGTTACATAAATACAAATATTAGATGAAAACTTAATGGTTAAATATTTTATTATATGATGATATTAATAAGCTTATTAATAGATAATAAATCAATTATAATCAAAAATTAAATTTAAAATAATATAAAACACACATCAACGATATTTATGTAAATAAGGTATAACTCATTATCATGAGGACCGAATTTGAGGACAAAAGCCAATCATGCACCTGAAAATTTGTCTCACCTCCGTCTCAGTGAAATTTCAACTCACCCCATCCGTCCTCTGCGCCTATGTCTCGGGCGAACACACAAATCTGTTGAAATTCTCAACCCCATCACATTTCAGGAGTGATGGACTCTGATTAGGAGAGACATAGAGTCTAAACTATCTTGCAGCTCTCGTGAATTTTACCACTTAACATTAAAATCCACCAACATTACAAGCAACCGTAAAGAAGGGATACACATGTGAGTCCACGGCGAGTCAGGCTTCTACTTTCAGTCCCACAACGGACATAAGAAAC
This sequence comes from Rhizophora mangle, assembly GCA_037832345.1. NCBI lineage: Eukaryota > Viridiplantae > Streptophyta > Magnoliopsida > Malpighiales > Rhizophoraceae > Rhizophora > Rhizophora mangle. The sequence goes on along the minus strand of JBAPLJ010000592.1, from coordinate 1,905,354 downwards.
CTGAGCTTGTCACTGACTTCCACCAGATGTCAGGGGTCCTTGAATGAGGCTGGTGGCTCAATTCCTGTGACATTGTAGAGGGCCCTAAGCTCCTCAAGGTAAGTTTTTCGTGGTGCAGCCGTATATCCCACGCAATGCGGTAATTTGTTTCCACTTCTTCTCATCATTGCACAACACCTGCAGCAGCAGCAGCAGCGGCATGATGTCAGTGGATATTGAGTGACAGGTCCCCACAGCTGTAAAACGACATTAAGGTTGGGCTCTTTACATCACAGGCTACACGTCACACCCACATTTCACATTCACCATACTCGAGCAAGAATATCAGGAAAATTGGAATAACTATTGAGGCAATTCACGGTAGCACGTCGAAGATTGGTCTTAAAAATACATCCTGCCATATCCAAGAATACAATCCGACTTGAAATGAAGAAAAAAGCATGGAATTGGAATGAAGGGCCTGTCATATATGTAGCACGCAAGTAGTTTGTAGCCCATGGAATGGAAGGCCTAAAAGAGTGAAGATATTACACAAGCAACAAACTTTACCAATGATCGATGATCAAACACCGTTACGTTCTTATTCAGTAGAACACTAATAGCCCTTCTAGAAGAACTATCAGCATAATGGGACTACTGTTTCCTTGAAGTAGCTGGCTCTCAGAAACTTTCACTTTGTACCCCAAGAAATTTCAGAACCAGAAACGAAAGATAACAGATGGGATATCAACTTATGATACGTATGTAGAAAATTGCCATCTGTGTCAGCATTGTTATTCATCCTATTATCCTAGCATTCTCGTCTACAATACATTTCTATCCCTCTTTAATTATTTCCCAGTATTCCGTTTCTTGCTTGGCTTTCAGAAAGTGATTTCTCAACCCTCCACATGAATATACAAGTTTCAACAGAATCTAAATGTTTGTGTGCTGTATCTTTTATGTCCACAATGGATTTGAACCCTCTAACCCCACTGCCACCAATGGCTTAGTGCCAAAATTGTTTGCACTTGACAATGAATGATGGAGAAATTGGGACAGAAACGGATAGTATATCATCATTCATAATCATGGGATTGGAAGTAAAATGTAGACTGCTTTATGATAGGGAAACAGTTCATGATTATAACATAAGCATGGATTTCCTTGTGAAGCAACATAAGCATTCTCTTCTTACCATGGATTTCCAGTAAAGAAAGTAACAAAAAATTTTGTTATACACAACAATAGTCCAGAACAAGTTTATACATAGTACTGCAGGATTACTACAAGGTGAAAAAGATTATCTCCATAATACGCACTCATTTACTCGATTGTTGAACCAGGCAGATTTAGGTCAAAGATTCTTCTATTGTACCGAATCATTCCTAAGGATAAGTGCCAATGCTGTCATAACTAAATACATGGGAAAAACATGGGACCTTTCATTTAGCCAAGACCAGCTTACAGTCATTGCCGTATTCAATTCTAGGCGAGGACAAGTAACTAATGAATGCAGACACAATTGGCAAGTTCTGCTAAGTTGGCCCAGGGGCAGGAAAAACACGAAAACAATGAGCCCTGGGCCCAAATCAAAGACAGCCTGGGAATGAAATCTTTCCATGGGTCTTGCACATCTCTAAATATATAGGGTGCATACGGGAATAATTACATAGAATTTTTGCTGTTAATAAATTACTCATATGCAACAAAACTGACATAAAACATATGATAACAATTCCACGGTAAGGCAGACCTGATTGGAATCCATGCGAACATCCTTTTGAGAAGGGACTTCAGTATGTATGGAATCATCTACCCTGAGCGGAAATATGACTTCTGAGGACCTAGTAACTGTGCAGACTGTGTAATTTGCATGCTTGCCTCCTCCAGATATACAAGTTAAATGCGAAGACAGACAGAAAACTACTGTTTGCAACATCAGCATACAAAATTACCTATATGTAGTACTTTGCCTTCAGGTGTTCCATACGCTGCATGTGAGTGCTGCTGATATGCTGCATTCGTATCATCAGGCGAGTTGAAACCACTTTCATCTGCCATTGCTCTTGCAATTGAACTTGAAGAAATGGCAATTTCCTGCTGTGTGTTCATTGGTAAATCCTGTTTGGCAGCATCAGTAGTTTGATCCCAGGTTTTTCCTTCAGGCATCTCCCGTTTGTGGCCATTGCTTAAGATGTTTTTAACATCCCATTTATCTGGCAAGCTGCCAATATCTTCAATTTTTTGCGCGTCTACTTCCTTGTCATTTTCCTTTGTTTTTTTTCTCAATTGTGCCAAAAGGTCCCTTCATGCTGACACTGTCACAAGCATTTCTTTTTCCTAACGGTACTCTGATATTTTTGACATCCCCATCACCTTTCTGATCTCCCTCCCCTGCATTTTCATGGAGAATTCGTACACATTTTTTGTTATATTTGACTCCATTTTCAGATTCTACGTCATCCCTAATATCTTTCATTAAACTTCTCGTCTCACTCACAAGCTTTTTATCATCTCCATTGTCAGGTCCCCGACACAATTCTACAACCATAGTGGCTTCAAATGATCCCTCCTCTTCTATGAATTTATTGCCACTGTCCTTGTCTCCCTCAGGTGTAATCATAACTGCAGATACCTTGTGCACCCCATCTCCGCTTGCCTCTACCAGCGGTTCATTTTCCACTGCTCTTACTCCGGTCCTCATCTCGATCCTTTTAAGTGGTCTTTCTTCCTCTCCCTCTACAAACTCACCAACATCTTCTCCATATCCATTTTCCTCTACAATTTCATCCACAATTTCCTTCTCAGATGACTTTGGTGGACGAACATCCTCCCCTAAGAAATTAAATTCTTTCTTGTTCTTCTTAATTGGCTCAAACATCGCCTGAACATTTCCGTATGTTTGCTCCAGCAACTCTTCTTGATCCTCCTCCGTACTGATATCACCTCCAAACCAGGAATCTTCTCGTTCTTCTTGCTCTTCATAGTCATCATAGCCATCTTTCATTCCATTTTCAATAAGCACAAGTGAAGGCATAAGACTTGGAAGTAACTCATGAGCATTTCAGTGCAAACATAGCTTGCTAAGAAAAAACCGTACGTAACTGAACAAGCAAACCCAATTGCATAAATAACCATAAGTGGAGGAAGAACCACCGGTGCAAAAAATACTACAAACCCTGTGATTAGAATCCTCTTTCCCAATGCCAGTCCTTTTTCCAGTATCCAATGCATTTGCCCACCATTCTCTCTATAACCCCGAATGTTCCATTCTGTGCCTGTGTCTTCCATCTTGCAACTTGAAAAACTTGAACAAATTATTCAAACCTTAAAATCCACAAACAACACACCCACACACACACACACACTCTCTCTCTCTCTCTCTAACCAGATGTATCAAACCCACAAACAACACCCACTTCAAATGTTTGCCAATGGCGCAGAATTACCATCATACCATATATCCACAAACCAATATGAAGAAAATTCTCGGAGACCCAACAAGATGAGAATGAAAAACAAACAACAACCACAATAATAGTAAAAGAAGAAAAGAATAATGACACAACTAAGAACAAAATAAGCTAAATTGGTAAATTTCTTTTCTTCCCCATCAAGACAGAGAGAGAGAGAATTAATTGAGAACTAAAAGGAACAAAGAAACAATTAAGAGGCAATCAATGAAATGAACTCTCTATCAAAAAGCAGACAAACCAAAACGTCAACTGTTTTAAAGCCCCGTTGGGCTTGAATGTTAATGCTCCCTTCCCCGAGGGCGATCTCATGGATCTTGGAATGCACCGTTGGAGCGCCGGCATGGAACTCCTTAAGGTCTCTCTATATATATAATGTGATAACAGAGTTGCAAAAACCCAGGATGGCAATTGATACAAATTTTTACGTGACATGTACAAACAAATAGACATTATTTATTTTCTTGGTAGGCTGGCTGGACCGGATGCAGTTCAGTTTAGTTTACAATTAAGGTTTGGTTGGTGGTTTAGTCTGTGCGTGCTGTTATTAACAAGCGTTGGATAGGAAAGATGGACAGTTACATACAGGGGTCACTGTCTCAATTCTGCATGCTTATGCAGAGCGGCCGTAACTCTTTGCTACGATGCCTCTGTGTTCATTTGCATGTGTCCATGCAATCGTTCTTCTCACACAACAAAAAGAAAATTTCACAAATATTAAGAATAGTGTAGTTATGATTAAATTTAAAATTTAGGATGACATCTTAATTCGATAAATCTTGTTTATTTTTTTTAAAAAATAATAATAAAAAAGAGAAGTCCCCTTCTCTATTGTTTTGTTCAGATTTTTTATATCACTGATAAGGCCCACACTCCAGAGGACTTCAAACATTTTCTGCTCTTGGTAAAATGTTTTGAAAATATATATATATATATATATATATTCCATTCCAACAGCAAAAGTAGACAAGGCTCTCATACATATTGCTGGCTGCGATAAAAGTTCGGCTGGCTTTAATGTCATCAATACAGTTGATACATGAAAGCAATGCAAGAAACAGAATAATCCTCAACACCTTGCAAATAAATCCAAACCTTCCTACGGCTCCAGGAAGCTGGCTACCAGAGTCATCTCAGAATAGTCTTAATGCTTAATGAGTTCTTTTATCCAAACCCAGTAAAGGGTCAAAGTGACATCCAAATAATTATCCAGCACAGAGGAAAGGACCTCATTATTGATTTGCTTCCCAGCATTTCATCCTGATAGTTGACTGGAGCTGAATGATGATAAATAAGGATAATTCGGGTATTACCAGCATAGAGTAAAGATGAAACACCTGAATGTTCAACACATGTTTTGGCCGATAGGGCTCTTCGAGAGTAGCAGAAAGCACAAACGAAACAATTCCACTTTGGCCACACGTCTTGTAATTGAATTTTATGATTCTACCAGATAATCAGTGTGCATCTGGCATGCAATCAGGTAACCTGTGAGCAATCAATGGAGTGTAAAGAGCCACCGTATCCTCTCCAGTTTTGTGGTTCCTTCCACCAATGTAATTGAAGACTCCAATGCCTACATGCCCATTACTTGGAGAGTGGTATCAAAATTGGACCATTCCAATAAAAAGGAAACCATCAATTTCTTAATTAGAAACTTTCCAACCCAGAATCTGTTTTTTGCTTCTCTGTTTCACTCTGTCTCGTGAGGGAACCACTCCGTGCTGGTTGTAGTCCCAAGGCATGAGTGAACATCCGTTTTGCAGCTCCCTCGTGTTCCCTCTTTAAGTGGTCTGTCCCACTTCTGCCAGTTCTGTTCTGAGCTACATTGATTTGGTTACAGTTTGCTCCTGGCTTTTGGGTTGGATGCTTCTGACCAAGTGATATCGCACCAGTTTTAGGATAGCTATTTGGTTTACCAGAGTCGTTAACATTATTGGCAGGCAGACAAATGGTCCCTTGAAAAGCTTCCAAGCTAGAATTGTTATCAATTTTGTCCTTGTCTTCAATATTCAATTCATTGATTGGCATATCATCCCCTTTACCATCCCCAGTATCATCTTTCCTCAATGAATTCATTCTTTTGCCCAAAGCATGAGCAATCATTCTACGGGCAACTACAGGGACACTCCGTGGCCTCTGCTCAACAGTTTCTCTCATTTCAGCCTCATCTACAGAAAAAATTCGATCTCGAGCAACCAAATATGCTGCTTCTCTCTCCTCAACCAAATAAGAAGAAGATGGGTTTGACCTTGACACTGGAAAAAGTGAAATATTTTCTTAGGTCGCCCATACAGTTTTTCTGCAATGGCAAACATATTGAAAGAGCAGAAAAACCAAAAACAAGAAAAATATTCATTTGCCTTTGTTTAAAAAACCAAATAAACATCTGCACTTTCAATGAAACTAGTTGATTTCAATAGTTATATCTCCCAATACTCAAAGAACTCCAAATGCTTACCATTAGACAAAATAAATTCAGCATACAAAGCAAGGAATATTGAAAGTCATCTAACTAATGAATATGAGAAAAATAGAGACAGAGAGCAGTATTGAATAATGACTGTCCTCACATTTCATAATTAGGGACATAGGTAATACACAACATGGCTCAAATAAAAAAGAAAAAGGGGAAAAACTAACAATGCTTCAATTGTCAAGATAAGGGATCATAACATGCACATGTAATGTTTCAAACAGTGAAAATTTTACCCAAGGGAGCATCTTTTCTCCTCAATAAGTTGTGTGATGCAGTAGAATCATGTTCCTCACATTCAAACAAGATGTCACGAACAAGGATGGAAGGTCTGCAACATACAAAAAGTTAAAAAGTTTGATTTATCTTGATAAAATTTATGATTAACCACAAGTTCAAATAAAGAATATATAATCTCATGATTTGAAATATTTTAATATTTGGATGTTGATATTCTCCTAATAAGGAAAAAGAACAACCATACTATTGTTAAATAACACAAAATCAAAGCCACAACTCAAAAAGAATAAAAAAGTCTTCCATTACCAACTGCAAAGGTAGCATCAATTCTCTAACCCATGCAGACTGTCAGAGCATCTAAGTAGAAACACAAGCCATTAGGTGGAAACTGATATAATACACAAGGTTATGACTAGGCATACAAATCCTTAAGGAATTGATGACTAAAGAAAGTAGTACCAAACATCATTCATAATTTTGACTGGAAAATAATCACTACAGAAACTAAAACAAAAAATTGAGTTTTCCTTGAGTCAGTTAGAAGGTCATAATAGAAGGACGCAAAAGTTCTGCAATTTAGGAGTTTAAGTACACATTTATACGGTCACCAAGGACTAAAAAATCATTGATATACCACCTTCAATGTCAATATGACCCAATGCATAATCCAGAAGGGAATGGAAGTTCATGTGTAATAAAAAGACGTACTTTAAACCATATATATAGAACAAAGACAACATGTGTTGTAACATGGGTCCAACCTCCCATCACTGATGAGAGGACTTATAATAAAAATAGGCAGGTGGCAAAAATAGATAACATCAACAAGAAAAAGTAAACAAGAAACAGTAGAATGAAAAATGTTTAAATATTGGAGAAGAGGATGAGCAAATAAAAGCAAACACTAAAAGCTTCTTAGGAGTCCAGCATCCATTTAGGTATATCACAATCATTTTGATATAAGTATATTTAATCATAAAGCTAATAAGCTCAGACTAATAATATCTACTCAAATTGAAGGATGCCTGCACCAAACCACTTGAAATCAGGGTAAAAATAGAAACCAAACAGCTAACTGTCCACAACTTTTAACCCTAGTGATTTATTATGTCAATGTAGAAATTGAACTATATTATTCAGCCCTAAAGCTGTAGTTGTTCCAATAGCACTGCCTTCTGCCCCAACCCTTAGACATGTGTCAACTATTGTATTAATCCTGTTCTCAACATTCCTCGACAGGAATCCATCTAAATGTTGTCTGCATGTTTTCAGCAACACATAATTTCTCAGCATGTTATCAGAGTCAAAAGCATGTCTCAACTAAAACACATGGCTAATATCAAAATTGCATGAGTTAAACATATCGATGATAGAGTCAGTGTGGTGCAGTGTTAGAGGACTTCATTGTAAAACATAGCAATCATGATTCTCCAGCAGAAACATCCACATATACATACATGCCAGTATCTAAAACATGCGAAACAAAAAATAAAAAATTCAAAAATTGAATCTTCTGTGCAAGAATTATAGGTGTAGCACTTTCAATGTTCTCACTTACACAGAAGTCTCTGGGCTACGCTCTAAAATTAAGTGACGATTATCTCCCTCACCAACAGAACAATGGGCAAACCTAGTGAAAACAAAAAAACATTACAATTAATGATAAATCCAAAGCAACTCTTGAACATTCCATAGAACTAAAACAATCCTTGCTTCTAGTGATGATCGTGATTTTAGAAGCTAACAATAGATTGATTGATAAGTACCCAAATATATCAGCAAGCCGATGCAAGAGAAGGCGATTGTATGGATTCATTGGTTCCAACTCTAGGGCACTGTCTGAGCTGCAATCCAAACAACATTGCTATTGATGGACATGTAAAAACTGAAAGGGATGTTCAAGCAACTTCAAGGGAATTAATTTCATTAAGTAGAACAAGTGGAGATAGGGAGAGAAATCTAAATGCATTTCCTATTCTAATCTTAATTTCATAATTAGCATTCTTATGTTAGTACAAATATTATGCAATCTCCTATTCAGTAGCTTCCTCCACAGGATGACAACTAAAACCCCTCTGAAAAAGTAAAATTAATGATTTGGAGTATAATTTGATTATCTAGGTAGTGCCTAGATGTTTGTAAAGTTATATATATATATTCACTTTTTATGTATACTTCCTAAAAACAATACATATATAGCACTTCAAAAGTTGACATAAAACCTAATCCTGAAACTTCACCCAATAACTTAAAATTCTAAGCTAAGCAGCTCTTTATTGATGGTAGTAGGATTTGTATGATCAAGCAACTGGAGCTTGTAACTTCTATAGCACTTCGATGCCTCTTATGTGGTCGGGATTACAGGGTCTAATTTCCATCCTTCTCCCCTTAAAAACATACAACAAATAAATTGTTAAGGTAGTGAAACAATCCTTAAGTATTTGAAGTCATTCACAGTCTACTCACTAACAAAACTAAAAGCAATCAAAAGGAAATGTTCTAAATTTGCTCCAATAAATATTACCCAAATAGTATTTCATCCCAATTTTTCTCACTCAAAAACATATGCATTCTTATTTGAATGGGCAGCCCACCATCCCAAATTGGGACTGGAATGATATAGAAAGAATATTAAATGTAAATTCAATTATTTATTGAAAAACTGAGACTTGATTAACAAGGAGGAAGGCAGAATTCCTTATTTATCCTTCTTTTTGCCCTCTATCAAGTAAGACCAAATTCATTTATTTCAAATTTCAAAAGCCAAACAAAACACAAACTCTCAGAATCCAATAACTAACTTGCAAATTACAAGCAGGTCAACATTCTCAACATTGATTTGTTCAGGATTTAAAAATCATAAACAAGTCCTCAAAATTAATATCTCAATTTTGTTGGTGTATTTTTTTATAGTGTATAATAAGAGATATCTTAGTCCAAGGAAGAAAGCAGTCATATAAGAACACTGACAAACATATTGATCCTCAAACTGTAAGACCTTGCAATGTTAACACCGAGTTTTTTTATGCTGCACAAGTAAACTGTCCTTTCATTTGACTTTAATTGCAAACTGTTATTGCCACATGCAAAGATCATTTACATTATTAGTACAATAAGGAGGGCACCAATATCCCTCACATAATGAGTAATTTGGTGACGAATTCTATGCAACTTTAATACAAGTGGCATAAACATCCAAGAAATTGTTGTGTAATTTTTAGCACCAACCTTGCTTTGTGCTTAATGGTTTTGTTGTTTTTGTTGGTCTCATCTGTTCATGAACATTATAATCTCAATTCAACCCAATATTATGATAACTATCAACAACAGCCTCCCAACATCCAAAAGGGCTATCATTGTCTATTAAGATGAAGTTCAAAGGTACAAACACTGGAAAGGGTTCAATAGCATATGACCAGAATGTTATCAACCTCCAAGACCATGGACCTAAATGTGAGTATGGCTGGGTCCTACATTCAAATTTCCTAATGTGAAACTTGGTTAGAAAGCAAAGTGGCGGCAGCTACTAAAAGGGTACTCCACTCACTAAATTCCAAATCAATAGAGATTCTGAAACAGAAAATCAAATCAAATCAAATAAGAAACCCACCTGCTGTTGGTATCCTCAAGAAAGTTAATGAGGGCCTCTTCCATGGATAGCACAAGATGTTTGCACGGAAGATTGTCCTTCACAAGAAACGCCAATTCCTCTACCTGCAATTTTACCCATTATCAATTCTATTCCTTTTAACTAATTTCCAACCCAAAAACAAAATTAGAAATTCTTGTGCCCTAATTTCACACTAATCAACCGACAGAAGTGGGTGTCAATTTGAATTGAATATTATTATTATTACTATTATTTAATTCAAAATTGAAAGAAATTACCATGGCAAATTGTGTGAGGCTCATGTTTGATGATACACCACCAGAAACAAACAATCAACAAAAGAACCAACTTTGCGCAGAAACACAAACACAGAGAGAGAGCGAGAGAGAGAGAGAGAGTATGGGAGAGAGCGAGGGAGGTGGGAGTCGCCCGAGAAAGGCTAAAACGCCAATTTCCGCATCGGTGAGCACAGCGTCGTTTCGCAATCAGTCTCCACGAAGCCGCCAAGGATGATCTAATATTATCCATCATATGCATTTATCCATTGGGCATTTGGGTCGGAGCCCGACCCTATATTTAATGTTAATATAAAAATTACTAGATTATTTTTTTTTTTATTTACATTAAATAAAATTTTATATTATTTTAAAAATAAATCGAGTTAAACTGGGGAGGAATTCAAATGTCATAATTTTTATTAGTGATTGGAGTCTTATTATTAATATATTAAAAAATTATAAATTTATAAATTATATTTTAAAAAATAATTTTTAAATTATTATAAAATTTATGAATTTTTTATTATATTAAAAATATAAATTTTTAAATATTGAAGGCGCAACGTTCGGTTCGGGTCTAAAGTAAGTTACCAAGGGCCAAGCCCAGCCCAAAGAAAGCCCAGAGAAAATGGTCTATTTAAATGCATTTTAGGGCTTTTCTCATTTCTCTGCGTAAGAGTGCGTGTGCGCGGGCGCGCGCGGGCGCGCGCTGCTGCTTGTAGTCTCATTGTCATATAAGAGCTTGCATTAGTTGTAGACAAGCCGGAGGAGGGCGACGCGCGGCGTTTGTTGGTCGTAAGTATCTATGACCATCTCTCTCTCTCTCTCTCTCTCCTTAAGTCGATGGAAAATTGTTAGCCATAGCTGAAATTGATGTGGGGTATCATAATATGCTGAAGCAGCTATCTTGAATGGGGCCTGGGTTGTGCTGCTTCTGTGAGCTGTAAATGAGGTTTTGACAGAAAGTTTTTAGTCTTTTGTACTGTTTAGGTTTCTGGGTTATTCGTTTTGTCTGTGTATTACAATCGAACAAGATTCTTGCTGCTTAACGTATCCAACAATTGGACCTCTTCATACAAGGCAATCTGATCCCAAGCTACCTGTCATGATGCTTCATAACGTACATGATAAAATCAAAAGAGAAAGAAGGTTATATGAAATCTGGTAAGCTCATAATTGTTTCTCCTGTCAATGTATTTACCCTACTAATGACAACTCCGAGGCGGCCTCTAAATTCTAACATCACATAGCATGAATGACGTGAGGACAAGGCCAAAAGAATGTATCCAGCAAAACCTACACAGCAGCAAATATCAAACCCCAGTTTCTTATCTTACCCTTCTCCTTTGGTGCTCTCGCATTTATACAAGGGGAGATAAAGGTTTATGATCTTGTGACTGCAAAATGAATATGAAACAAAACGGCATGGTCCATAAGCCTCCTACTTCATCCACTTTCACTCACGCAAGAATAGCACCACCCATCGCACACAAAATGAGGTCCTTCAAATACATTTCATCTAAGATAATGCTTTTGATCCCTCACACTGTCGATGCCCATGTCATTTGTATGATTCGACCCTTGCTTCTGAACAAGTTTCATTGAAGATGCACAAATCCTTTGCTTCAGCTATTTTTTCAACCTATGTAGGATAACACGTGGCAATGCTCCACCAAGTACTTTTCAAACATATCTCTTGAGAACAAATATATGCAGATAATTATCTTTTATCCTGTTTGGTTCTCTGCCGAGGAAGCTACGGGCCTGGACACTAAAGTATTGAGCAAAGATTGAGTAGCTAAAAGATTTTCCCTCAGCATAACATTATAGTCATTCAATTCCTGAAAATTCTTCTGGATATCAGACATCTCTATTTCAGGTCCAACCACAGATTCTGCACCAAGAAAGGAAACAACAATGTTCATGAACAAAACAATTAGAAAGTTGAGCAAACCCAGTATGAAATGCAAGTATCAAGAACCTTGTTGAATATTGGTGCTTCATCACATTAAAGAAAATCAAAACCTAAGAGAATGCTCTGACAGGTCATGTATCCTATGATTGACAGGATGCAGACTTACTACAGCAAAGAAGAGTAGGACATTAGTTGAGCCTCATAAATTTTACATGACATTAAGACCACACATATATGTGTGTGTGTGTGTGTGCACGCAGTTGGGAACTTTAGTTAGTCGGCAATTTTTTTCTCTGCCAGTCTCTCATTTGATGACAGCATATTTTCCTTTATGTCTTCTCCTGCTCATATAGGTATTTCTTTCAATTTTCCGCGCAGACTTATTTTCATGAAACAGGCCATAGAGGGTAAATGTTCATGATCAAGAAATTGGCAAAACCAAACAGTTTTGAGTTGCTCGGCATAAGATTAGGCTGGTTTCTGTTATTGTATTGGTTCATGATATGTAATTTTGCATTGTTTGCAGGTATACATTTGTTTTCGTACTTCTAACCAATGTTCATCTAGAAACAACTCTGCATCAAAATTAGCCATGCCTCATGACGGTGCTCCTTGTATGCTCAAACGGATCCCCAAATCACCTTTTCAAAAACCAATAAGATGTTAATGAACAGACTGTCCTTCTTCAGCCCCCTTAATTAACCTGGTCTTTTGCACTTTATACTTGAAGCAGAAAAATCCACTTCAACTCTGTTTTGCAAATAGCATTTTCTCAGCAAACATTTTATTCACTTTCCAATGTTCTGAACATGTTAGAGTTAGGTCAATGATGGAGAAAAAGACTTCTATTTCAGAACTATTGTCAACTTACAAGAGGGGAAGATTTCTGCAACAAACCACTCTTTGTCAATTGACAACCACAACCATCACTAGTGGCTTGCTTGCCACCAAATAGTTGCAGAACAATGTATGTCACCATCCCCAAACATTAATGTAAATATCACTGACTAGTCACTGGTTGTCAACAATCATCACTGTTAACTCCAATGAAACCTCAAACACTGCCCATAGATTGCTGAAAAGTCATTAGCCATTGCTAACCAACATCTAATCACCACCAAATTGCCAATTAACAATGCTTTATTCAATATTGACTGTATATATCATCTACAACCACTGTAATACTCTTGGCCACCTTCACTGCTGATGGTAAATCATCAGAAAGTCACCAGCCACTCGTCAAATAATGTCTGACCATCACACACCATTAACCATTGTTGTAAGCATTTTTTGAATTTTCAGACCAAGAAAAGAGCATAAATTTTCATTACCTCTAAATCAAGATAAGTAATTTATTTTCGCACAATATATTTTCCATGAAATTTATTTCTACCAGAAAGTTATTTTCCATAAAATAATAGGTGACTTAGAAAGCATGATTTATCTCTGAAGTTTTTGATGCAACTACTGTGCTTAAGGTATTCCAGTGTTGCTTGTAGCTTTAAAAAACTTAACTTGTGCCAAATATAGGTATGATCAAATTCTAGAGTGATATCTAGAGAATGTTTGAAGGACCACAACCAAAGCTAGACTTTCTCCAAACTAGTTATTAAGGTTATCTACAATGGGATGAGCTTCCATGCTGATTCTTTGGATCTCCCACATTTTGTATGGTAGAAACAGTAGCCTTTTCTTTTAAGTTTAACTTTTACAGCTTTTAATGATCCCAAAACTCAGAGCCATGACCAATAGAAAAGGTTGGTTGCATTAGGCTCTAGCTATGATAGTTTCCATCGAGAATATAGTGGTCAGTGGTCACGCACCTCTTTTTTCTTCATATCATTGAGTGATTTTTACACAAAAGCTTCTTTTTTGTCTTTCTTTCCAAACACTTTTGACATTAAAAAAAAAAAATGTTACTCCAGGTTTAATTCTTTACAACTGAGCACCAATGTTGCTTAAAAAAGGAGAATCGTGAACTCATATTCATGCAAATTTAGCAACATACCACATCTAGTTTTCTAATTTCTAGCATCAATAACTTGAAGGGAGAAACTTGGTGAAATTGATATTTCTTAGGCAAGCTAGGGGGTCCACTGTGTTTGGGACAGGGCCTTTTAGAATGCTGTGTACGCTTTGCCATGAAGAGATAAGGAAAGAATTTTTGTCAGGGTTCCTTCATGGAAGAAAATTGAAGATTGATTGGGATGATATTTCTTCCTACAGATTTTTTGTAGCTAATTTGGAGATAGAGGAACTGGCCTTAATGGAATAAAAAAAAAAAAACCTAATAATCTGTCCATAGACAAGTGAAAATGTATCTTGCACCTTTGGGTTTCAGGGGATCTCTATCTAAATGTAGATAAATTGGCTTCTTTCATAAATGATTGCCTGGTGGGAATGAATCAATGTTTTCATCTCATGTGCAGGGTTGGTCCATTAGATACCCACCTTTTTCAATACCCAGCTATAAAATCTGTACTTTATATGGTGCAAATAAAACAATCTAGATCTAGACTTTGATTCATGAGAACGTTCCACAGAATATAAAGTTCTTGCATGTTGACATTTTCAATTTGGCCTTGTTCTCTATGCAACTCAAGATCCTCACGAATCAAAAAAAAGAAAAAAAACAATTCAATTATGAAGAGAAACTGAAATAAGGCAAAGCCTGATACTTAAGATTAATACTTACCCAGTTGAGGTGGCAGGGGAATGACGTGATCATCACTAGGGGGATGCACTTGAGAACGGGAGGTATCTGCCCCATGTAAACCAATTGGATGCTGTTTCCCATCACCAGAAATGGGCACTTGTTTCAAATGCTGAAAGGAAGTACAGATAATTTCCAACAGAAAACATCCTTAGGCTTAATCAAAAAAGCCTTGCAATAAAAGGTTTCACTACATCACCAAAAGTGATAAATATTTGTAAGAGTGAAGCTAAAAACAATAACTAGCATATGCAACCAATTTCTTAGGTAGTTGTAAAGAACTTTGGAATGACATTTTAAACCAATTGGTTAGGCAGTCATTACAATGCCTGGCTATTTGAATATAGCATCATTAGCCCACATTCTAGATGAGAAGCTGTGATGCATTTAGTACAGTTTCAAGTGAATAATGGATCTGTTAACTGGGAATCCCAGAGTTTGCTTAGCTCTCCACAAAGCAAAGGAAGAGTATATTGCAAATTCTACAAATAGATTCTATCCAAAAATAAAAAAAACTCTGGACAATTGTTGCCAAAGCCACTTGGAAGAGAGTGAAACAATTCTGCAGCGAAGGAAGTTACTGAACAGAAGAAAACCTTACCTCTTCACTGGATAAGCTGACTTTCCTGTTAAAAGTGATAGTATCCTGCTTATTCTGCAAATCAATCTCTTGTGATGATCCACTTCTACGCACTGACCTATTCCCACGAAGGGAAGGAGCAATAAAGCCAGTCCAACTATTTCCCCTTTCAGTGCTTCGGTAATCGTCATCCAATGTGCCACATCCCCATGTGTACATTACATATTTCCTCAACTAGTTATGACAAAACTATAAATGAATCATTTTAATTACAGCAACAGAAGAATAAAATTGAATGAGATGGAAGGAACTTACTTTATCCCAATGTTGTTGAGCTTTTAGTCGATTTCTTATCTGTCGCATCCTGCTATCTTCATCACGAAGCCTTTTAATTCTGTACTCACACTGTGAACCCAACAGTTTAAAAAAAAATAGTATGCATTCCTTCAAAAGGTTCAATTGTTAGAATCTCAATTTATATTACCAACAGTCTCCAGAAGTATGCAAGCATATGATTTGGCGAAATTAACTTATTATTTCAAATAAAATTGATAATTTTTGTATAAAAATAGGAGAACCAGAGGAGGTCAAAAACGACATAACTCTGAAAAAAGGGGACTAGAATCATACTTGAACCAAGAAGTAGAAATATGGCAATACTAATGCAATAAAGTCCACCAAGATCTGCAAGGAAGTTCACTGCATCATGCACAAATAAAATTGCATAAGATTCCAACCTTAGCATGATTATATTCTAAACAAGGTTTAATTTTGTAAAGCAGTACAAGCTGCAATATGCAACCCACAGTTGCATCACTAAACTAAAGTTACACCCTTTTGGCTTTTCTCTGATTTACACCAGGAGTTAGAAAAGAAAATGTTTTAAAGGTATGACTATGGAAAAATTAGCATAAGCCAGTTAACCATAAAATCTCAGCAAAAGCAATAGATCAGGCACTTTTAGGAAGTGCACACCCAGAAAGTTTTAAAAGTAAAGCCCTAAAGAAATTCTCTCTAATAGAGTCATTACTTCAGCAAAAAGACAATAGCACCTACAAACATGAGTAGCAGACAAACAACTTTATGCACATGATACTGGATTTTTGAAGCTTAATGGACCATATTGCTTAGAAGTATATTTCATAGATGAAAATTGAAAAAGCATGTAACTGGTCTGTTCTAAGCAACCAATGTCAACAAATCAAGCTCCATTCTTCATATAAGCAACAAATGACAAGATGCACTCATTAAAAAGGTCAGTTATTTCCTTTAAGGTTAATTGACAGCAGATAATAAAAAGCAACAGGATGATAATAGCACATTTTCTTCAATAGACAGAAAATTTAGTCATGTATTAGGGGGAAAAAGGATGACAGAACCCTTTAGATCAGGGTAACCTTAGATAGATGTTACACGAGTGGTTCAAATATGAACTCTATCCTTGTAAAGTCTCTACATCGGCAAAGGTTTATCAACCAAATCCTAACAGTAGTATCAAATATGGTTACTAGCCCATCAGTGTCCCTGCCATTGTGACCACCTGTACCACCACGACCACCTCTTCCACTTTTTGTTAGCCAAGAAATGTCTGTGCAGTTTAAGTATTCTGAATGATACAACATGAGTTTTTCTTTAAAGAGGCACGAAGAACTGCTAGATATGGCAGCTCTGCACCTCCAGGAATTTGTGATTTGACGAAGTTGAGGCTCTAAAAAATTGAGAACCATGATTTTTTTTTTCCCTTTGTTTCTGCATGCCCACACCCTTGATAGAGAGAGATTCCACTACATTCAGCTTCTTGAGCCCTCAATACAACTTTATAAAGTAATAAGCAACCATTACCACTCCTTGTTGCATATTCAAAATACTCAGGGGTCAAGTTGTACATTTGTGTCGAATTATTAGAGAGTGCATGTTTGCAATCTGAGCCACCATTGAGTTCCACAACAATGATAATGTCTAGGCATCTTGTGATTCAAAGTTTCATTCTCTTATAAATGGAAGCTATGTCAATAAGATGATGCTACTTGCCTTGGCCAGTCAAATAAACCTTGAATGCCTTAGCCTGCCAAACATATTTCTTTCTATCCAATTCTCTACTGATAACACTCCCAGAATTCATAATTTTCTGAGAATACAAAAACTACTGCACCAAAGCTGTAGCAAAACTCTGGCACAAAGCCAAACTAGTCAATAGCACCAAATAAAAGAATGAAGCCAATACCACACATGACAAACCAGCTTGAGAAAACTATAGCCCAGCCTTTAGGAAAGTGAACAACCATTTGGCATGCCAAGAATGCAGCAGCAATCCTCATAAACCAGCACATTAAGCTTAGGCCTTCAAGTCCTGTCCTTGTGGCTCGCATTGCCCATTTTCAACATTTCAAGGAGCATATGAATGTTGGTGTATCTGCTTCTAAGAGGCAGGGATCAGCAGCTCACAATGGTCATCATTGGAGACTTAGAACTTTTCAGTCTCTCCCTACTGTTTTCCCCTATGGATACAATTGAAGGAGGGGATAGTTTTTTGTGCTATCAAAATTGTTATAGAAATAATGACAAGCCTAGCAATCTACATGAAAGATGAGCAAAGATTGAAGATATGGCTGTGGAGTTGGGTGACTTAGCTGCATTCTTTCTCTCTATAATTGGGGCTCTTGTCATAATCATTTTTTGGTGGTGTGAAGAAAGAGGAGTCTTACCAGAAGTAATGAACACATAACTTGTGGAGAAGACACATGCAGAAGCAGACAATGGAATGACAAAAGAAGCACCACTCAATGTTACACAGCCAAAGTAATGGCTTCACAGCGTGAAGTACTCAATTCGGAACACTTCAAACTTTATCCAAACAAAAAACTCCAAAGGGACATTGAAAACAAAGCGTGCAAATTGACACTCTTACCATCAAATCATAAGAGAAAATTGAAAAACACTGACACAATAACTCAAATAAATCAAACGTTTCTTTCAGTCTTAAAAATGCATATGGAGTTTTCATGTTACCCAAAACTGGACATGTACCATATGACACTGATATAATTAGACTCAGACCTGATTGTCCAATTGGTTGTGCCCTAATGGTTGTTCAATCAAACTAGTAGGGAATGGATTTTGATGGCATCAAAAAGAGTGATGACTAGAAATTAGGTTTTCTTATCCAAGGATTGAAAACCACTTAACAGCATATCAGTTTTACATTTAGCAGAAAAGAAAAACTGACAAACGAGTAGAGTCTCCTATCATATTGTAATGACCAATTTAGGCTAAGTAGTCTAAAATGACCAAAGTATCCACACAGAAAAACATATCTTAATGAGACAGCATCGCTAAAAGCTTCATCAAGGGAACATGCACGCATTGCCATTACTATAAGGATTAAATTGAGGAAACACAAAAATATATGGATATTCCAACCATAGTTGCAAATTTAAAAGTAAAACATACAACCAAAATAAAGAAGATGCTTACCAGGACTCAATATGTTTTGATTTTCAATTTCCACAATATAGGCAGAGAGGTAGTTGATGTACAATGTGGTGTTGATTAATCCATCACTAGGAGTTTCAAGAGAGGCCCGGAGCTGAGATGTATCAATGAAAGATGAACCTGGAAGGAACTCATGAAGTAGAGGTTGGATGAGCCGTAAATCATGAAGATTGTGGTATATTTGAGGAAACAGATTAAATTTTAATATATTTGGAGCATTCCCTCTGAATGTCACTGGCCTAGCATCAGAAGTGTCTCCATTCTGCAGTAAGCCGCTAACAAAACTCACATGTTTCCTGTCACCATGACTTTTGGCAGTAAGGTTGAACTGAAAACCAACAGCTGTTGCCGGACTACTTGGAAGATCAACAAACTGCCACGAAATGAATGTATAATCTCTATTCAACTGGCAGTTGCTACACCTAAGACTTATGGTTGGCCCCAAACTAGTGTTCTGGCATGTGTAGTTTGCAAAATCTATAAGACGGGCAACCTTGTAGTCAACAAAGCCAGGGCTTCCCACAACTAAAGTACCAAGACCATGCAAGTTGGAACAGCTCATACTTGAAATGGTGGTTACATTAAATTCCATGTCATTGACAAAAGCAGCTAAGTCAGGTGCATTTGTAGCTCTAACACTACGTGTTTCAACGGTTCCCTTTGATATGATCTGGTAAAGCAACCTGAGAAAAACTGAAAGACCAAGTCAAAGACTCCTTATATAAGTAACACAAGCCAAACAATTTGTAAATATTGTAAAACATATAATCTAGAAAATGAAAAAGCTATCTGTAGAAGGAATGCCATCATAGACTCACGCAGCAAACAGGCCAATGAAAAGTATCGAACTTGCTATTGAAAAAGTCCCCCCAAGTTCTGTTTTCCGCTTCACAACCACCTTTCGTTCATCCTGCAAAAAATTTGAAAACCACCTTTTAGAAACAAGTTACAAGATATATAAAAAGCCACTAATAGACAAAAGAGTTGAAGTGCTTATTTTCCATGAACCTTAGACCTCAATCTTATTTCAGAACTACCCTAGTTAGATAGCTGAAAATCAAAGGAAATAATTTATCTAGCTTCTAGAAACTGGATGACAATTGAATTTAGAATTTAATTCACTATACCTTTCTATTAACCAACTTCAAGATACTTACCAATTGCTGATGACTTTTGTTGCAGTTAACTATACCAGCAACAAGGCTTTGGATTAACCTTGACCTGTTTCTTTAAGTTTTTTCTTAGGTAAAAGATATGGTGGGTGTGGGGAACTCAAATTTCACTGAAAACATATAACTTTCTCAAAAAGGCTAACATTGTCAAGTTGAGCAGAAACCTAATTAATCTTTACCATTAGATCCAATATCAGACCCCACAAATGTAGAAGCCTTGCGCACCGGGACGCCCTTTTTTTATTGGTTCTAGTATCACATAGTGTAGGCTTAGGTCTGATTCATCCTAGCATTTGACCCAATGTCATAAAGTACAGATCAGTAGTCCTTAGTTTTGAAGTGACGCAGGCGTTGGTCAATATGAAAGCTCATGGTAAGAAGCAAGCTCCAGTGACATAATATCAAGCATCATCATTGGAGTAAATGAAAAATTTTAATTTATTGACCCATAGCTTATAGAAATCCCTTTTTTCAATATAACAACACATTCATCATTTCAATATCAGAACTCTCAAAAAATTTAACTACCATAATGGAAAAAGAAAAATGCAGAAAAATTTATATACATATCGTACACCAAACAATCTTCAATCAAGAAGGGACCTAATGTTCATTAGCAACAAATTCCAAGAAGCCCTTAGAACATTAAACTAAAATAAAAATAAAAATTGAAACTACTTTAGATGTAATGTTAAAGTCATTGAGTACTTCGTTTTTTGGTGATAATAGAAGTTGTTGAGAGAGTGTAAGAAAGAACGAACCAGCCAATGCCTAGTGGCAAAGCAAACGTCCAGACGACTGATCCACCACCGAATCTTGAACCAGTAGTTCCTGCCATCGCCGAGCTTCAAAAACCTCAAGAAGAAGCAAAAGAAAAGCCAAGAGAGGAGCATGGCCAGCGTGGCCTCCAAGAAGACCTCCTGCGACTTCGTGAACTTCCTGATGGAATCGAACGAGAAGATCGTCTCCGGGAAAGACGACAAGGCGTTACGATATTTCACGCTCGTGGCGGCCTCTACGGCGGCGCTCGCGGAGAACAAGTAGCAGCTGTCGGCGGTCCGGTTCAAGAGATTACCCGGAGGACACGCGCAACGAGTTGCGTTGTAGATTATTGAGTTCTTGGGACACGAGCTCGTCATTTCCCCCCACCCCGCCCCCCCTCCTTTTGTTTTTTTTTTTTTTTTTAAATTACAAACTTAGATTTTAGAGAAAGAATGCAACTGACCGAGATTGTTCAATTGGTGACGCATTAGCGTCCGATGCTGGCTTGATGGAAGTATTCGAGAAGAAGCAAAGAATTGAATGTTCGAGTTGCTTGATAAGATGAGAGAGTTAAGGAGAGAGAGAGAGAGAGAGAGAGAGAGGGGCTCTACAATTTTAGGGCTTTATTATTATTATTATTTTTTTTTTTTTTTTTGTTGTCTCAAAATTCCAATCGATAGGTAAGAAGCACGGAATTTACATTCACTCAATAGTATCCTTTAAAAAAGGTTATTTTTGTGATTAAACAAACCAAAGCATGTTGGATTAATTGCAGTTTTGGAAGTGAGTATGCTTAAAGTATTTATTATTATCATTTTTTTAATCCGATATGAGTGTTTGATGATCTCTTTTCAGAGGGATGAATTTAAATTTTAAAAATTGTGTCATTCTTTAAACAAACAAAAATTTATAGTCGTGCCTCACTCTCGGTCTGAAATGGCAACAGAAAACAGTTCCTTCACTTGAAAATCTTGTTATTCTGATTTTTGCCAATACATGTACTACACGGGGTCATATCATTCCGTCTATTTTTTTTTTATAATATTTTTTATTTTATAATATATAAAATAAATATAATAATTTTTTATTTTTAATATTAAATACAAATTTTTTAAAATATATATTTTTTTTCAAAGACCACATGCTTCCTGTTCACCATACTGGGTCATTCAAGCCTGTTCGCTGATACATGAAAAATGCAATTTGGTTGTTACCAGATATGGACTCCAGTGAGGACTGCAAGTAAATATTCGGCCAAAATTGGAAAGCTGTTGCAAATGTATCTAGTTAATTATATGTCATAGGTGCTAATCGTTACACTTAACATCAGGTACATGACAGGACAAGTTTTTCTGGAGAAACATCTTATTTTTCCTTATGTCCCTAACGTTGATCTATGTGATGCCCAATGCATATCAGAAACTGAATCAAGAGGACTACGCCACTGTTCTTGACTTAAAGAGGAATGCTGTAGGACCTTTACTCACCAAAATTAGGCTTTCCTTTTTTTTTAAGGATCTTGATATCATGCATTCCATTTACATGGGGTTCGATGAAACCATAGAAAAAATAATCTGGCATAGCCCTATAGGAATCTGGAATATGATGTAACAAGGTGAGTGTCGTTGTGCTCTTCAGTCTAATTCAGCGGATGCGTTGTGCTTTCTTTAGTGCAAATATAAATTTGAATGCCTAGGCCCATCTATTCTTTACTTTTACTTTTCATTAGGATTATATGATCAGAACAAAACTTCTACGTCTGTATTTGCAATTTAGCTACTACGCAGGCCCAAACCAGTTTCCAAAACATATAAAAATAGGTGTTATGGTGATTGGAGGTTATTCTAATCGATTGATGCTAAGTGTCAAATTGGTTTGCAAAAACGGGAGCTCTTCGCGTGGTCTCTCACCCTACTTCGAGTGGTGTATATTTTCACGTTGAAACTCTTCTCTTTGGGTCGGCTCAAAAGCTTTCAATGCTCAAGAATTCCACTTGCGCAAACCAAGAATAGTTTCGGTGGACTGCTCTAAGAGGCTCAGATTCGTGAGGTGAAATCTTTCTAAAATAAAATCAACTCTTGAGAGGAACGTCAAAAGTTATGGGCCTTATGGCGTACCTTTTGAGAGAAACACAGCAATTTTGGGGGAGAAGTGACACTTAAAGCCCACAAACAACGCGTTTTTATGGTTTGCGCTCTTTAATTTTCCTTTTCTAGGCTTTTAGAAGAATGTTAGTGATTAAGAATTTACACATATTTTAAAAAATTTTAAATTTTAATTTATTAAAAATAAAAAATATTTTTATTGTATAATTTTTAATTTGATGTTTTTTTTAATAGGCTATATATATATTTTTTTTGAGGTTGGCCTATTTAAAAAAAAAATAATCTTAAGAATGTTTCGTAGTCATTTAATAAAAATAAATTTAAAAAATTTTTATTTTTTTTTGTTCGTAATTTGATCTTTGGACTCTAACTTCTAAGACTTCAGTAATTTTGTCATCCAACCACACAGTTGTTTTCTCAAAATATTGACTATATAAAAATATAATAATAAAGGTACTTTTATATAAAGATTGTAAATTTAAAGGATTATGACTTTATGAGCATATAAAAACTCTCGTTTAAAAAAAAAAAAACCCTCTATAATAGTGTTCCCCCAAAACAGACCTTCCAAACTCGATTTAAAAGAATAATGATTTAAAAAAAAAAAAAGAGTAACGTTATGCAATGTTTTGTAGTTTATATCCGATGCATCTTGAAATGACAAAAGCGAAAAAAAGAAAAAAAAAAAAGGAGTAGAAGAAGAAGAAATAAGTAAAAGAATTAAAACTTTTTATGTGTACATCTAACATTATTTTTGGAGCTCTCTTGGTAAAAATTGCAGGTATATTATATATTATCAAAAAGACACACCATCCCTAGAAATCTAAATTTTTTACAACCCTGGCCTGGTGGGTCGTTTCCACGTCCATTCGTCGGTCGTCCGCCCAGCCATCCTTTTGTTTGTGGGGATCACTAGGTATCTGTGGACCCCTGGACCTGTCTGTGGCCCGCAACAACCGCCAAAACATACAAGCACAAACAAAAGAAAGTAAGAGGCGCGTGACTACGGAGACACATGAAATTGACGAAGCGGAAGGAGTATAATCTATCAAATTTAAATATAAAAATTAAAAAATTATAATTATCAACTCTGTTTATTCACATCATTCTATTCAACTCATTTGCGAAGTCTCCGTCTCTTTGCTAAAATTAAAAATCATACTTAGATGCCACATGTCAGATAATCAGCGTGAGATGGCCCTAGAAATCACGCGCTGACAGGAAATGATGCAAAATGGTAGCCACCAACTGCATCCTCTTTCTTGTCAAACTTTGAATTGGACAAAATGGTTTAGGTAAACACATACTTAAAACAAAATATATATATATATTTTTTTAGACAAGTAAAACAACATAGTTTGACATGGTGCTTTCGTTCTTTCACATATAATGTGGAATTTTACATGGTGATTTTATTTCATGACACGGAAAAACATTTTTAACGTATCTTGTAATAATAATGTTCTTGAGAGATGTTGAGTTCAAGCTTTATTTTTCTCGAATTTTTGTGGGACATATATTTTAATTTTGATATACCAGAAAAGAAGCTACAAACCTTGACCAACAATTGACAAATACATACACACACTGAAGAAAACAAAAGAAAAAGGTAAAATAAATGGGAAAACTGACAAAAATCTAGTCTCTTTCATTTACAAAGTGAAAACCCTCGCATTAAAAGGCCACTGTCAAAAACAATAGTGATTTTAGGTTGAGATTATTATATTTCTTGATTATAGTCATGCTTATCAATAGATATATTATATTCTTTTTTATTATCCTTTACTAAATTCTATAATATATGCATATATTATATTGTCTTACAATTTTTGTATATGTTACCAAACATACTTAAAAATTAATTTCCATTGCGGCAAAAAATTAACAACCTAACTTTATACATCAATTTAATGCTCTTTTGAGCAATTAACCTTTAATTTTTACAGTAATAATAATAATATTGTTTGTTATTGCTGGTATAAGGCACTAAAACGATTAGCAGTTCATAATGCTTATGATTACCAGCAAATTATTGGTTATTGCACTCAAAGTGGGGAAGAGAAGTGCTGCTCGTGTTATCAAGAACAACCCAAATCTTTTTGGTTTTGGTTTTTTTTTTTTTTTTTTTTTTCACCTGATATGATATATACAAGATCTTTGCCACAGAAATACTTTGATTGCTAATACTCCAATTTCGTTAAAATAATTGAGCAAATGTTGAGACTTTAATTAAATAAACGATGAATCAATAAAACGCAGTTGTCTTTGTATCGTGGCTTTGTAAACAAACTTATGGTTGACTTCGACTTTGAAGAAGTGATGATGAATTCGAAGGCCTATTTCTTGGTGTCAAACCAACCCTATTGGCTTTCGTTCTCAAGGCAGAAAGGGTAACATAAATATATGTGTGTGTGCGTATAAATAAGTGAAAATTATTTCGCAAAAGTTGATCATGGTAATATAATTATGCTTTTCAAGTGTCGGTACTTTTGAATATCTTGATAGAATTTATAATGTTTGGAGTTAATTGTGACGGCCAACAAATTTAAATTCAATCATTGAAATTTATTATCAAAGATTCGATAAAATTTTAAAAATTAATTTATAATTTTTTTTAAAATTATATGAATTACATATAATTTTAAAATATAATATTTTAAATATATTTTATATAAATATTTAAAATAAAAAATTATAAATTTAAATTAAAAAATTATAAATATTTTAAGTCTTATTTATTTGTATCATTAATTATTTAAATAATTAATTTAATCTCTATTTTTTAAAATTTTTCTAATTTTTTTTTATTCTTTACTCTCTCCTCTTAGGTTTATTAACAACTTTTCTTCAAAATTATCTAATATCGCCCAAAATTATGGAGTTTAGAGCATTCGTAAACTCATTAAGTGACACAATGCTTGTGAAAATTGGTCCATCAAACCTCGGAGCTAAGCTGTTTTAGGTTTTTATGGTTAATAGTTAGTAAACAAACGCAAGAAATTGTCGAATAATATCGCAATTAATTATTCTTCATAGGCCAAAACTTTTGTTCATTCTAACTGGGAGTTGGCTCAAAAAACGTCAATGAGCCTGAGTATGCTCCTTAAAGACTATGAGCTTCATTTTTTTTGGAATTCAAATAATCGAGGATTATCTCCGATGATAAAAAATTGAAATTAAATTATCTTGTGCCACAAATAACTTCTCCAAACCTTTGATTTGTTTAAAAAATTGAGTCAACACATTGTGAATCTCATAGAAATTAAAAGTCAAGTCACAATTTATAATGTTCATTAAAAGATAATAATTGTTAAAAACTTAAAATTTTATCTTTAAGCTTATAAGTTGTAATTTTGAAAAAAGATGTACAATTTATAGAAATAAAAAAATTCAATATAATTATTGACAAAAGAAAATTATACTCTTAACAAAACTATTAATACGTATTAGGTCTAATACAGTAAAATTGAACTAACAACGGACTGATCCTCATGCATGAGATGTTGAGCTAAATTGACTGAAAATTGAAATACAGAAGAATGAAACGAATGCACATAGAGGAAAAAGTATATGCAAACTTCGATACTACCTCCAATAATATTTTGAAATCTTAAATTTATTTAAAAATTTAAATTCATAGAGAGTGAAGGTAGTTCGGGTTTTTATATTTTATTTTATACCTTAAAGGTGCCAACTACCGAGAAGTGACAAAAAAACAAAGATGCCTCCGTTTTCGTGGGATTAACATCTGCACCGTCAAAATCCAATGTGATACTGACTGAAGGATGTGACGATGAAAATGAAATGTAATGGACATCTGCCCTTTTTTCTTTTGTTTTTTTTTAATTAAAAGATATATTATAAATATAAGTATGTTGATAATATATTTATATAAATTAAGAATATATTTTTTATTCATTTTGTGTGTCTCATATAAGTAATTACAAGAAAAATTTATTATTAATAGAACTAAATAATTTCTTTTTATCAAATTTTAATATTAATAAATTTAAAATTTATTATTATATTTTAATATTTGAATATAAACGTAAAAAAAAAAAAAAAAACATTGAAATGTATCAAGTCATCACTTTCGGTGGTCTGCCGTTTTGCAAACCGATGCATGCGGGGTTAAAAATGTCTGCTACAATGGGCCCTTGCACGTGAACTCTATTCATTAGGCGTCAGATTCTATGCCACATTTTCAACGGACTGAACAGAACTTTCCGACAGCGCGTGCCTCACGCTCCATTTCTAGCGGAACCAAAACAAATCCGTATTCTTTTTTTTTTTATTTTATAATTAATTATATTTTAACAATATTATACACCAATTAAAATATCTTTGTTTCATGTTTGAATTCTAAGATTCTTTTCTGATATTTTGGTCACTTTTGTAATAATAATAATAATATATGTTTTATCCATATTCCAACCCTAACCCTACACCAGGTTGCCAAGAAAAATCGTTCTCGTTCTTATTGACTCGCCTTAATGCAAGGCTTGGACATAGCTCAACATGGGACTCCTTTAGATAAGCAAATGCAACTATTAACTTTAATATGGACTGGCGGAATTATAAATTCCAATATTCGTCCAAGCATAAATGCGCTCGCAAAGCTGTTTATCTCATTTTTTTGGGTGCATCAAACGTAAATTCTTACCTTTTCCTTATTTCGAGCTAGAAAAATACATTTGTGTTTATGAACGAACATACTTAATTATAAAATTTTTACACTTTGTAAGAATTGAGAGAGCATGGATTTGAGCCTCAGCTCTTCTCAAAAGTAAAAACTCTTTTGCTCAACTTAAAAAAGAAAAAAAAAATAATCTTCACTAGAAGTTTTTCATGTATAAAATCTTAAATACACCAAACTAGTGTGAGAAATAAGCCCCCTAAAATCTATATGGGAAAGATTTAATCTCGATTGACCTAATTATTGTTTAATAAAATGAAAATTGATAATAGACGAAGTCAAAACATTGTCATCATTTTACAAAGCAGAAATATTTGGCAACCAACACACGAGACTTTTTTTTTTTTTTTGGATCGGCCCAGTTAACGTTGTTTATTATAAAGTAAAATGCACCGTACGAAAACAATGACATGCGTGACATCATCATTAATTGACCGAACTCTATATATTTGATTTATAAAAATAAAAAAAAATATTATATTATATATATATATATATTTGTTTTCTTTTTTTTTTTTTAGTTGACGATTATAGTCTAAAGAATTTAAAGAGATGATGTTTATCCTTTTTTGTGTGTCAATACTAAATGGAATCCAATCATTTTTCATATTAATAGCTTTTTTTTTTTTTTTTTGGAACACTCTGATAAAAAGAAAAATCAAAAAGAATGCCAAAAAATTTTGATGCGAGCTAGCAAGACGTGGACTGAATTTTTTTATACCTGAATCCAAAACCAATTCGACCCGATTAACAAAGGACTTAGTATCAAATTTCCAAACTCATTCCGCAGAATATTAAAATAAGATTAAGTTGGGAGAGATGGGATGTTTTCAAATTAGACTAGCAGTGCTTGCAAAAAGAAAATTATTATACGGATTTTCTAGCAGACCTTCAAGCTGCAAGAAATGAGGATTTTGGGTAATGGGAATCCCTTCTACTAGATTTACAACATTTTTATTTTACAGTAGATATGTGTGCGGTGTTGCTCTCCCATGACAGGCATAATGGCCTTTTTTGTTGCTGGTTTCATTTTAGGTTTTTTTTTTCTTCTTTTCTTGTTACTTTTGCTTTGAAAAAAAATTGGACGACCAGTTTTTAAAACATCCTAAATCTCAAACTCATCGTCAAGACTCTTACAAGTCGATCTATTTAGGTCTGATTATAAACCTAAAAGAATTTATGTACAAACTAAACCCATTTGTTAGTGGGTCCAGCTGGGTGCACAGATTCTTTTACTCGAGTCGTGAGCAATTATAATGCTCTTATTACTCTGTCAGTCACCCCCCCCGCCGGTCCCACCCCTGAAAAAACAAGAACCTACTAAATAGCAATAGTACTAATAACCTTAATCAAGGAAGAGATGATCGCTACAAAATAATAAATAGTAAAAAGTAAAAAACACTAATCTTGACGAGATTAATTCCTAATTAAAGTTTTCAGTGATGGCGGGCTGATTTAAGCTTGAAAGCTTGTGTGTGCCAAATTCAGTGACGGAAGACTTAAATTTTTATTTATAAATTTTATATACAAATTCTAAGAAAATTAAAATGTATATAAATAAAAAAATTACTTATATTATATAATTCAAGAATCAGGTCAAAACTTCATAAATAAAAAAGATTAATAATAAAAAAAGACTATGTTTTTTGATCATTAATTTTTTATGATTAATTTATGTATTAATAATTATATTAACAATATTTTTATTAATTTTTATAATAATAATAATATAATTATTAAATAATATATAATTTTTAATAATAATATCTTAAATTTTAATATTTTTATTCATAATACTCTGTACATAGCCAGCAATTTTTGTGGCTTCCGAATTTGACATGTACATGTACAGCCGTCTTGTCACAAATTCAAATTTAATAAAACTTAGTTTTCGTTCATGTTTAAATTTATAAGTACATAGTCTTTTATCTTCCTTCGTACAAAGTAAAAACAAAGAGGAGGTACATTTCTTTTTTTTTTTTTTTTTTTAAATTTTCGGTTGTGGCTGAGTTATTTTCCTATGTAAAGTACAGCTGACTACGGAGTACCCAATGTAATCCAATCCAATTTATGGAAGCTTATTAACAAATTTTTCATTCACCTATATCATAAGATATGTGCGAAAAATTAGACTCCCGTAACAAAATTTTCACTCAATAATAGAATTTCATAATTTAAAATTTTACCTAATTCTTTTTTTTTTAAATGAAAATTGCTGTCCTTGTCCTACATTTACCATCTGATTTTCCCTAAAAGTCAAAACAACCCTGTCCCCACAATCTAGCGACTTTGTTTTTCTCCCTTTTATTTAAAATTTCCTTTTCATCCCGATGCCTTAAGATAACGTCAAACGGCACTCTTGTCTTTTAAAAAGTTGTCCAAACTGCTTCTGTCGCTCTCTCTCTCACAGAGCCCTCCTTGCCACCCACGGACACAAAATGGAACTGGTCAGGCCGTAGTGGTGAGGTGAACCGGCGATCCACAAATACAAAGCCCCCTTCCTCCCTGCTTGCACAAAACTCAGAATCCTCTGTAGGAAAACCGGGCCCACAAACACTCTGATTGAGATAAGAGAAACACCGTAAAAGTAACAACACTCTCTCAACAAATAAGAATAAGAAAGAAGAAAAATTTCAAAAAATAAAAAAATTGTCTCGAAAAAAACTAATAAAATTTTAAAAAAAAATTAAAGGTAAAATTTTAAAAAATAAAAAAATTTTAAAATAAATAATAATTTAATAATTTATTAAAATTAATTATATTAAAAAATATAAAATATTATTTTAAATCTTGACGTCTCTATATATATTTTTCTTGCATTCTTTTTAATATTAAGTTAAATACAAGTGTGTGTATAGAGAGAGAGCAACATTTCATGACATCAACAAAGCTTCCCATAAAACTAAAACATGCAATCACTTTTATTGCATTGTTAGTACTTGCGGAGTTTTGGTGGGGACTCTGTCTCCCAGACACCCTTTCGGTCTTGCCGTCTCCCTCTGTCTCTTACTTCTAATAAGATTGTTGATTTGTTCAATAATTATAGACGGACGATGAGTTTCAAGTGTTCCTCTCTTCGAAGATTTGTCAAAGTCTTCTGTTTCTCTTCGAAAGGCTTGATTGCATTTTGATGACGACAACCATCCATCTCTTCTTTGAGGATCCCTTTTTTAAGTTATAAGATATAGGTAAGCTTTTTCTTCTTTTCCCCATGTTAACATAATCATCAGTCCTAGTTCGATCTGCAAGCTTTTGGGTGTGTAATATATTGACGGATGTCTTCCTGTCTAAAAAAAAAAGAAAAGGGTGAAAATGGTTATTTTTATTTTTATGTTTTTTTGGTTTTCTTATCTGTTTTTGGGGTTTAATACTTTTACTTTAGTGGGTTTTTCTTTCTTTTCAGTAGGGGCTGTGATTTGAGTCACGAGTTCATTTTCTTTTAGTGTGTTCATTTTGATTTGGTTATTATCGTACACTTTCTTCATTTCCTTCTACAATGGAAGGACTGGTTTGATTTCAGCCAATCCTAAGTCTTGGCTCATCTTGGTTCTGTTGCTGTGAAAACTTGGGGTAAAGAAAAGAAGCTAGGTAGGAGATTGAATAAAAACTAAAAGTCAAAATGGTTTGACCAAATTTGTCCCATTTCACTTTTTCATTTATTTGATGCGAATTTTCCGGTGATCATTGAATCTCTCTTGTATCAAGCCTTTTCTTTTATTGGCAACCAACCAGTGGGCCAATAGATTTAGATGACTTCTTGATACCGGCTCGACACTTTGTCTCGTGTGGGGAGATTTTGACTTGGTTTGAACCCTTTTGAAATTGAGTGCGCGCTGAAAGAATGTAAAAAACGAAGGGCTTTTCTTATCACCTCTTGAAGTTGTGATTTTCTTGATCGGATGTCAATTTACTAGTTGATGAATCAAATTGTAAATTAGAATTCTTGGGTTAATTTTAATAACTTACTATCTGACAATATATTTGGAAAGTATGCTGATGGGGATTAAGTTTGCCATATCCAGGATCTGAATTGACTTCATTGATAGCGTCTAGATATGGCCTTCAGATCGTTCAAAGTTAGCAGATCGAATTTATCAATAAGTTCTGATTCCACTGATTCTCAAAAGCCATCACTGCCTCCAACTGTGACATTTGGCCAGAGAACTTCATCAGGTCGCTATGTGAGCTACTCGAGGGATGATCTTGATAGTGAACTTAGCGGCAACCATGATTTCATGAACTATACTGTGCACATACCGCCTACTCCTAACAACCAACCCATGGATCTATCTGTCTCACAAAAGGTTGAAGAACAATATGTGTCAAATTCGCTCTTCACAGGTGGTTTTAATAGTGTTACGCGGGCTCATTTGATGGACAAGGTTATTGATTCTGAAGCAAGTCATCCCCAGATGGCTGGTGCCAAGGGATCCTCTTGTGCAGTTCCAGGTTGTGATGGAAAAGTAATGAGTGATGAGCGTGGATTGGATATTCTTCCTTGCGAGTGTGATTTTAAAATATGTAGGGACTGCTATATTGATGCAGTGAAAACAGGGGGTGGAATTTGCCCAGGTTGCAAGGAGCCATATAAGAACACTGATTTAGATGAGGTGGCAGTGGACAATGGGAGGCCACTGCCACTTCCTCCACTGGGCACAATGTCCAAAATGGAGAGGAGGTTATCATTGATGAAGTCAACCAAGTCAGTGTTGATGAGGAGCCATACTGGAGACTTTGATCACAATAGATGGCTCTTTGAAACAAAGGGGACGTATGGGTATGGGAATGCAATATGGCCCAATGACACAGGTCTTGATAGTGGGAAAGATGATGATGTTGTTGAGCCCAAAGAGTTGATGATCAAACCATGGAGGCCACTTACTCGGAAACTGAGCATAGCAGCTGCCATAATTAGTCCATATAGGTGCAGCCTTCAATTAGTTTTTTGTTTTCTTCTCCATAATATGTCTTATTATGATATAATAAAACTAGAGGCCACTTACATTTTCATGACCAGCATGTATAATGTCATAATATTCCATAGCAGTAAGCCTATGTGATCTCATATAGCAAAACACAAATAGTCAGGAAAACACCATTGGGATGATGAGAAGTTTCACACATAATTGAACACTCATACATGCACCAAAAATCTTTGGATTCTACCCTTTCTTCATGCATTTTGTTCAGTTGTTTTTAGCTGTATTGTGCGGTGATAAAAAAAGGCAAAATTGGTTTGAAAGTCATGCAGCTGCCATGCAACAAATTCCTAGTTCGAAAATGCTATTAGGTCCATTGTCAATCATACAAGACCTATAATTTTTTAATGTTGGTCAGTTGAAATTTAATCTTCTACCAGCTTCATTTTCCTCTGTTAGGTTTAGACAATAAGATTTATCTTCAAAGAAAAATGAAAAAAGAGAAGATGAAAAATTGCTGCCTTCATCTCTTTGGAGGTTCTCTTTATTAACCTCCTAGTTGATTTGACAGCTTGGTGCTTTGGTCTTTTAAATTTATTTTCTTTTGGATTCTTGCTTCTGGCTTGATGCAACTTACATTCAATGTCAAGCATTAGGTCTTTAGCTTTATGTGCTGCTGCAATGGTTGTAGGAAGGAGGAATTAATCAACTAGGTTGAGATGAGAGTTCCTTAAATCCAATGTAAACAAACCTGCAGTACTTGGATTTCCACCTTGGAGCAATGTCACCATTATGCCTCTGACTATAATTGCTGTATGAGATCATCTAGGCTCATTGCTATGGAATTGAAGAGCATCATCCAGCGTGTCAAATAAGTACAAAATGTGGAATGACTTGAATTCCATCTGAGGTCAAGCTTCTGTTAATTTCTTTGTTATGTTTCAGCACCCATCTATGTCTTTGGAGATGGGACTACATGCTGGGTCTCTGAATGACTGTCCAAAGAAGTTAGAAACAAGCTAGCTGAAGATTTTAGTTTGAATTCAAAATGTACACCTGCTTTCCTGGTTGTGTTCCTTTTTCTGGAACTGATATACTGTATAGGGAAGCAAGTCCTTCCTTTAAATTCATCTTGTTCAATGCCTTTATGCTTTTTGCTGCATCTGTTCCTGTAGGCTTCTTGTTTTTATTCGTGTTGTCATGCTTGGATTATTCTTGGGATGGAGAATCAGCAATCCAAACACTGATGCAATTTGGCTATGGGGAATGTCTGTTGTATGTGAGATCTGGTTTGCTTTTTCCTGGCTTCTTGATCAACTTCCCAAGCTATGCCCAGTCAATCGTGCTACAGATCTTAATGTCCTGAAGGAAAAATTTGAAACAGCTAATCCCAATAATCCCACTGGTAAATCTGATCTCCCGGGTGCAGATGTCTTTGTCTCCACTGCAGATCCAGAGAAAGAACCACCTCTTGTTACTGCAAACACTATATTGTCAATTCTGGCTTGTGATTACCCAGTTGAAAAGCTTTCTTGTTATGTTTCCGATGATGGAGGTGCACTGCTAACATTTGAAGCCATGGCAGAAGCTGCAAGTTTTGCTAACATATGGGTTCCCTTCTGCCGTAAACATGACATTGAGCCGAGGAATCCAGAATCCTACTTCACTTTAAAGAGGGATCCTTTTAAGAACAAAGTGCGGCCAGATTTTGTGAAGGATCGCAGAAGAGTGAAACGAGAATATGATGAATTCAAAGTTCGAATTAATGGCTTGCCTGATTCCATCCGCCGCCGTTCTGATGCCTACCATGCACGAGAAGAAATCAAGGCTATGAAGATTAAGAGGGAAAAGAGGGGAGATGAACCTATGGAGAGTGTAAAGATTCCAAAGGCTACTTGGATGGCTGATGGTACCCATTGGCCAGGAACTTGGCTGCATTCAGCACCTGAGCATTCCAGGGGTGACCATGCTGGTGTAATACAGGTATGATATCCCAGTGAAGAATTTATTTGTGTCAACATCATGAATGATAAAGAAACTGTTATCATTTGCAACATGTCATAGACAATAAATTGGGAATAATATGCACTTAAAAACTATGGGGGGAAAAGGGAAGAGAAACGGGTTGTGTAATTTAATTGTACATGATGCAGGTAATGTTGAAACCTCCCAGTGACGAGCCACTACTTGGAACTGGTGATGATAATAAGATTATGGATCTTACTGATGTTGATATTCGCCTCCCATTACTTGTTTATGTCTCTCGTGAGAAGAGGCTTGGCTATGACCACAACAAGAAGGCAGGGGCCATGAATGCACTTGTTCGAGCCTCTGCCATTATGTCTAACGGCTCGTTCATTCTCAACCTTGACTGATCACTATATCTACAACTCCCAGGCTCTGAGGGAAGGCATGTGCTTTATGATGGATCGAGGAGGGGATCGCATCTGTTATGTCCAGTTCCCTCAGAGGTTTGAGGGCATTGACCCTTCTGATCGATATGCTAATCACAACACTGTTTTCTTTGATGTAAACATGCGTGCCCTTGATGGTCTTATGGGCCCATTTTATGTCGGAACTGGATGCCTATTTAGAAGGATAGCACTCTATGGCTTTGACCCACCTCGAGCAAAAGAGTACCATCCAGGCTGCTGCAGCTGCTGCTTTTCTGGTCGCAAGAAGGTTTCCTCAATTGCAAACAACTCAGAAGAGAACAGGGCACTGAGAATGGGTGATTCTGAAGAGGAGATGAACCTTTCTCTCTTTCCGAAGAAGTTTGGCAACTCAGCATACCTCATTGATTCAATTCCAGTGGCAGAGTTTCAAGGCCGTCCCCTTGCAGATCACCAAGCTGTTAAGAATGGACGCCCACCAGGTGCCCTCACCATTCCCCGTGAGCTTCTTGATGCATCAACTGTTGCAGAGGCAATTAATGTCATCTCTTGCTGGTATGAAGACAAGACCGAGTGGGGACAGCGTGTAGGATGGATTTATGGGTCTGTCACTGAAGATGTTGTTACTGGATATAGGATGCACAACAGGGGATGGAGATCAATTTATTGTGTGACTAAGCGTGATGCCTTTTGTGGCACTGCTCCAATCAATCTCACTGATAGGCTTCATCAAGTCCTAAGGTGGGCTACTGGCTCTGTTGAGATATTCTTCTCCCGCAATAATGCTCTCTTGGCAAGCCCTAAAATGAAGTTTCTGCAGCGAATAGCATATCTCAATGTCGGCATCTACCCCTTTACCTCTATCTTCCTTATTGTCTACTGCTTCCTTCCGGCTCTTTCCTTATTCTCTGGTCAGTTCATTGTTCAGACACTTGATGTCACTTTCCTTACCTACCTACTGTCAATTACTGTGACACTATGTTTGCTTGCTATGCTCGAGATCAAGTGGTCTGGTATTGAGCTTCAGGAGTGGTGGAGGAATGAGCAATTTTGGTTGATTGGGGGTACTAGTGCGCACCTTGCAGCTGTGATTCAGGGGTTATTGAAAGTCATTGCAGGAATAGAAATTTCTTTTACCTTGACCTCAAAATCAGCTGGCGATGATGCCGATGATGAGTTTGCTGATCTCTACATTGTCAAATGGACATCTTTGATGGTACCGCCAATCACAATCATGATGGTCAACTTGATTGCAATAGCTGTTGGGTTTAGCCGGACAATATATAGTGCTGTACCACAGTGGAGCCGTCTAATTGGTGGGGTTTTCTTCAGCTTCTGGGTCTTAGCCCATCTCTACCCATTTGCTAAAGGACTGATGGGAAGAAGAGGTAGGACGCCTACCATTGTGTTTGTGTGGTCGGGACTAATTGCGATCACGATATCGCTTCTTTGGGTGGCAATCAAACCCCCATCAGGTGCTAGCCAAATCGGAGGTTCATTCCAGTTCCCTTGATGGATCATTCTTTGCTCCTGAGTTAATTTTGTTCAGTGACATTCCTTCATCAGAGTTTCCCTGTTATCACATTGGAGAGCAGACGAGGTTTGTCCTGTTTCTTGTGTCCATGTTCTTCTTTTGTTATGCTTATGGTGCAGCTTGACAGAATATTGATGGGAAACTCATACTTTGCTATGGCTGATAGTGTGTTACATGAGACAATTACTATCATTTTCCATTTTGATAATAATTACTATGATGTGCTTGTTGTAATCATTTGTGATTTACAAAAAGTAACATTTTTTTTGAGGCAAGTCCTTGAAGGATTGCTTTCTCTGTTTCCTTTTCATATAGATGATTAACTAGAGAGAAGCAAAAATCCTCTACTGGCCTTACTGAAAGCCAGAATGTGTGGTCTCAAAGGGAGTCTTGAAGTCTTCGATTATTTATGATTAACCAATACTTACCAAAAACAAGGCCAAAAACCGTCCACCCTCAATCCAGTTGTTCCCGAATATAGAGAAATCAAGCCACATCCTTGCGTTGTATAAATGCTTTTGCTTTTCCTTCTGCTTAGAGCCATCGTATTCTCTTTCTTTCTTGGCCTTTCAAAGGCAAAAGCGACTAGGTTTCCCACATACACGAAATAATAAAACCATAAAACCGAGAAGACCCTGTTGTTGAAACGAAGAATTGATTGAGATTAAGCTTTTCAGCATAACATTGATTTCTCCGAGGTAGTGTTTAATCCAATATGCAATGACTGCTCTCTTCTGTTTCATTATTAGTTACTTGGTGAACAAATCACAGCAACAAAGTGAATAGGTGGGTTTGTCAATGCATGTCCCCTCCGAATATCCCTTGGCTCTGCAGTCCTGAAAGCACTCGAATTCTCGATGGGTCGGGGTACAATCACCTAAGCACACCGTGGTGTAGTCTTGTGTTACTACTTGACCTTCATCTACAATAACACACAAAGCATTAAGAACATTCCCCATTAATTATGTGGATCCAGAAATTTTCTTCAGCCAAGGCAAAGATTTCATGCTTGAATATGGTTAGGAAAAAAAAAAAGAAAAAAACAAAACAAAACAAAATGGATCATAAAATGTATATGAATTCTTCTCTCTACTAGTTTATATGCATTCAATATCTACCTTAAATTTATTCCCTTTCCCTTGTTAAACCCGTTCGTTCCTCTTTTCCACTACACAAAGAGAAGTATCAAGAGAACAATTTTCTGTTAATCAACACCCTGTTTTATTTACAGTTAACACCAGTATCAGCTTCAAACCCTTTCGTTTCTTCAGATGAGTATGCATGCAGAATGAGACTCACGCGAGGGGGAGAGAGAGAGAGAGAGAGAGAGAGAGAGAGAGAGAGAGGGAGTACCAGAGCTGCCAGAAGAGAATAGAAAAGTTGGAGCCACGAGAATAACAAGGA
Source organism: Rhizophora mangle (assembly GCA_037832345.1). Lineage (NCBI taxonomy): Eukaryota > Viridiplantae > Streptophyta > Magnoliopsida > Malpighiales > Rhizophoraceae > Rhizophora > Rhizophora mangle. The sequence goes on along the minus strand of JBAPLJ010000592.1, from coordinate 1,867,610 downwards.
GCAATTTTGTCGAACTCATATTTTTTCCTTGGTGCTAACGCTTAAGTGACGAGATTGATAGACCCAAAACGACTCATTATATAGTCCTAACATAAATATAACATTTTCAACCCCTATTAAATATAGTTCCATACCATTCTCTATGAGAAAACCATTGGAGAGGCTTAAGACACCTATGTTATCTTGTTATAATAGTATAGAAGAAAACCGTGAGAAAATTTCCCTTATTTCACTTTTACTGTTAATTAGATTAAAATTCTCAACTTTTAAGATTAAATTTTCTTATGCTTCCTCTTCCCAAATATTTGCATTAAAAATATATTTAATTCGTCTTATCTTACATAATTCACTGCATAACATACAATCAATTTCATTATAATTTTTATTTAATATAAAAAATTAAGTGTACACAAAAATAGTATATACAATCATAAAAGATTTTTATATTACATACAAACTGTTATATATTATATTTATATTTTATAAATAAATAATATTTTCAAAATTGAGGTAGATCAATTGTTGGAATTGATAAAATTGAAAATTACATCTTAATTTAGTTTAATTAACTTTAAAATTGTAGGTTTTAAAGTGAGTAATAAAGGTGGTGAAGTTGGACTATAAACAAGTAAATCAGATATAATTTTTTTTTCATTTAATTACATTTAAGAATTTGTGAAAAATTAAAATAATAATAAATTTTAAATTTAAATTGTAGAAGATATAAATAATAGTTTTTATCACTATACTAGGAGTATTAAACTAAGAGTATTGATATGAATTTATTTATTATATTTTAATTTTTTTAAAAAAAAAAAATTATATTATTTTATAATTTTTAAAATTATAAATTATAAAAAAATATTTATATATATATATTTATTTATATTTCAAGAAAAAAAATATAAAAGTATATTTTATATTATATTAATAATTATTTTTTTAATTTATATCATCTTATTTATTTTTTAAAATTTTATTTTTTTAATAAAAAATATATATATGAAATAAAATTAAAATATATAAATTATAATATATATATTTTATATTAAATTTATTTAATATAAATTATTTTTTTTTTTATAAATATATAATATTAATTAATTTTTTAAATTTTATATTTATAATATATAATATTTACATTATATATATTTATATTATTTATTTATCAATTTAATTTTAATTAAAATAATTATAACGATTAAATTTTAAAATTTTAAATTTTTTAATTTAATAATTAATTTAATTTTTAAAATATTTTATTTAATATAAAATATTTTATATGTAATATAATATATATTTTTTTATGGATAGTTGTGCATACCATTTTTGTGTACAATGCTTATTTATCTAGTAACATGATTATTGCATTCATTCCCTTTAATTTTAGTTCATAAAACGTTTAGCTGGGAATTCAATATTTAATACAAAATTTTGCTGACACCCTCGTTGCCATTGTTATATTCTATAATTGCACTTATCTAACAACTTATTTATTGCCCATTAATTTCTTAGACACAACAAAAAATATTTTAAATATTATCCATTAACTCTCTTTCTTTTTTCTAAAAAAAAAATGTAAGAACTCCCATCAATATTACGAAATGTTTTAAGATTCCTCACGGATTAACAATAACATCTCAGGTTTCTATCTAATCACAATGAGTAAGATTTCAATATTTTGAAAATATGGAATATTTGTAAGATTTCTCGAAAATTAACGGCAACTACTAAGGGTTTCCATGTAAGCACAACGGCTAAGATTTCAAGTTTTTGAACAAAAAGTAAAAAAGTATCATTAAACTAAGGGGAAGAGTATGGTCTAACAACAACGTCCATAAAGGAAAAATCCTAGGATTGAATTTGAGAAATTATAACATGGAAAGATTCAATTTGCAGCATGCAAAGATCATAAGCGTGGAATCCGGCCTTATCTAATATCAATAATATCTAAGAATATATTAGATATATTACATATGTGTAATTTAAATATTTTTAATAATATCATTGTTAATTAGGGGAAGCTTTCGTAATCCTTGCTCCTTAATAAATATCTTTTCTTATTTTAAAAATGGGAAACAAATCCAATAAATGAGAATAAATTGAGTTAATGAAATCTGATTTTGTTTTCCTATTTTATTGGTCATGCATTTACTATTTTCATTAATTTCTTATTTATAGCATTGAAATTTGATATTTGAAGTCATTTCAATTGTTGTTTTATACTGTGATCCTTAATTTTAGGTGGTTGATATGTTCTAATAAAAATTCCTTAATTACTAGGATTGATTGACAATAATTACTAATATTAATTCCAAAAGTGTGCCTCAAAACACTCCCCCATCGGTCCGCCTGCCCTTCTTGATTCTCTTTGCGGATAATTCTCATGTTCACTTTTTTTTAGGTAACTTTAAATTCTATTAGTTAGAGTTATACTTTGAGGCTGTTTTTAAAAATTATTATTCTTATGGGTTAATGCTCCTTTTTAAAAAACAATCAAATTCTAAAAACATATCAATTTAATTATTTAAATTACAATAATTACAGTTGAGCTTTGTGTTCTCTGACAGAGCAACTGAGAAGTTTAGTTTAGAATCGAATTCCTCTGGTCAAGGCTTTCGTCTTTCTCCATCGTGCAGTATTTTTGAACACGCTAGCGTTTGTACTCTGTCACTTGAAGTAGTTCTCTTAAGCCAAAACATTCCTTACCATTGTTTTCCTTCAAAGTTTCTTTTAACGTTGGAGTATAGACTAGGTTTGTTTTGTTTCTTGTGTCAATTTTCTTCATTACTCTTAAGAGTAAAGCCTGTGAGAGTGGATCTGCGATATAGAACGTAGAAAAAAAAAAAAGAAACTTTGTCAGATTAATAATGTGCTACATAGTAGTTGGACGATGACCAAGCGAATTGGACTCTTGGTTCCAGTAACCAAGGTTCAAATCCTAAAGAATTTCCATATTAACATCACTTGTTAGGACGTAATTGTTGTATTCTTCTGTAATTTATGGAAAGCAGCGTTAATTTCAAGGCAAGTGTGTTTCCTTAATTTTCTTGTCTCTCTGCCTTTCCGGCCTTTGTTAGTTGCTGAATCCAAAATGCAGTTTACGCTGTTAATAATAATAATAATAATAAAAAGAATCAGGAAGCATTCAACTATTGTACATTATAATTACCAAAAATTTCGACTATTGTCAGGAAGTAAAAATTGAGAGCAAAAACTTCTAGCCATTGAGTCACATTTTAATCCCACTCCTTAAAAACCCCACTAAATGCTTAAAAAGAAGATGCAAGAAACGTGAACTTCAGTTGTTGAAACAGCACATATGCATGCCTAAGCTAACATGGTAATCAGGAAGTCCAGCTAAGACGATGACTGCTTTACTTCAATCACAACAACATCAACAACATCAACAACATCAACAACAACAACAATCCCAGAAGAGATTTCCTCATCCTAGATCATCAGAAAGCCTTGGGGGAATTCGAATGGCAACTTATCATTACATTACTTTGTCGGTGCTAATCATCATGACAGTAGTTCTTTCAGCGGCAGCAGCAGCCGCGGCCACCTCTTCTGTCCAAATTACTAAGAAAAGCCAAGATCTTGTCGTTGCCACGGAGGAGATGGAGAGCGCCACCTACTTCACCTTTGTCACGCTCCTCAACATGTCCCCTCTCGATCAAAGACTCCAAGGGAACGTCACGTTCTTGATGCCCAAAGACCGAATGCTGTCGAAGATCCAGATGCCGCAAGATGCTGTTTCTGATTTCCTGCTTCGCCATTCCATCCCATTGCCTTTACTTTTCGATCATCTCGAGCACATCCCATCTGGTTCAATGATCCCTAGTTCTCATCCTGCTTACATGCTCCACATTTACAACAGGGGAAGAAGGAGTTTCTTTGTCAACAATGTCAAGATCATTAGCCCAAATATATGCACTGCTGCACGGTCTTCCATTAGATGCCATGGCATAGATGGGGTCTTGGCAATGGCGAAGAAGCCGCCTTCGGCCACCTGTTCCAACAGCACAGGTAGTCCCAATACTGTGAGGGCCATCCCGCCTGCCCCATTGCCGCAGCCAGCCCCACCACTTGATGAACCCAATTACCAGATTCCTATGGCTGCTCCATCAGCTCAGAAAAATGCTGCCCCAGGAACATCAACCGAGGAATGCCTGCTGAAAATTTTGCTAACAACTTCTGTTGTGATGTCAATTGGGGTCTAATTTACGTAGTATTGTAATTGATAACTATCTCTGGAAAAAAGCCATCTGTTTTTGCTACTTTAATTATATTGGCAAAAGCCCTGTGGTCAGGTTGGCAATTTGATCGTCCCGACTGATGAAATTTAGCTAATCCTAGATGCTGGTCATAAGAATTTCAGAATTTGGTTCGCCCTGGGAAAATGTGCTCTCAATTCCGTCCAAAACACATGTAATCTCTTCAAGGGGATGTACCACTATGTGTATTTGAAGAAATATTTTTGATACATTCTGTTTAAAATCTAGCATTAGACACCAAATAAAGTTTTTGACACTTTTGAAAAAACTTATCAGTTGCAAGCTTTGCGGGTATGAAGTATGTGTACTTCACCTAAGAGTCGCATACTTTCTGCTTAACAGAAGAATGCATGACTTGAACCCCAAAAGTTCACGTACCTTATCCTAAAACCTAATCTTAAGGATCCTAGCTAATGTTTTGCAAACAACAAAATCGATTAATGAAATCCTAGCTAACAATAAATAAAGCATATATATATATATATTGTTTTTTCTTCGAAGAGGTAGCACGTATGGTACTAATTTATTTGAAGATTTTGTCTTAGGGATTCCAAGTTTATATCCCTATGTGTAAGTAAAGGACTTGTGAGATAAGAAAGACTTACCTTGACTCGTATACCCGACAAGTCAATGACCTTCCACCAATAGCCATTTCATTTCTCCATCTCCACACCCAACACCCTGTTGTTGCAAATACCACGCCCCAATTTCCTGGAGAATCACATCCACAATTCCTTTTAAGATTGAACCCCACCCAATCATAGAAGGAAAGCTGAAAAAGGGATGCACGGTTTGTGCTGGTGTTCAAGGAATTAATTTTGGTGTTACTGGCACCGTTCATAAGGTACCCATGTGTTAGAAACTTACAATAACCTTAGGCACATTTATGCCTTTTAGGTGGATTTTGTGGCGATTGTAGAAGGTACAATTTGGTGAGTCAAAGACTCGTAGGCACACGGTCAAGGTCAAGACAATTATTTTTTTGACATGAGCCGCAAGATTAAGTAAATTGACCAAAAAGAAAAAACGAAAAATTGGTAGATGGATCGAAAAATTCATTATATCTTACCAGTACATGGATCGAAGATGTTGGGTCATCAAATAAATGAAAATGGGTAACTCGAGATGTGTTTACTACAAATAAAGTGTTAAAAGTTGTTTGCAAAATAAGAAATTATGAGAAAAAATGGATAGTGCATGGGTGTCTTGATGTGACTCATTTAAAACATTCAAGAACATGGCTTCAAGCCATGAACAAAAAATAAAGAAACAAAGGCTTCCATTTCTTGCCTTTGACAAAGTCAAATTAATCTCCATCCCATTCAAGTAGTGTCTACCTTCTTTGGTGCAGTTTGTCTTCCGAAAATCTGAACAGCGTACTTAATAATCTTTCATGAATATATATATATATATATATATATATAAGAAAAAAAATGATAGTCTCTAGTGCAGTTGGTGCAATTTGTGCCTGCATTTTTATTATTCTAATTCCAATCCTAAGTCCGACCTTAACCCGAGAATCTAACTTAATTGTCATCTCTGCAATTAAGAAGTAAAAGACCCAACGCCCCTTTTCAAATTAGCGCACCTACCTCCAACCACAAATAAAAAATAATAAAAAAAAAATCCTATATAATGATCATTCATGAACTTTTCCTTTTAAGAAAATAACAACTCTAATAGAGTCTTTAACTTACACGCACATTTTTATCATTTTCAAAATTACTATTTTATACCTCACGAAGACTTTAATATATGCATATATTATTCATTAAGAGATATTTTAATAATGAAAACTTTAAATATTTATTTTCAAAATATTATATTCTAATCTTAAAGAGGAAACAACATTTATGTAAATAAAAATAATTATTTTTATTGTATAATTTACAATATAACGGAGCGATAATAAATAATAAAAAAATATTTAAGGAAATATTTCTAAAATTATCCTTTTACACTTAACCTCTAGAAAATTAGCCGGCCTGGTCTGTATCACTTTTTAAATACATGCCTTATGTGTTGCCTTGGAGAGGCGCACCTCCTCCTATAAATACTCCTGTTGCTGTTGCTCCTCTTGTATTCCACACCCATCTCTCTTCCACCATCACCAAGGAGCCGCCTTTTGATCCATAAATAAACATGGTCAAAGAAATATTTGGTGAGAAGTATGGGAAGGAAGATGGCAAAAATGATTGTCAAAAGAAAATACCAAAAATGATTGGCATGGTGAAGAACTTAACAAGCTTGACATCAGATCGGCGATTTACCAGAATATTTTATTATCACTTGGTATATTTTTTTTTCTTATCTTTGTTAATATTAGAACAAAATTCATCACTATTAAGATGGAAGCTATTGCATGTATGATATATAAATCAATTTTATTAACCTAAACTGTCAATCTTGTGATTCAAAAACCGCTTGGATTGTCCCCCCCCCCCCCCAACATGGCAAAAAATAAATAGAGGGGATGTCCAGAATGCAACTTAACTCCATACATAAGTAGTTATATAATAATTCCTATAATTTTAATATTTGCAGCAAATAATCGTTTTTTTAAATTATAAAAACCTTTAAAAATCTTTTTACTCGAATTTTTAACACTTTTTAAAGCTATTGTAGATGAATGAGTCAATACACAGTTGCCTTTAGATTAATTAATTAATTATTGAAAGTCAAGATGTTCGCGCGTGTTTTTTTTTTTTTGGGATATTTTACTTTTGAATACCATATTGGAGTCTTTACGTTATGTATGCATTCTATGTTCTAGTATTTCAATTGCTAACAGTTCAAGAAGCATTTTAATCCCCACTTATAAATAAATAAAATAGAAAATTCAAGAAAAAAATGAAAAAAAAAATTCTCACAATTTGTTATGTTCAATAAACAATATGTTATGTAGTTTCTTTTTTTTTTTTTTTTTCTCTTTTTTCAAGTAAATGGAATTAATTGAGTCCTTTTGTATAAAGTAAATTAACTATTTTGGCTTTTTGGCAGGTGAATCCTCTTTTTATCTCTGTTGCTGCTGCTACGACTTAGGCTGTCATCGTCCACGTTGATCATGTCAACTCTGACGGCGTTAGCCTCACCTTTTAATGGCTAGGAGGGTTCATAATTATAGGCCTCACCAGAACAGCACGGTCGTATAACTCGAGCAGTCCTGACTCCTCAGTTTTCTTCTTCAGTCTTGAATGTTCAGAGACCTTTTCTTTTCTTTTCTTTGCCTTTTATTAGAATGCTGTAAGAATGAGAAATAAATGAGAGAACTATGGTGCTGTGCATTAGCAAATACATATCAAAATCCATAGGATAGATGATACGGGCATAAACACTCCTCAAAACAAAGAATTAAGGCAAGAAAGACACTCACGGATCAGCCATTTACCATAACCTGTTTCCTATGTTCTTGAATTATGTTCGTCTCATAAATCCATGTGTTCAAATATTGTACAATTGTATTTACTCGTCTGCTTCTATCTTTTTGGCCGATATATTATTGCTAACAAGTCTTAACATTTCTAGTTCACCCTCTCTCTTTCAATGGAATAGATTACGTACCCTGTACTGGCTATACGCATTAGATTACTCAAGTTGTGTACTTTTTCGTTCATGGGCAACAAGAACTTTCTGTTGCTAGTTTTGCACACAATATTGATCATGAAAAGTAACAGATTGGTTTGTTTAATGACTATCTCAGATAGAGACCCACCCCAAGATGAGATTTGATCAAAATACAAACTAAATTAAACACAAATTAGCAATCCAAGTACAAAGCATTACTTAACTCAAATTACAATCTTGGGTCCGGAACTCAACTAGCCAAATGGCCTCGGGAACACAACTAGATATGATACATGTCTAAAATAAAACCAAGGAAAACGCCATACTAGCGGAGTCTTAACCAAAGATTAATAGAATCAATTGTTAATGAAAAATATACTAATGTAATTATTTAGTGGTTAAATCTTTTTGATTTGAGAAAATTTAATTAATTATGGTCAATGACAAAAAAAAAATAGTTGACCAATTAATGACCTACCGTTAGTTTTTTGTTTTCCCTAATTGCGTATAATTACCAATTGATAGGCTTGTTTGAATTTACAATAAAAAAAAAAAAAGCAACTAGAATAAACAGTCAACAACAATTTATTATTATGATAATAACAAATAAGGAATTTATTAATGACTTTATTTGAATGATTAATTCTTACCTATTTAGTGGTCATATTTTCTTGATTTATTGAATCTCAATTAATTAGGGTCATTGGAAAAAAAAAATTAATTTGATACCTATACAATTAATTCCTTTTTTTAATTACGTATTACTGCTAATTAGTATTCCTTGAATTGGGACATGATTCTTAATTCACAATAAAAATAATTAGAATTAATTGTTAATAAAAATCTACTAATGTAATATATAATTGCAAATAAGGAATTTATTAACGATTTTATTTGCATAATAAATGTTTACTTATTTAGAGGTCAAATTTCCTTTATTTACCAAAACTCAATTCATTATATAGTTAATGGAAAAAAAAAAAATGTTCGAACCTTCTGTTATGGTCAAACCTTAACCAGACCTATCCTTTGTTTAACTTCGGTACGGTTCAAAGTCCAACCTACTTTTTTAGTTCGAATTGAAACTACATATTTTGGTAACTCCTATCACAAGAGTTGTTGTGTAACAGAATTCAGTATTTTAAAAATACCCTTTGTGAAATGATGCCAAAATCATTGGAGGCCAGGGAATGCCTTGACGATTGGTCTAAACAAGATATGATTCAAGAAAATAATGAAGACTTATATGAGTTCACAACCAAAGGAACAATATTCAGAACTAATGATAGCATTAGTAATTAAGATAAGAATTGCTTAGTTAAATAAAGGAATTACTTTTGTTTTAATTCATCTAAAATGCCAAGAGGATATATAGACAACATAATTAAGTACTATTAAGTTCAACCTTTTTATTTAATGGTTTCTATTTATTATATTGATTACTTTAAGTTATAATTTCTTAAATATTATGTTAACGCATATGTAATATATATATATTTTAAAATTGTTCACAAAATATTAATTATAACATAAAATAACATTATAATTATTATAAATTATAAATATAAAAATATTAATATTATTAAAAATATTTAGATTATATATATATATATATATAATTTCTAATATATATTTTGCAGTTGTATTCACACTGTATTCATGTTTAATTTTTTTTTTTTTAAAGATTAGTTGTAACTATGCTTTTTAGAGTTTAATCTTCTATGAATTCAAAACCGTCAATTTTATAATTAAAATTATAACTGAACTGAGTTGTACTAGCAGCAAGTACCTTTTATAGCCACTAAGTCAATACAACGGTTACTGCTTAATAGAAAATGTTTATTTATTGTTATACGACACTTCATTGGCAAAATTTTCGCAAATGTCATATACTTAAAATTAAAATTAGAAGTGTCAAATGTGTCAGATTGAGGGGTTTCAGTTATTTTAGATTTAGATTAATTTTGGGTCTAGTTATTTTTCAGTGATTTTTTTTTTAATGTTGTTTCAGGTTTGGGTTGACTTATAGGTCGATAAATTATTATTTAAAAATTAAAATTATATTTTTAACTATTTTTTTATTTTATCATATATTAAATTTAGTCTTATTTTGATATGTTTTCAGTAGCTACTTAGAACTAAATTTATGTAGTATTATATAACAACATAATAATCTATATTGTAAGTGTAGCTTCTCAATTTGTTTGATTAATGCTATATTGTTCTTGAAATTTGCTCATATTAGTATCATGGTTTGCTGCAAATAATGCCATTAGAGTTATTTATGATTATTTGCTAAAATTTTGGAGATTAGAAAATGCTGCAAAGAAAAAAAATTTTGTTTTGACACATTGTGAAAGAAATTAGTTGCTAGTAAATGATTTTAATTGACCCAAGTGGACAAGAGGTTAAAGAAAGACAACAAGAGGGAAGTAGGTGGTTAAAGCTTAAAGGGGAGTTGGGGAGCATGCAGTTGTTTTCTCACTTGCCTCTCCCACCCACCATGATTCATCAGCCCCTACTGGCAATTCTCACACACCGTATTTACACCTACCACTCGCTTTTGTTTTTCCTTGTCATTTATTACTCAAGCACACCCTTCTCGGATCTCTCTGTGAAAACACATACAAATACTGATAATCCATCTCCTGTTCTCAGGAATCATGAATTACATTGCCTCGCCTGAGTCCTCCAAACCAGAACTCTCTCCTTTCACACCGTCCGCCCAAACTGCTGTTGTTTTCAGATCAAAATTACCAGAAATACCAATCTCCAATCACCTTCCTCTCCACACATAGTGCTTTGAGAATCTACCCGAATACTCAGATAGGCCATGTCTGATATCGGGGTCAACAGGGAAAGTTTACTCCTTTTCAGAGACCCACCTCATAGCTCGGAAAACCGCGGCAGGATTGTGCAAGATGGGCGTCAGGAAAGGCGATGTGATCATGATTCTCCTCCAAAACTGCCCCGAATTCGTCTTCTCCTTCATGGGTGCTTCTATGCTTGGGGCTGTCACCACCACTGCCAATCCTTTCTACACTTCAGCTGAGATATTCAAGCAGTTTTCTGCTTCTGGTGCTAAATTGATCATTACACATTCTCAATACGTAGACAAGCTGAGAGACATCTCTTCCCAGGAAAATCGTCCAAAACTCGGCCAAGACTTCGCGGTTATCACCATCGATGATCCGCCGGAGGAGTGTCTGCATTTTAGTATAATCTCCGGGGCAAAGAGTATTGGAGTCGAAAATGAAATCCCAGAATTTTCCATCGATCCTGACGATCCTGTGGCATTACCGTTCTCTTCAGGGACCACAGGGCTTCCTAAAGGGGTGGTATTGACCCACAAGAACTTGGTAACGTGTGTGGCCCAACAAGTAGACGGAGAAAACCCAAATTTGTATTTGACACCAGAAGATGTAGTGCTTTGCTTATTGCCTCTGTTTCACGTATATTCATTGAACAGCGTGCTGCTGTGCTCGTTGAGAGCCGGGGCCGTCGTGCTGTTAATGCAAAAGTTCGAGATAGGGGCGTTGTTGGAGCTGATACAAAGACACAAGGTGTTGGTTGCGGCCGTCGTGCCGCCACTGGTGCTGGCGCTGTCGAAGAACCCGATGATGGAGAAATTTGACCTGAGTTCCATCAGGTTGGTGTTGTCTGGGGCGGCACCGCTGGGAAAGGAGCTGGTGGAGGCCCTCCAGAAAAGGGTGCCGCAGGCGATTTTGGGACAGGTTAGTAAGTTTCTCTAACAAACTGCCGTTTGCTTATTAGAATTAATTTAACGAACATAATTTGATGAGAAAAATAACATATTTTGAATTTAATACTTTATTTGTTTTTTTTGACTGAGATATACATAGACAAATTTAATTGTCAAATTACACACATATAGTGTAAAATTAACTTAGTTTTAAATATCAATAAAACAAATTTAAGAGAAATTTAATTAAAATAAAAAAATAATTTAAAAACTTTATATGTTATAAAATTATGTATTCTTACATATTATATATATATATATATATATAAAAGAAAGAATAAGAAATATTTGTATTTTTCCCGTCAATTTAAGTAATGTTATTAATTTATGATAGCGTGGAAGTCACCAATTTTTGCCTGTGAGAGATAAAAACTAATGAATAGAAATCACTGACATGTATTTTAAAATTTTAAGTATGGGACAAAAAATTCCATCATCTGATGCAGGGTCGTGTCACAGTCTCTGAATTCGAAAAACACACAATTCCATAGTGGTCTAAGAAATCTAAACGCAGAGCTTTTTCCCATACAACTCACCGTCCAAAAAAGAGAAAATCTAACAAAAATGTGGAAATTATTTCCAATCGTTTGAATTTTGCTTCGAAACAATATAATTCATGGAGATTTCTTTATGAGTAGTACCCCCAAGAACCATGGACTGCCTTTTTGAATCCAAGTGAGAACAAAAGTTTTCTATGGACTAGAACAGAATCCGTTTGATGTGTAGCAGGGAAGGGCGCACTTGTCATTTAAGTACGTACCACATCAGTGGTGTTAGGAGCTCCGTTCATAGGATCCATTCACGTAGTGGGATCCTTTTTGGTTCGCTGAGGGTGATGGACGTCCACATGAGACACGTATTCTTGTCATTGGCTGGTCACTTTCCAAGGTAATGGCCAATGACATTCCTACTCAAAACTGCATTGATGACAGGGTTGAAAGCTAAATTACAATAGAAAGGAGCAAAACCATGACAGTCCACCCAGCCAAGGGAAAACCAAACTAATCTCCACGCGGCAACGCACTCCCAACGGTATCAGGTTGGGCAATGAGAGAATATCAGACGGAGGACTATCCCAGACCTTGGAGATTGCATCATCAGTAACACTTAGATTAGCAAGTAAATCAACAAATAAATTTCTTTCTCGTAAGGTGTGTTGTAGCCGGAATTCCCGAGGTAAATGGAGCAGGCAAAAACATCTCGCAATTAAGGGGCGATAGAGATCACCTTCCCACTCAGCCCTGGAAAATTTTTTTGGAGAGCCAACTGCTATAATTTTGCGAAATCTCCGTTCCCAAGCTGATTGCACGTATACCCCAATTGCCATAGGCAATACTGCTAAACCGCGAGAAACTATACATCCAGCTTCCACAAAGAACTCTGACAATGTTACCGTAGCCCCTTTGGCGCAGCCATCCACGTTCACTTTTAGCCACGGTGGATCTGGGGGCTGCCAAGATGTTAGTTTACATGTCAACCCGCAACTGTAGTCGCGACCTGCCTTATATTGAGAGAAAAAGAGGAAATTTCAGCTGCGCTTGATTTTGCCGCTCCAGCTACCTACTCAAAACGTTGATTTTAATGGAGTTTACTCACAGTTGTACAACAGGCATAGCAGTTTTTCATTTTTCTTTTTTTTTTTTTTAATATTCTTTTTCCTGTTTAAGACTGATAAAACTTAACTTTCTTGCATTCGAGTACCTGGGTCATCAATGAAATGAAACGGAGTCAAGCTGCCAAATAAAATAAAAATTTAGAAGGGATATATGTGTATATATATTTAGAACAGCAAAGATTGGAATTTCATTTATCAGCAAAAGAGTCAACATAAGAAAGTTTAGTTAAACATTGTGCAGTGTACAAGCTTTGAACTCTTCCCCATATTTCTGTGGACGATCCCAAGAGGGAACGACTTTGTCATGGCTTTTTACGGGGCAAATGGTCAACTTTTATAAAATTAATTATGAACTGCAAAACAGAATTCTGTGGCTGATAGTAACATGTATAATTTGTGGTCCCTAATTGCAGTTGGGAAATTAAATTTAGACTGACTCGTGCGTCTGCAATTTTCTTTTGACATCGATCTTTCAAAAGAAAATAACAGAAAAAAAGAAGAAAAATCCAAAACTAGTTACTAGTATTTGGTCATAATTCATTCAGAATATTGTATGTTATGGAAATATTTTAACTACTTCTTTCCAATAACAATGATCAGGGTTATGGGATGACGGAGGCCGGACCCGTGCTCTCGATGTGTCTGGGGTTTGCAAAGCAGCCGCTTCCAACCAAGTTCGGCTCATGTGGCACGGTGGTTAGAAATGCAGAACTCAAAGTCATAGACCCCGAAACCGGTTGCTCCCTTGGTTACAACCAACCTGGTGAAATTTGCATCCGGGGAGCTCAGATTATGAAAGGTTCACTTTCGCCAACCACTTCATTCTCAATCCTTTAAATTTTGAATTTTGTTGGAATATATACACGTCGAAATTTCCCGCATTTCCCTTAGTAATTAGTAGTTTAGAACTTAGAAGACAAAAAGGTTTATCTCCATATGGTACACGAAATTAATACATGTCCGGTCTAACTGATGGGCTATAAACTACTTTCTAGGTAAGGAGCTCCAGACTAAGCTTGGGTCGTTTTTTAAACTTAAATCAATATCAAACTAAAAATTACTCAAATATACATTACTGCAGGCTACTTGGACGATGCTCAGGCCACAGCAAACACCATAGATATTGAGGGTTGGCTTCACACCGGAGACATTGGATATATGTTGATGAAGATGACGAGATTTTCATTGTCGAAAGAGTGAAGGAAATCATCAAATTCAAAGGCTTCCAGGTAGACGTAATTTTCTCCCCTCTTTTTTCTTGAGAAAATTACTATCTGCTATAAACCCCTTGTTAACTATGGTTTGAGCTGTATCACGCTCCTTTTGGAAAAGAGGCTTCTGGTATTGATTTTGTGTTTCTTAGCATATGTTTAGAAGAAAAAAAAAAAAAACTCAATATTTACGGTTAGTTAGCATACGGATCCAACATAGAAATCTATGGCATCCCTTGTCGGCGTAATGAATTTCTTATTTTGACAAATGTTTCCTTGCCTATGTCATAAATTTGTAGGTTGCTTAATTGATTGGACCTATTATTAAATAATATAGTTATGATAACGTGACGCTATATATATATATATATTTAAATCAATGTCAAAAAAACACTCGAGTCCGTTTAACAAAAATATTTGCTTATTTTCAGGTGCCACCAGCCGAACTGGAGGGACTACTGGCGGGCCACCCACACATTGCCGATGCCGCTGTTGTCCCGTAAGAAAAACATCAGCAGGCCTATTCATGATTAAGCAAAATCACTGCTAATAGATCCATAGATAAGCCTAACTCTCAAGGCACTGACAAATGTTCCAACTCTTTCGGATGTCTTCAGGCGAAAAGACGAAGTTGCAGGCGAAGTTCCTGTTGCATTTGTGGTTCGATCGAACGGGTTTGAGCTCACCGAAGGGGCTGTAAAATAATTCATAGCAAAACAGGTGGTATTCTACAAGAAACTTCACAAGGTGTATTTTGCTAATGCAATTCCCAAGTCTCCCTCTGGCAAGATCCTGAGAAAAGATCTGAGTGCGAAACTCGCCGCGGCCTGACTGGCCTAGAATACTTGATTTCTTGCCTGAAATTCTCCATTTGATCTTTGAGTCGTTTATGTATGTTCATTTTAATGTTGGCTTGATGGCACAAAAATACAACTCCAAAGAGTGGCGAGTACCTCTCCAAGTCATAATGTGCATGTCTTTATTTTCCAGTAATGTTTTAACCCTTTTAGTCCTTGTTTAATTTTTCTCCCCATTGCGATGTAAATTTAAATCCTGAATTAGGCGTCAGTGTATGTTCTAATAGTGAATGTGTTGATTAGTATTTTTTTATTCATCTTTGATATTTTATGTATTTTTATAATATATTAAAAATATTTTTATTTTTAATATTATTTAAATATAATATATAATTATCAATAAATTTTAAAAATAAACTTTATAAAATATATATATTTTAAAAATCATTATAACAAAATCATAACTACAAAATATATATTACATTAAAATATTATTTTAAAATATTTTTAACTAATGATAGAGTTGTGAGATTAATGCATATTATTCGATTTCATACATTAAAATATCAAAATAGTTAACAAATATATAAGTACTTGTTAGATAATATATTTATTAAGTTGATTAAATATGAAAATTTTCAAATAAAATATTATTTATATATTTGAGGAAATTCTCAAGTGATGGTTATATAAATAATCCTTAGATTTAAATGTAAAAAGCTAATTCTTCAAAGCAATACCTTTCACTTATCAGCTATGCTTTACGGTACTTGGAGGGAAATCAAAGAATTACACACAAGAAGTAGCTGTAGTACACGATAAGTAATAACGGGGCCAGAATATTGTAAATTATGAAATGAACAAAAAAAAGCACTACATGGTTGTCTTTTGCAGAAACAGAGGGACATTAGATTGTTGACTTTTTGGCCTTTGCTTCTAAACATGATTATACAAGGTTTCTTGTCTTGTCATACAATTGTTAGTTTCCTTTTTTTCTTGGTTAGCAGTCTGCAATGTTTTTTCATTTGTCACATTGCTGTATTGAATATTTACATGAAATTAGAACAATGACCTCAAATGAAAGCAACATTGTGAAAATTAAAGACTAGACTGGACAACAACTATGCTACACACGTCTATATTCATAATTTCACAGCAGAACCATTGATGGAAACTCAGCATCATTTCGTCACTCCATTCCAATCGGATGTGGCAAGTGATAATCTGACTCGTAAAGCCAATTACCAAACAACCAGACACAATGATGACATCTTCAAAGATAAAGTTTATGATGAGATAAATTGTAATAAGTGCAGTGACTTGAAATTCAATAAAATTCTTTTCCAGGGAGATTCTGTGCAGAATTCATTCAAATCTATCAAGCCTGTAAAGTAATGCCCAGAACAAACACACTCACAGAGGAAGCAGCTACTCGAGTGGCAGATGCACTAGCAAAACAGTTTCTCAGTAGAAAAATTGTTTTAGTTGAAAAGCTTTGGGAGTTCTTGGGTTGCCTAATGTGCAATCTACTGCGCAATTTCCTTAACCTCTCTACTTCTTGTTTTGATTATCTTTAATAAATATTCTCTATTCATCCAAAACCGCCAAAAAAATAAACAAACTTGAATTCAGGTTAAGACAGAAACTGTGCCAAGCCATGGACAATACAACTACAAACAAGAACATTTTCGTTGAAAATACATCTAAAAAAATAAAAAAAGCAAAAACCATTTACAACACAATTACACACGTAGATTCAGTCAAAATTCAAGGAATTATAGTGCGCGCCACATAAATAGGGATAGTAATTAATAGATCATCGTCGCAGTGAGCTCAGTTACCTCTCATCTCATTGCCTGCTATCGTAATCGACGATCTCGGAATCCGTCACAGATGTCGAGTGCTGCACAATGGACCGTCCGATCGAGTTGATCCAGTCCTCCTTCTCCTTCTCGGAATCGGCGATGAAGTACATCGTGTCGGTCCTCGTCGACAATTCGAACGCGTACTGTTTATTGAGCACGTCCTCGGCTCCCTTCACCGTCAAACAGGTGGCCACCGGGATCACGCCGCGTGGCTTCGACGCGCGCGTCACGGTGGACTCCTTGAACCAAAAGAGCTTGCCTTGTTTCAGAACGAACCAGCGTCGCCTCCAGGTTTTGATGTACTCGCCTTGCTTGGTCAGCCATCCGGTTCGCTCAGGGTTCGAC
This sequence comes from Rhizophora mangle, assembly GCA_037832345.1. Lineage (NCBI taxonomy): Eukaryota > Viridiplantae > Streptophyta > Magnoliopsida > Malpighiales > Rhizophoraceae > Rhizophora > Rhizophora mangle. The sequence goes on along the minus strand of JBAPLJ010000592.1, from coordinate 1,850,170 downwards.
CAGAACTCGACTCCGTCGTAGTCGCCTTGGTTCGTTTGCGTCTGGGTTAGGGCCGTCGCCGCGCGCCAAAAAGAAGCCATGGGAATGAAACGGCCGGTGTACGAGGGCCTGCCGTGTTTGAGAGAAGGAGTTGAATTGTAGGTGAAATCGAAGGCTAGAAAGGACCTAATTGGCTCTCATCTTTCTGCTTTTGGATCTGGACCATCCGCCAGCAGCATGCAAGATTTTCATTTTCTTTTCTTTTTTTGGGTTTTTTTTTCAAATAATATAATATTTTCTTTTCTTTTATTGAGTTTAGAATCGTCCCAGAAAATTTTATTTATTTATAATGTATTTGAAATAAACTGAAAAAATTAAAATTTTAAAAGGGCGTCTAAATTATAAAAGTTAATTTCAAAATTTTATGATGAAAATAATTACTGTCAAGAGAAATAATTAAATATCATTTTTTGTCAAGTATCAAGTAAACCAAAAAAATGTTTTGTATGAAAGAAAGTAGTCATGTATTTAATCTTCATTGAAACAGAGAATACATGGAATATGTACATAGTGATTTTTACGAGAGATGCACTGATTGTTTTTAAACGACTAAAAATATATATATTTAGTACAGTAATTAATATAGAACATTTATCAGAAAAGAAAAATTCTTTTAAAAAAATGAAAAGTCTTATAATATTAATATTCTAGGCATTTCACAAGGACTGCGTTGAATTTTTATGATAAAACAACAATATTTAGTACAATATATAAAAATGTATAATTATTTGGATTTAAAAAATAAAATAAAAAAAAAAAGAAATATCCAAGGGTAAGGCTCGTATTGGAGATGAGAGAAGTCTAGTTATCCATACGCTGGTTGAGGAAATTTAATAACGAGAAAAGCTATCAAAAAAAAAAAAATCTTACCCATTAAAGAGAGTTAAAAAAATAATAATAATGTGGTACTGGGAGTTGACTTTGCGAATTTGGATAAAATGGAAAAATAACAAATAGAACAAAAGTATATAAAAAAAAAATTGTAAGGATAAAAGGGTCAATACGATGATAGCATATGGTAATAATAGAAAGAGCAGAGAGACAATAAGTACAAAAAAGCCAGAGGGCAAAACTGGAAATACAATACACAATAGCATAAGTGAAGCGAGATTTGCTTGAAGGAAAAACGGGTACTGCCATTGTAACGATCAACTACTGTCCAGCCCGGCAGCAAGATTATCCAAATTACATAGATATCAACTAGAAACATGATATGGTTCAAGTCCTGTCCTTTATTCTGGTGACACTTCACATATGAAAATACCTTTAATAATACATTGATTTGTCCATTGAAGTATAGACTGCCTGAATGATGACCAACGTAAAGATGGATTGCGCACCATGGGAATCCATGATTCACAGCAAATAATTGATACTGAAACAAAAAATAGCTCTACATTCTTAGTGATGATGAGCCTGGACATAGCGTAGACCACAATACTTGCAGACAGCTGGCTCCTTCAAGTCAAGGCATATAAACTCAATTGGATTCCCAAGTGCCGGGTTAGTGTCTACAACAAGAAATGGCAAGTGAAACATTCAGCTGTTACTGCCAAATGACCACCCCTTAATTTAAGGGTCCAGGGTTATTGCTCTGTGGATGTGCCTTCTGTTCCTTCTCTTTCCTTTCCTCTAAGAGTGTTCATGGGGGGTGGGGTAGGTTGGATGGTGAGGGGTGGGGTAGGTTGGATGGTGAGGGGTGGGGAAGAGGGCATCCCAGTGCAGAACAAGCAAATAATTTATACTAACCTCCTTCACATGCAACAATCCTGCCCTCGACCATGATGGGAGGAATTTCATTGATCAACTCCATTGGAGATTTCTTGCTTCTGTCCTGTAAATTGCAAGCAACTCTCAGTTACTTTCATCCACTCTTCTTTAAAGTAGACCTCTCAATCATTAACAAACAATTGAGTTCACAGTTCATTGTGCCAACTACTTAAAAGGGAAATGCTACCAGAAGGGAGGGACAGAAGTAAAAGGTAGTTTGCTATCTTCTGCTGCACACATAACTATATGGATAGCTATGGCATTAATTTTTCACCCATTAAAAGAAGTCATGATGATCATCAACTAAAGATGATCAGGAAAGCAGGAAGCTCATTAGTTAGATGCACTGAAACTACAATTAAGTCTGAAAATAGAAGGACATCCCAATGGAGTCTGGAGAAGGGTCAGATATACAAAGTCTTACTCATTTTTTTAATAAGAGGTCGTTTCCAACTCAAAATTGTAACATCTAGGTCACAATGAAGTAACCTTACTGTTACACCTAGACTCACCCTGAATCTAAGTCTTAAAATTCTTGGCCTATTATCCTAGTGTCAAAAGAACTAAAATTTCAAATGTTCATTGGGATACAAGACAAGTAGAATGCCAATTCCTCAAAGATTGTGTTTATTTATCTGGTTACCAGTTTTAGCATAACTCTGTATAGCTTAGACGTTTAGATAGGCCAAAAAGGCAACTAGTTTTCGTTCCAATCATTCACAAAACTAGATCATTGAAGTCTGTTGGTTCTTGCATGCATGATTGTCATACATTGTCATAACATGACCTTGTGAAGGATAATTTCCAAGCATACTCAATATGTCACACCATAAATAATGCTAAGCAATCATGCAAAGCTTCATAATAAACTAAAAGCAAGATGCATATTGTATCAATGATACACTAAATGGATTAGCAATGCAGCCAGGAAATAAAGAGACAAACTCTCATCAAGCCAAATAAAAAGTGTGTCATCAACTTGGAAACTTCACAGAAAAAGACAAAAAAGTCAGAAAGGTAGGTAGGTTGTAAACTTCAGAATCAGAACTTCGTAATGTATGGAACCACTAAGCCAAAGAAATGCTAGCATGATGGATAGCTGACACCAAAAATACCATTTACTCATCTGCAGCAGCCATAAACATTGGAACCTGATCTGAAGAAAAAGGCATAGTAACAGCTAAAGTGATAGCAATTTCCAGCAGCATGTAGACTAATGAAAATTCCTCATTTCACATGGCGCCATTTCCAGAATAAGACAGTGATGACCCACATATTCACCTTCTTCTATTGCTAGGCCTAGGGTGATGTAATTGAAGGTGAATCTATATTGCCACTATCATGTTCTACATTTTTTTCCTTTGTTTTCAACATCAGTAAAACTGTGCATTCATAATGACCTTTTAACTTTTTGTTTTTTAAAAACCCAAATCAGCCATATAATTCTCAAACCAAAGCCAGAATGTTTGGAAAAGAAGACAAGTTCAAACCTGAGTCTGGGAAACATACTCATAGAATAAATTTCCCATTTCCCGCAACACATATATGATCTCACATCATACTTAGAACAATTAACTTGGAAGTATAGCTTATGAAGTTGATTATCCTCACGATACTGGCACAAAATCCCTAATGTAGAATCGGATTATTTTGTATTCATAACTGGCTAATCTCAAGTAACACTATATAAAAATCAGATGATAACACTATATAAAAATCAAATGATAATAAATTTGATCAGATAACCGATATCATAGCTCATGTGAAAGAAAAATGAAAAATAAATGACACTATAACTGTTTAAGTTCAGAAGACTAGAACAGTACCAACTTCTTCAATAATTCAATTGTTATCTGATTGATTCGATCAAATATATTTTCAGATCTCGCCAATTAAAGAAGCTTCAAAACCCTAACTCATGCTTGAGATTAAAAAAAACAAAAGAAAACTTCGAAGAAACCACATATCTTGTTAATAATAAAAAAAAAAAAAAAGCAGAACAATTTAGAGAAAATCTGAATGAACAAACAATTGAAAGAAAAAGAAAATGTTAAAAAAAAAATAAGAAGAGGAACCTGCATCCATTTAGCAGTGTGTTCGCTAATTTGGCTGCTACCAAGGCTCAAATTTCTGGTTGTGCTCCAGTACAGACTAGACGTTCTCGTTAGGCTTCTTATCAAGTTCCCCGCCATTGCTATTCTTTGCTATTTACGAATTTCAGAGAAATTTTTAAGAAAAGTGCGAGTTTAATTTATAGTTGAGGATGTTGGGACAGTGGGCCCTGTAATGTCGGTGGGCTGATCAGTATCACCCGGCCCACTTTTAAGCGGCACGTTTTTTTTTTTTAAAATTTTTTTTTTCTCATGATGTTTAAATTCTTGCTTTTTTTTTTTTTCTCTTTTTCAGCAAAAAATTATGAGCTTCGCCTCCAAAATAATTATCAATGATGTTTTCGAGATCCAGTCGGAATGCTTGTGTTCTTGAAAGCTGAACTGACTAAAGGTGCCAAAACAAGAGTAACATCACCACCAACATTAATAAGTTTAGTAGAAATTAATGGTAACACAAACTTTTTTGTCACTCAATTTTCTTCTTTAATGGAAGAGAAACCAGTTGCAGTGGTTCATAAATGAGTCCATCTTTCTTAATGCAATGCATTGATAGTCTCGTGGCACCACTAATTTGACTAGAATAGAGTAATTGTACGTGGACCGTTCACACGTCATGGATTTGTTTTTTTTTTTTCTCAAAAACGTAAATACCTTTGTCCGAATGTTTTAGAGTGGAAAGAGAAGTAAAACAAATATTATTTATCATATCGTTGTGCTAATCTTATAGTATGTAATTGACAAAAGATTGGTGCAACCTAAAGAAAATGAAAGACAAAAAAAAAAAAAAAAATGTTTTGGATCTGTAAGATACAATTGTAGGAACCAGCTGGCACTTGTAATGCAACAGGTTAAGGTTGTTAGTAAGGGTGTATTAGTCTACATTCGAGGCATGAAGAGAGAGGCATTGGTTTAGGTCATAAACTTTGTGTTCCAACCAACTATAGTGAATTTATGTTAAACTAAAAGAGTATAACAATGCTTATAGAATTTTTGATTTAGATGAGATGTTTTCATCTTTAAAAGTGAAGTAATAGATTAAAAGTTTGAATAAACAAATCATTCTTATTCAATCTATATGAAATTTAATTTTATAGTTTTAGACATGTCTAGTATAAAAATAAATTGACTAATAAATTTCTTAATAGATATTACATTATAAGTAAAATTAATATCATACGTGTCAATATATTATAATAATTTTTTATTACTTGTGTCCAAAACAAGTCATATGATGAAGAAAATAGGCATATTTGAATAAATAAAATAATTAGTAATTAAGTGATATCACTTGATTTTGGATGGTTAAAAATAAATTTAGATGATTCTCTAATTAAATTATTAAATAAGGAAATTGGTGCAAATTACATCTAAAAGGATGAGACTAATACATATAGAATATTTTTAAGAGTAATAGGAACCTAACCTATGTGATAGGATATTGGGATATTCAAATTTTTGATCTTAAACCTATGCTAATTTTTACAATTGAGTCATGAATATTTATGACTTTTCATATTGGTCTGCATCATTTTTATTCCTTTTCATATGCATCCTTTCTTAAACAAATTACAGTCAATTAATTAAAAAAAGTAGTTTAACCAATAAAAGTAATTAAGAAAAAAAAAGAGAAATACAATCATCTTAAGTATTTTTTTTTCTAAAAGAAATATGACACATATATATTTATTATTAAATACCCTCAAACTCTTATATAAAACTTTAAATTAGAAATAAAAATTTCTAATCTTCACAAACCCAACAGAAACTCTTCACATGTTCCCTTTTCATGCTATTGGCTCCCTTGTTCTAACCAATCGTTCCATCGTTTTAACAAATCATGCCCCTTTCCTATTACATTAACCAAATAACCCACCCTCGTGCTAAGATATGACTAAGAAGTGGGAAACATTGTGTCATTGTGGAAAAGAGGTAATGATGCAAATGGCTTGGACTAATTTAAACCCTAGTAAGAGATTTGTCTTATGTACATAATTCAAGGTAATATTTGTACATCTTGGTTGAATTCATGTGTAGTCTTGTATTTGAAAATTGTTTTTTCATTTAAAATCATGTAAATAATGATATATCATCAATCAAAGCCAAAACCACAGAGTTATATGAAAAAATTATATATGTTAAGGCAATTTATAAATTATACTTTTTATATCCTATATTTTGGACTTAAATATATTAAAGACTCACAAATAGTCCTTTAATAGAATTTTGACTTAGATTTAATTGAAATTAAAAAAAATAAAATGAATATTACATTGACCTCTTTAATGGCAAATGTAAATGTCTTGACTTTGGAAGGATTTTGGTGAAAAGTACACTAACAGTGTAAATGCAATTGAAAGACTTAGATAAAGGGTTTTCAATTTAAAGATTTTTGTTTTTTTTTTCCCTTTTGTTTTGGATTGAGATTTAGGAAATGAAATAAAGCTAAACCATCAATTTTTGATGGGGAAAGCAAGTGAGACGAGTTTCTTAATACAAACATCCTTTAGGGTTTCATCTTTTGGGATTTTTTAATAACTTGTTGGGATTTATTTTTTCCTAATTCAAAGTTTGAGGGGTTTTAAGAGGAAATACACATGTATCATACTTCTTTTGGGAAAAAAAAATACTTAAAATGATTGTATTTCTCTTTTTTTTTTTCATTATTTCTGCTTGCTCAACTATTTTTTCTAACTAATTGATTATATTCTATTTAAGGAATGACATATATGAAAAGGAAAAAATACTTTTAAAACCAATACGAAAAGTCATAAAGGTTTAGGATTTGATTATAAAAATTGGCAAATGTTTAAAACCAAAAATTCAATATGCTAATAAGATATTCCTTGGAGTAAGTTCATATGAATGATAACAAGTTATTGATTAGTATTGTGTATATTATCAAAATTATAAATTTTTTCTTATAATATATACAATACAAAAATTTCAAATTTTAAAATTAAATTATATTTTTAATGAATTTTATAACTTTTGTTAGTAATATATTATTAAAATAGACACTTAATATATGTATTATTGAAATATACACTTAATATATTTAACTATATAAGAGTGGAGTGCAATGAAGTAGAGTGGACTAGAGATTTAAGTAAAATTCTTAAAACTCTTATGAAAATTTATCAAACATATACATGATTTAGTAGTGCTCAATTGAGTTAAACAATTTAATTTTATAATTTAATTTTATATAATATAATAATATAAAGGTAAGTAATTTGATATTTATAAAAAATAAATTAATTAATATTTATTTTTATTTCATTATACTTTTTATAAGTATTTCGAGTATCAAAACTTATTCTTTTTGTATATTTTTAGTTCATACCTTTTGTAGATATTAAAAAATAATGTATTATATTTTTATTAATTAATTTATAAAAAATTAATTTTTTTAAATAATTAAAAATTATTATAAAAATAATTTTTTTTTCAAAATCTAATTATCATATTTTATAACTTAGCCTACTAATACTTTTATAATAATTACACTAATTGTTATTTGACCGTTAGACTAACCTTTACACATATATTATTAGTTATTATGTAACATTATAATTTTAATTGTTTAATATCCTTAGAATTTATATTTAATATTATTTTACTTTATTAGTTATTAACTTACAACTCATATAAATTAGCTCTTTTTTTCATTACAAAACTTGCAATATCCTGTTTTTCAACCATTTATGTCTTATTTTTATGTTAACGAAAAAATGAACTGCTTTAAGCATGGTAACTTTTAGCTTTTGAATGAGCTGAACAAAATGGATGCCGATATATATTGACACTAGATACAGAATTTAAATAAAAAACTTGAAAGTAGGAACAGCAAAAAGCAACTCAAACGGAATTAATAGTTCATAAGCCCAAAACATGAAGCAGAAGAATATCACTACTATTGGTAACTGGACAAGATTTTATCGAGGAACATATAACAGATTATTAGTTAATAAAAATAAAAAGGAGAATCATTGTAAGATTGCTTCAATTGCCCCTAGCTGCAATGTTGTCTTTGATATTTGCAAGGACCTCTTTAGACTCCTTCAGTAACTTGATGCTTATTTTCAGCCTCTCACGCTTATCTGCCACAGCAGGTGACTCCACTAACATTCTTTCGACTGCTCCACCATGTACCCCCACCAACTCATTGACAATTTCGTTTTCCAATTCTTTGTTCACAAGATTGGAAAGACAGAGCTGCAAATGCAGGGCCACGTAATCAACCAACCTTCTCAAAACAATCTTCCAGTAAGCAACCATTCTCATTTTCAAGTCAAAAGCTAGATGTAGAACTCCCTTGTACTTTCTAAGATCTTTTACTACCACCTTTCCGATCCCAGAAAGGTTTATGCAAGATTGCCCACTTTGGACGCGGGAGATGAAATCCTCCCTTTCCGCCATCAGCTTGTTCCATTCATCCAGGTATCCATGATTGCAAGTATAATCTGTCAGCTTCTCCATAAGAACAATCTCTGAAACCCAACAGACGGACTCCTCTTTCATCTTTGCTATGAGATTACGCCCTGACCGTCTTACAGATACTTGAAATTGATGATAATTTTGTGAGTGCTGTTCCAAAACAGTAATTACCACCCTTTCAATGTGGGTCCATACTCTTCCGAGGAAGTCCGCTGGTATTTTTTCAATCTTCTCAACTTTTGTCCTCAAGATAGCAAGAAAAGTAGAACGAGGAACGTAGTTCGGCAGTGCAATCCCTTTTGCTTCATTTAAAACCCGAATCTCCTCCATAAGAAAATCCTCTTCGGAATCACTTAAAGGGAAATTGTGAAGCTCTAGTGAGAATTCATTGACCATCTCAGCCAATCTAGCAGAACAATGCATGCTTTTGTCATCGGAATATTCTTCGTATTGACCTCTAAGAAGAAGATTACCGAGAGACTCTTTGGCTGATCCAATGATTCCCGAGAAAGTCACCATAGCCTCAACAGATGAGGATAGAGTTTTAGGCATCTTGTTCAACTCTGCCACATTCAATTCCAGTTTCTCACTGATCTTCCTGAAAATCTCAGGTAAGCATTTTGCTATAATTGTCGGTTGAATTTGCACCAGCTTTTGGGCCAAAACTGAAACGCCAACCATAGACTTGTCTATCCCAGAAAGAAGTTGATGACTTGAAAATAGCTTAGCTTCTTCACTCCGAGCCTCCTCGTAAGTTTCATCCCCAATTCGGTTTCTCACGCATACATAGCCAAGGCCTATATTCACATCGTCTGCGGTAACCTTCTCAAGCAATCCTTCAGGTGATCTATCGGCCTTTGTGACCACAGCAAGAGTCCTCTCGCCTGTTTTGTCCACCTGCCGTGACATCCGTATAGATTCGCATGTGGAAAAATCAACAGTGGCTGATAACACATTGAGAATTATACTCTCTTCAGGCTTTATGTACTCCATGATAATGCCTGCTATCTGCTCATAAATATCTTCAGGCTGTCCATGAATTGGTACTCGAGTGATTCCAGGAAGATCAATCATTGTAAGATCCGGAACACCCTTCTTTTTCACAACCAGAGTCAAGGGAGAGTCTGAGATGCTTTTACCAATTCCAGCAACCTCAGAAGTAGCAAGGCTGATGGCGTCCGCAACGTGGTCTTCATCGGTTGGCACAATTTTTCCATGGTACTCCAAAAACAGTTCGGGATTGGGAGCTGTATGATGCTGCAGCTCATTACGAGGGGAACTCGCGTGCAAATTCCCTGGCCACGAGGAAGATTGATGCCTGCTAAAGATTCAAGAACACTGGACTTTCCTGAGGACTGATCACCAACAACAACAATGGTGGGCAGTTGTATGCCCTCTTTCATCACCATAAGGTGCCTGAGCTTGTCGATTGCATCGAGAAGAGGACGAACACGATCATTGTACGACGACACAATTGGTACATGGTTGACCATGTCTAAATTTTCCTCTCTCTCGATTAATGACATTGAATTCAATGCAGGAGAGTCCCCTCTTGACTCATATTCGGAGCCATCAATGAATCCATAACCAACCATCGTAACAGAAACAAGTCTTAAAAAAAGATTTCAAGAATTTTGATACTCAATTGATACAAATGGTGTGACTTACAAAGATACATGGGAATTTCATTTTATAGGGGTGCAATAAGTTTGGCAGAGGTGGATTCTCTCCGGCACAGCAAGAAATAATGTAAATGCTCTCTGGTCGAACTTCAACCAAGAAAAAGTCTTGTGAATTGGAAAGGTCCCACCTTGAATAAGGGAAGTCGGATAACCAAAGCAACCGTTGTCCATCGGTCAGCTTTGAAAGTTACGGGTTCAGGAAGAATTAAATTTGTGCTTTGAATAAGAAGTGAGTTTTCTTTGTTTTTTTTTCGTTTTTATTCTCTCAAATCCCTTTGGAAAATGGCATGTACATTTATGAGAAACTAAAATTTCAAATCCGTGCATTTGAAATGATGGACTAATTTATGGACCACTGCAACTGGTTCTATTGGAAATGATGGACTAATTTATGGACCACTGCAACTGGTTCCTTTCCATTACAGAAGAAAATTAAATGACAAAAAAAAAATTGTGTGTGACTTTAAATCTCCACTAACGTGCAAGTGTTGGTGAAGTGCTTTTGTGAAAGGCAAGCACTGCGTACTCTTGTTGTGGCACTGTAATCAGCCCAGCGTTTAAGAACACAAGCATCCCGTATGGTCTCGAAAACGTCATTGCTTATATCGGATTATGTGCTTATTTTTTCATATAAAGTTTGCTTTTGAGCATTTTGGGGTATTGACCATAAGAAGAATGTTGGGGGAATATGCAAACATTTTCTTTTTTTCAAATTTTACCCCCAAATGTTTTATAATTAAGAGTCACTAAGCCGTAGTCAATATCTTGTAGAGAACAGTTAGTAAGAAAAATTCGATGCCTTCCACGGGTGGGAAAAAAATCTTTTTAACTTTATTTGATCCCCAAAAAGCTATGCGCACATGGGAGGACTGGGCTCTACGCAATGTTTTCCGGAGAAGTTCGTACGCAGAGGCCGATGCCTTCTAGTGGAAGGAGAAAAAACCTTTTAACTTTACTCCATTCGAAGAAAGTTATCAGTAAATTGGAGGACTAGGATTTGTCCCATGTTTTGCCGAAAGAAGTTCACGTACGAAAAGAACCGATGTATTTCACATGAAGAAAAGCAAAATCTTTTAGCTTTACTCGATCCCTAGAAAGCTATGTGCAAATTGGAGGACTAGGATATCTCCATTGTCTTGGCGATAAAAGTTGACGTGTGCAAAGAATCTATGCCTTTCGCGCGAAGGGAAAAAAAGAACTTCAAAGTTTATTTGATTCCTGGGAAGTTATGCGCAAACGGAGGATTAGAGCAAAATTCAAAAATAATCACACGATTTGATAATAAAATTATTTAAATTTTAAATTTTAAAATAAAAATTTAAATATTAGTTTTTATTTACAAAAAATAAAATTAATCTTAATTTTTGTCTTTATTTTTTATTCATCTTTTTTATTATTTTATAAATTATACAATTTAATTAAATTATTTATAAAATAAATAAATTATTAATTTAATTTTAATTTATTTTTTTTCTAATTAAAATATTTTTTAATTAATTATTAAATAAATTTTTAAATTAAAATATTTTTTAATTATAAGTATATGTTTAACCTTAAATATTAAACCATCCCAATAAATTATGAGTGAAAGTTATTAAGATTAATTATCAATAAAATTTTTCTTTTAAAAATCATAATCTTCTGTGGTGGGCCCGTGTTACGTCTTTTGTTGTGCGTCTCTCTCGTGTCAGAAGAAAACTTTTTAGTTGAAGCAATTTATGGGTACAAATACACTAATAAAAATAATAGTTGAAAGGAAATTAAAAAAATATCACATTAACTTTTTTATCAATAAATTTTATTATTGTTTATTACGAATTTTAATATTTTGTAATCAGTTAATGATCTTTTTATTTTTTTTATTTTAAAATATAACTTAAAAAATAAAAATAAAAATATAATTGTCTGACTACTCAACTCTTATCTAAATGTAAAACTGATTTTTTATAATGTTCGTTAAAAAGAAATTTGTAATTTACTTTATTCCTTTTTTATATTCATTATTTATAATATATTTTATTAAAATATAAAAAATATTTTTAAAAAATGTATAACAGATTTAGAATAAGAAAAAATTTATAAAAATAATTTTTTTAAAAAATAAATAGGATAAAAACATTTAATGGGGACAATTTTAAAAATAAATGGGAACAAAAAATATTATAAATGATAACTTTCCGAAATTTCTATACAAAATATATATATGGGGTGAGTGTCTCCTACTCGACCCACTTCCTTCCGCTCCTGGCACATGGTGCTCACGTTCAAGTATAACGATGAGAGAAAGTGGAAATGTTTTTCTTGAACTTGTTTTCCGCAAAGGTCTGGTGATACATATTTCATGCTTAATGAACCAAAAGTGATGAGAGACTCTGCCCGAGTTAGTACAAAACGCGGAGGATTTTGCTCTCCAAAATATTTGCGTCGAATCGGGCTGTCTCGTTGCATTGAATAATGCCATATAGAAGCAACACTACGGTGCAACTGCCCCTTGGCCCCATTTGTTGAAGATGTGTGCCTTCTTTTATCTTTTCTATCTGCTATTTTCATAAGAAAAGTCGTGTGAGAGTACTATAACTTTGATATCATTATTAAAGCGCAGTAGCCGCTATCAGAAAAAACTCATGTAATGACAAAAGAAACTCTAAAGCATATCGGAGCGATCAATTTGAATGTTAATAGTCATATTCATCATCTCATTGATAATTACGTAAAAAGTTTACATATATAAATAAAATCTCAAAAAAAAAAAAAAAAAAAAAAAGTCTATGTTCCACACAGCTTTGTAGAAGTTGGGCAATTAGATCATAAAGTGACGAAAGCATAATGCATGAATTACATCTCTGCCAATATAATCAAAATATCTTAAGATACACAGGGATTATAGTTTGTCAATTCTTAGGGTTCTTAAATGTAATTCTTCAAGACTAAGCCATGAATTACGAATCCTTGTCTACTTTATTTCACAAGGGTGGAAGCTTTATGCTTAGTTGATTTATTATTCACATTCCTTTTGTGCCTTGATTATTGCAGTCCACAGCGACGATGGTGGCTATGGTCATTGCAGTGACCGAGAAAATGAAATTGTGTATATTTTAACCAAACAAAAGATAGATGTGATTGACCACCTATATCACCCATCAGCAGGGATTAGAATTTTTGTTATTTTTATTTAAAAAAAAAAAAAAAGTAAGAATGGAAAAAATGGTAAATTTTAGGAATGGTCAATTATGAACATTTGATCTTTCTGCTTAACTAGCGAGAGAACCTAAACAAAAGCTCCACATTACAATTGCCCTCCTGAACTTATGGAAATCGACCCTAGAATTTTTTTTTTTTTATGCAATTAAACCTAAAAAAGAAAAAAGGTTACAATTTCCTTTTTTTTTTTTCTTTTTCTTTTCTTTCTTTTTGGTTAAGAATGTGCACAGGGTTAGTACAGAAAAAAAAATCCAATCCGACTAAAAGAGAAGAAACAGAAGGCATCCATACACAAGAAAAATCAAGCCTAGAGAAATCAAGAATCGGCTGAACCAAAAGGCTTCCTAATGCATATAAAGCAGCAGATATAAAATACTTTTAAGCATGATAATCTTCTGAAGAACATATGACAGATTATTTGTAAAAAAAAAAAAACAAGGCATACCAATTCTAAAATTGCTTCAATCACCCCCAGTAGCAATGTTGTCTTTGATATTTGAAAGGACCTCCTTTGACTCTTTCAGCAACTTGATGCTTATTTTCAATCTCTTCCGCTTTTCGGCTGCACCAGGTGACTCCTCTAACAGTCTTTCGATTGCACCACCATGTGCCCCCACCAACTCATTGATAATTTCTTTATCAATTTCTTTGTTCACAAAATTGTGAAGAGAGAGCTGCAAATGCAGGGCCACATAATCAACCAACCTTGTTAAAACAATCTTCCAGTAAGCAATCAGTCTCATTTTCAAGTCAAAAGCTACATGTAGAACTTCCTCATGCTTTTGGAGATCTTTAGCTTCCACCTCTCCAACGCCAAGAACGATTATGCGAGAATGCCCAGCTTCAACGTTGTCAATGAATTCCTGCCTTCCCTCTAGTAACTTGTTCCATTCATCCAGGTATCCAGGATCGCAAGTGTAATCTGTCAGCTTCTCCATAAGCACAACCTCTGAAACCCAAGAGATGGACTCCTCTTTCATCTTTGCTATGAGATTACGGCCTGACCGTCTTGCAGATACTTGAAATTGATGGTAACTTTGTGAGTGCTGCTCCAAAACAGTAATTACCACCCTTTCAATGTAGGTCCATACTCTTCCGAGGAATTCCGCTGGTCTTTTTTCAATCTTCTCAACTTTTGGCCTCAATATAGCAAGGAAAGCAAAGCGATGAATGTAATTCGGCAGTGCAATCCCTTTTGCTTCATTTAAAACCCGAATCTCCTCCATAAGAAAATCCTCTTTGGGATCACTTAAAGGGAGATTGTGAAGCTCAGCTGAGAATTCATTGACCATCTCAGCCAATCTAGCAGAACAATGCATGCTTTTGTCATCGGCATATTCTTCATATTGACCTCTAAGAAGAAGTTTACTGAGAGATTCTTTGGCTGATCCAATGATTCCCAAGAAAATCACCATAGCATCAGCAGATGAGGATAGCGTTTTAGGCATCTTGTTCAACTCTGCCACATTCAAGTCCAGTTTCTCATTGATCTTCCTGAAAATCTCAGGCAAGCATTTTGCTATAATTGTTGCTTGAATTTGCACCAGCTTTTGGGCCAAAACTGATATGCCAACCATAGACTTGTCTATCACAGAAAGAAGTGGATGACTTGAAAATAGCTTAGCTTCTTCACTCCGAGCTTCCTCCCAAGTTTCATCACCAATACGGTTTCTCACGCATACATAGCCAAGGCCTATATTCACATCGTCTGCGGTAACCTTCTCAAGCAGTCCTTCAGGTGCTCTATCGGCCTTTGTGACCACAGCAAGAGTCCTCTCGCCTGTTTTGTCCACCTGCCGTGACATCCGTATAGATTCGCATGTGGAAAAATCAATAGTAGCTGATAAGACATTGAGGATTATACTCTCTGCAGGCTTTATGTACTCCATGATAATGCCTGCTATCTGCTCATAAATATCCTCAGGCTGTCCATGAATTGGTACTCGAGTGATTCCAGGAAGATCAATCATTGTAAGATCCGGAACACCCTTCTTTTTCACAACCAGAGTCAAGGGAGAGTTTGAGATGCTTTTACCAATTCCAGCAACCTCAGAAGTAGCAAGGCTGATGGCATCCGCAACGTGGTCTTCATCGGTTGGCACAATTTTGCCATGGTACTCCAAAAAAAGTTCGGGATTGGGAGCTGTATGATGCTTGCAGCCTCATTACGAGGGGAACTCGGGTGCAAATTCCCCGGCCACGAGGAAGATTGATGCCTGCTAAAGATTCAAGAACACTGGACTTTCCTGAGGACTGATCACCAACAACAACAATGGTAGGCAGTTGTATGCCCTCTTTCATCACCATAAGGTGCCTGAGCTTGTCGATTGCATCGAGAAGAGGACGAACACGATCATTGTACGACGACACAATTGGTGCATGGTTGACCATGTCTAAATTTTCCTCTCTCTCGATCAATGAATGCGAATTCAACGCAAGTGAGTCCTTTATTGGCTCATATTCTGAGCCATCAGTGACTTGTTTGCAAGTTGAAGGACTTTTATTACCTACCATCGTAACAGAAACAAGAATTAAAAGAAAGACTTCAAGAACTTTGATACTCAATTGATGCAAATGGTGTGACTTACAGGGATACATGGGAATTTCCTTTTATAGAGGTGCTCTAAGCTTGGCGGGAGTGGATTCTCTCTGCTACACTCTCTGATCGAACTTTAACCACGAAAAGTCCTGTGAATTGGAAAGGGAGTCTCTCTGATCGAACTTTAACCACGAAAAGTCCTGTGAATTGGAAAGGGAGTGGATTCTCTCTGCTACACTCTCTGATCGAACTTTAACCACCAAAAGTCCTGTGAATTGGAAAGGTCCCACTTTGAATAAAGGAAGTCAGATGACCGAAGCAAGCGTTGTCCATTGGTCAGTTTTGAAGGTTTTCGATTCAGCAAAAATTAAATTTGTGCTCTGAATAAGGATTGAGTTTTCTGCGCTTTTTTCCACTTTTATTCTCTCAAATCCCTTTGGAAGATGGCATTTACATATATGAGAATCTGAAATATCAAAATCCATGAGATGTGAAAAGTCCTGTTACAATTTAGTTTGTTATTGTTAAATTAGTGGTATACAGCCACCACGAGATTGTTAACGATTGGCAAATTCATGGACCCCTGCAACTGGTTCCTTTCCATTACAGAAGAAAATTAGATGACAAAAATATTGAAGGACTAGGATATATATCCATTGTTTTGGGGAGAGAAGTTGATGTGTGCAAAGAATCGATGCCTTTCACACGAAGGAAAAAAGGAAAAAAAAAAAAAAAAAAAAACTCCTTTAAAAAAGTTGATGTGTGCAAAGAATCGGTGCCTTTCACACGAAGGGGAAAAGATAAAAAAAAAAAAAAAAAAATAACTCCTTTAATTTTGGTCCATTCATCCTTTCTTACTTTATCCAAGCAATTAGACTCAACCTGTCCGAACCCAACATAGTATACTTCGTATTGATTGGGAAAAAAGAAAAAGCAAATCCACAAGTAAATTGGAACTAAAAATGAATGAAATTGAAGTTTAACCTAAACTCAAAATAACTCTAAATTCAAATAACTCATATTTAAGAAAAATGTTAATTGCTTTAAATTTCGAATGCTGAACAATCCGAGAATCTAAACAACCCGATACAATACAAAACTAACGTGATCTACCTGTTTGCTTCCTTTACTCGTAATTCAGTTAGAAGGTACCATTTTTGTAAGAAAAGGGAAAGGGATAGAAAGTTTAATACGGAAGGTAATCAAACTAGACATATTATAATTGAGGAATCATAGTTCAATTAATATATTATTTAATACTCAAATCTTTTCTTAATACAAAGACAATCTAACTTATGCAAAAAAAAAAAAAAAAACAAGAACATTAATCTGCAGCAAAATACATGGATCCATTTATTTTCTTATTGAAAATCTTATCGATTATCAATGGATGACTGAGACATCATTGTCTATTATATTCCTTCCACATGATGTATTCGCAGCTAAAGCTAGTTTGGGTTCTGAGATGGAAGAAGTCCTGAGAGAGCGGCTTCACCAGGTCCTTTAGAATGACATGTACATTGGCGATTATAGCAAGCACATGCTTCAGGCAAGTGACATGGCCAACACAAATTCATGTTTACGCAATCTTTCTCAGTGTTGCAATGAATTGAAACCACGGGTCCTCTTGCTTCCGCTTCAATGTGTGCATCTGAAAAAAAAAATATATATATATATATATAATAATTAATTTCCATAATTTATCTATTAATTGTTAAATATATTGTCAAGCAAATAAAATAATGCAGTATATATATTAAGACAAATACTCTAAGAAATTAACTGTATGTGCACAGATGTGTACGTGTGTTTGGCTAAGAGAGAGAATATACTAACAATGTGCAATAAACAAGAAAAAAACCAAGAAAATGATGAGCTTAAATGAACACTTCTCCATTTCCATTAACTTTGACGTGGTTGGTGAAAGTTACGAGAGAAATGAGAGAATGTGAGCAGTTTCCTCAATTTATAGGAGAATTCATATACCAAATAAAGAAAAAAGACTAAGAGAAATTAATGAAATATCTATCAAATCAAATTAAATTAAGAATATTTTTATACAAATTTAAAACACATGGTAACAATAATGTTATATTTTCTACCTAATTAAATGTTAAGATTATAATAGATAATATTACTAATTTAAGTTTATAGATTAATTTTTTAAATATATTCGAATTAATTTATAGTGTATAACACACATGAAAGAAAAAAAATATATTTTTTAATATTTATTAATAATTATTTTAAATATTATCATATTTACTTGTTATATATTAAAAATAAAATTTTTTAAAAGATGTAAAATTTATAAATTTAAAATTAAATTACAATATAAATAATATATTATAATAAATATTTGTATCTAGATTTTAATGAAAAAAAGATTTTATTAGTAAACCAAACAAATGTTAAAATATATTAAAAAAATTCTAAATTTTTATAATTGAGTTTTAAATTTTTTTATTTTTTTATTTATATTTAAAATTGTTATAGTGATTACTCTTCCAAAATATAAAAAGAATATTAATACCCAAACTTTTCCTAAATCTTTGTATCAATATCATCCTCCTTAATAGTTTTTTTATTACCTTTCTCAGATAAATTTTCTTTTTAGCCATTTTCATTTTACACTTTTCTAGTCAAAAAAAAAACATAAACGGCTTGCCTATTTTCCCAAAGATCTCTTTAGACACCTCACAAAATTAGTCAAGATAAGATTTTTTGAAACATTATTAGCAATTGTTGAAGCAGCTTGACAACATATAGGCTATCACCTTGGATTTTACTGTTTCCAAAAATTTGCACTAAAAACCTATTTAACTCATGACATCTTACATAATTAATTAATTCATAATAGGTAATCACTGATGGATTAAAAATTAATGGGTTGTCATGTACAATTAAAATAATTGATTATTTTCTGATTAGTGATATTAGAATCGCTTGCCTTCTAGACAATAAATAAGTATTAAAGGAATCAAAATCAAATAAGCTGTCAGGGATACTTAGAATGTTGCAATCATTCCGTTTTTAATTGTATGTTTCTTTCCACGTAATGGTAAAAGAGTAACCACTAAAAAATCATAAGGTTGTCGAAGTCAAAAAATTACTGATTCTTTTATATTGGTGATGTTACAATTAAAATAAGCTTCCTTTTATTTTACCCTTCTCATTAATTATAATTTCCAATTTGTATGATTATTTTTGTTAACAATTTTCATACTTACTGTTTCCAAAAATTAGTATTAAAAATCTATCTAATTTATGACATCCTATTTAATTCATTGTTTTAGATGATTAACATGTAGACCGCTTAATCAAAATAAAAAATGGGGGAAATTGCAAAAGAGCATGGTTTTATAGTTAGAGAATTTAATCAAAAACCATTCACAATGTCGGTCTCACTAAATTAAAAATATTTTTATTTTTAATTTTAATTTTTGTCAAAAAAATTAATAAATTTATAATTACAATATTAAAAATATGTAACAAGTAAAAAATTTATTTAAAGAATTATAAAAATATTAAAATATATTTAATTATAAATTATTTTATATTTATTATATATTTTGTTAATTTAATTGTATATTTATTAATTTTTTACTCTAAATTACATTTTTAAAAATTAAAAATTATTTAATATAACCTATATTCTTAATACTTTTCAATTAAATTTTTTAGTCTCAAAATTTTTTTAATAGCAAAATCGGTACTCCTTCTTTTTCTTTTCATACAAGATAAACTATTTATTACTCATTAAATTGTCAATAAAAAAAGAACAATAGAAATTAATGAAAAGAATCTTGTAGGCACTAGTGCGTTAGAAAAGTTAAAGCGATGGCATCAAGTGACAAAAGCATTGTTGATGTTAATCTATACAAATAAATTTAAATTAAAAATTTATTATAATAAAAATTTAAATTAAATTTAATTATTTAAATAAATAAATTTATTTATTTTTATATAAAATATTTAATTTAATATTTTTTTAATTATTATTATTTAAATATTTTTAAATTATTGTTAATATATTTTATTGTATTAATAAAATTATATTATTTTCTTATTTTAGTATCAGAGACACTTTTCTTAACAATGGTATCACAGCCTGGTCCAAACGTTCCGCGCGTGTTTAAGCCACAGAGGGTGATTCCGCTAATTGATCTCCACGACCTGTTCCCAGACGGAAGGCGATCTGTTGAAATCCTCTGAGATTCCACGGATTTGATCCACGTGCTGGTATTACCTTTGACGCGCCGAATCTGATCCTCCGCTCCTGCCACCGCTGCTGTGGTTGCCGCCGTTGTTGTTGCCTCCACTGCTGTTGTTGCTGCCGCTGCTGCTGTTGTTGCTGCCATTGCTGCTGCTTCTGTTTCCTCATCGCCGGCGACACGCAGAAGTGATTCTCCCGCCGCCGCCCCCACAGCAGCTCTCAGCCCTGAAATCACTGACATATTCCCGGAGACTGTTCGGCGGTGATTTAAAAGAGAAAAGTATAGAGAATTGCAAATAAGGGGTCAGATTGCAAATAACAAAAGTTAAGGGTTCAGATTGAAAAGAACGAAAGTTTAGGTGTCAGATTAAAAATAACAAAAGCTTAGAGTAAGATTGAAAGTAATAAAATATGGGGATTAAATCAAAAAAAATCATGAATTTTACCCTATTTCATATTGTTGTTTTACTTACTTTCCATTTTTAGATGAAAAAAAATACAATAAATAAAGGTAAAGAGTATATTTTTATTAGTTTAAAAAATTTTGTGAAGTAAGAAAGTTTTAATTTTATTTTATATAGAAAAAATTATAATAAATGATAATGAGTATATATCTAATAAATTTAAAGAACATTTAAAGAGTATTGTGAAATATTGGAATATGATATAAAGTCCTTATATTGAGTTGCTGAAAAAAAAAAAGGATCAATACCCACGAAATAATGGAGGAGTTGAAAAAAAAAATATCAATATGGTGAAAAACTTAGGTAAAAAGTTCTTAATCCATTTTGAGAGAGTTCTTAATTTATTTTAGGTAAAAATTATTTTATATATTATTTACTTATTTAATAAATCTCCAACAACAAGTAAGAAATATAAAATGGTTTTAAGTCTAATAGTGTAAAGTATTTCAAGGTATTTCGTTCTATTACTTATACTTACATTCCAGTAAATATATGAATAAAGTTAGATAATCGAAAAGTGAAAACAAATTTTCTTGGTTAGGAGGATATAAGTTATTTAATTTTATGATAAAAAAATAATTGTAAGTAAAGATAATTGTGAGTAGAAATGTAATTTTTACTCAAAATAAAGTATGAAAATTTGATATTAATGAACAAAAATTACTATTGTAGGAGAAGAAGAATAGAAAAGTATCACTAGTTGATGTACAAGAAAATAAAAGATTAAGAATAAATCGTTAATAATCAGTTAAATTAGATAATTCTTGATAATATTATTGATGAGAATTTATGCACTTTGTCATGTTTGTAGATTATAGATGTGATTTAAGATATAAAGTAGATAAATATTATAAATAAAAAAATCAAGATAATTAAGAAAGTGTATAAATGTCATAAATTAAGAAATAAAGCAATTAAGAGAATGAAAAATGATACGTGGCAACTTACACCTAATCTAAACAAGGGCAGGGGAATTTGGGGGTTCGTCAATTATCATTTTTTTATAAGATAATCCGTCAATTATCGTTATTGTAGTCTCTTTTATTCAAACAAAAACTCTCCTTCTCCTCTTCCCCATCTCTTCCTCTAAAAATTTATCCATTGATTCCATATTTTTTATTATAATTTTTATGACATCATTCCTGCGTAACAACGGGGAAGAAAATGAAAAAAAAACAAAAATCCGAGCATTGTGTAGGCAATTTGTATTATCCTTACCAAATAGCTTTTTGATTGAAAAAAAAAAAAATTATGACAAACATGCTTCTTATTGTATTTGTAAGTCAAAACTAAGTTTTTTCATTTTTTTTATTTATTTCATTCTTTCATAATTAATCTTATAAAAAAATTTAGATTTAAATAATTTTTTATACTTAATTTTAATACTAATAAATTTATAATTTACTTTAATATTTATACTTTATTTTGATATTAATAAGTTTAAAATTTATTATTATACTTAAATTTGATAAGAACATTAATAAAAAAATTTATTCACATGTAATTTTAATTTTAATAAATATAAAATTTACTAACATATTTTTTAATATTTAAAAATAAATATTAATAAAAACATAAATTAATATAGAGAAAATACATTGAAATATCACTCCTCTCAAGTGATCCAAATAACTGTTCAAACAAAAGTGAATTTGCCTTCTTGTATCTCATATTTATTTTTAAGGCATAAATATCTTAATGCTACCAATTTCAAAATACCCTTTTTTTTTTTTAATTTTCTCCTTTAGGAACTAGGATGGTAACATAGATCAGTCATACATTAGTCTCTCCTTTCTTCTCCAGCACAGCAGCATCCTTCTGTATTCCTTCAAATCCAACCGAGAGATGGATTCGATGATGCCCTCCCCCCCCCCTCTCTCTCTCTCTCTCTCTCTCTCTCTCTCTCTCTCTCTCAGGTTTTTATCTCTTTTTTTTATTTATTTATTTTTGCTTGTCTTTTTATACTTTTTAAAAAAAAAAAAAATTGTTAAGAAGTAATTTTCTTCTATAAAAGAATCCACCATTCAAAAAAATATAAAAACGAAAATTCGAATCTGAGTCCACCACGTTTAAATAAGTCTCCAAATCACCTGGGCTAGTAGCTTGGATGGGCTACCACTTTGAATGGGCTTTTCTTCTTTTGCTGAAATGGATTAATGAGGCCTATTGTATATAAATACATATATGTACCCAACAGCAGCGTCGCGTGTACTAGTAGTTGCACAGGGAAATGGCAATAAGGCTACTCCAACAGAACACCCTCTTCTCCTCCTCCACATCCTCCTCCTGGCTTCCTCGCACTCTCTGCTTCTTCTCTTCCTCCTCCTCCTCCTTCGATGATTGTCCTCCCGGAAGAGAGAACGATGTCACAATCGATACCAATGATGACTCAGATGGCAAGCTCCCCAAGATGGAGCCCTCAAACGACGCCGACTTGCTCTCCCAAGTACTAATCCATCACCACAATCCGTTCCACGCCATGGAATCGTCTCTTCAGCTCCATGGCATCTCTCTTACCCCATCTCTCCTCCATCAGACCCTTCTCCGTCTTCACCACAATTCCAAGATTGCCTTCTCCCTCTTCCAGTATTCCCTCTCTCTTCCTCCCTCCACCATTGTCACCTCAACTGCCTATAATCTCATCATTGACATTCTCTCCAAAGTCCGCCAATTCGACGTTGTTTGGCAGCTCATCATCCACATGGATCAAAGAAATGTCCAACCCACTTTTCTCACCTTCTCCATCCTCATCCGGAGATTGATTGCTGCCGGCCTCACTCGCCAAGCTGTTCGGGCTTTCGATGATATGGGTTCTTTTATCACGGAGGCTTTGGACGAGACCCATTTTTGTTTCTTGCTTGATACATTGTGCAAGTATGGGTATGTGAGAAATATTCTGTTTGTTTATATTAATTTTTTCTGTTTAATATATGTCTCAATTAGAGAAAGAAAAGAAAACAACAACAACAACAACCGTGCATCGGTTAAGATTAAGCAATTTGTTGCAACTGGTAGAAATTTATGTTTTATGTTTCGGTTAAAAGGATTTGAGTATTCGTGTTTAAACTTTAACCTTTTGTGCTATAGGTATGTGAAAGTTGCAGTTGAGACTTTCAACCAAAGGAAATGTGGGCTCAGGCCTAATGTGAGAATGTACACTATTTTGATATATGGGTGGTGCAAGGTAGGTAGGATTGACATGGCAGAGAGATTCTTGAGGGAGATGGGCGAGAGAGGAATAGAGCCTAATATTGTTACATACAATGTGTTGTTAAACGGGATCTGTCGAAGAGCGAAATTGCAGCCAGAGGGGAGGCTTGAGAGGGTAATAACCTTGGCAGAAAATGTGTTTGATGAAATGCGCTGTAGAGGGATTGAACCGGACGTCACAAGTTTTTCTATTGTGCTTCATGTTTATAGTCGGGCTCACATGCCTCAGTTAACACTTGATAAGTTGAACTTGATGAAGGAGAGGGGGATTTGCCCAACTGTGGCCACCTATACATCGGTGATTAAGTGCCTTTGTTCTTGTGGTAGGATTGGGGATGCAGAAGAGTTGCTTGGTGAGATGGTGAGGACTGGTGTTAGTCCTAGTGCAGCAACATATAATTGCTTTTTCAAGGAGTATAAAGGAAGGAAGGATGCAGATAGTGCATTGAAGTTATATAGGAAGATGAGGGAAGGTGATCTGTGTCCGCCAAGTGTGCACACTTATAACATTCTGTTGGGGATGTTTATGAAACTGAATCGCATGGAGATTGTAGAAGAGATATGGGATGATCTAAAAGCAAGTAGTTTGGGGCCATATTTGGATTCTTATACAACGTTAATTCATGGGTTATGTGAGAAACAAAAGTGGAAAGAGGCTTGCCAATTATTTGTAGAGATGATAGAAAGGGGGTTGCTTCCCCGGAAGGTTACTTTTGAGACTCTTTATAGAGGCTTAATACAATCTGACATGTTGAGAACTTGGAGAAGACTAAAGAAGAAGCTTGATGAAGAGTCAATAACATTTGGTTCAGAGTTCCAGAATTATCACTTGAAACCATATAGGAGGTGATTCTACATTTGGTGCTATATGACAGAGTAAGCTCTGTAACTCTTTCACCATTAACTTCTCTCTTTATCCTGATGAATGATGATTGTTGGTTCTAGCTGAATTATGCTTTGTCATAACTTGCTGTCCATGAGAACTCATCAGTGGATTTTTAGAGCTGTATCTCTAGTTATCCTTAATTTTATTCCTGATTCCAAATTTCTTATTAAAACTTGATATGGGAACAGTGATTAGTTGAGCCTTGATGGTCACACTTCTATCTCAAGTTGAACAATGGCAAAAAGAAAAGTATATTTAAGGGAATCCTCATCCATCCCAATCGACATAATATGTTGTATGGGTTATTTATCAGGTACCTGTAACTCCAGATTTGGATGATAATTTGTACCATCTTTTCAAATTAACCCATTTTTTCACTTATAATGTATTCCACATCTCTTTTTCCTGCTGTGCTGCAGTGTGGATTTATCTTGGATAAATGAGTTATGCTTGTAAAATAGGGAGTTTTGCTTGTGCAGGCTGTTAACAGATGTAATTTATGCTGAGAAAGGATAAGCATTCCTTAAAAGAACTTGTAAGATACATCTTTTGGATGAGGAAAAAAGGATACAATCCGATGCACCTCCCAGGTTTTTAAGAATGCAGAGGTAATTGTTGTTTTTCACTCTGGACCATCTCGTCTTACTTGTTGAGGTTGCATTTATGGCTTCCCAGTAGACAAAAAGCATGTGACTTTCACTTGAGAATATAGTTGCACTTGCTTTGTCTGACATTTAGAGCTCCATACAATGTAATTGCTCTCTCACTTGACAATGCACAATGCATGTGAATATGTTTGCTGTATATTCTGAATGAACATTTTTGCAAACAGATGCACTCCTAGTATTTCATTCTTTCCTATCTTTGCTTTTTATTTATTTATGGATGGATCATTGCACAAACTGTGCATCGGTGCAATGATCCCCCCCCCTCCCCCCCCCCCCAAAAAAAAAAAGACCAGTATAATAACGATGACGATTGATTTGTTGTTTTCTATTTCACAGCGCTGCTGTTAGACTACCCGTTTTCATGAAGATGAAGAGGCTGATGCGGCGTGTTGCCTGTAGAGAACCTCCAAATGAAAATACTTCAAAGATTGTTACCATAAATATTTAGCTAGTTTTATGTTAACCCCCAATTCACCGTAACCATGCTCCTTTCTCCGAGTTTAGAACTCACAGCAACAACAACGAACCAAGGAGCAACGTAGTCGAAGTTAACCTGCTACAAGTTTAAGCTGTAGTATGTCATAAATAACATAGAAATGTACAAGCACTTTTAGATCAAAGTTCCATTGCCAACTACAGATTCTCTACCCGTGGGAGTTTTTCTCTCTTCCAACAAGTACGGTTTCTCGGTAGATCAATGAAACCCAAGACATTTGTCGATCCTTATAGTCTAATACCAAATAAAAGAGCATGATTTAATTCTTTTTGCTTCAATATAATATACTAGAATACATTTTAGTAACTGAAAATGACATCAAATAAACGGTCCAAATGCACCAATCCCTTCTAAATGTGCTTAACAAACGAGGCGGCCAACAATCCACAATATTTAAAAATTTATTACCCACAAATTATGCTGCTCATTTCCCGTTCCTTGTGCTTTTTCCCTTTTCAAATATTTCTGATTATTCCCTCCCCCTTTAATTGATCTTCAAGATGGAGCAAAAAACGAATGCCTCCAGATGAAGATAGGCAGATCAAAATGAAATCCAGGTTTTGGAATTCGAAAGCGTCTTGCGAGTTACCCGACACGGTGAGCCCAAACATAAAACACTAAATTCTTCTTCTCTCTCTCTCTCTTTTTTTGGCTCAAAATTTTATTCTTTCATTTATAAAACGAAAAGAGGCGAGACTTCTTTAGCCAAACGGTCCCTGTAGATAAAGGAGTGTGAGAGATAAACATCCATAAGCAATCAATATTCCTTTATTCGAAAAACAAAAGCCTCAAATTTTTTCGACTACACGTGCAGATGCCGATAACATTTAGTACATAAAAACCAAGGTTATTAAATTAGGAATCCCACCTAAAATCAATTTGTTATGTAAAAGATCAGATTGTAGAATCAATTCATGAGTTTTAAAAACTCCAGAGTCAACTCATCTTCTTTATCCAACGTCGAAATAAAGTACGAAATAATAGACAACAAAAGTAAAGTAAGAATCTAACATGCTGTGAGATTTACATTATGCTTTCATCAAATAAACAAAAACTCAAAAATTCATTATAGGGAAGATTAGAATCTTAAGGTCGAAAACTTATTTTACTAATCTTACCACTCGAATCAAGACTACTAAAATCTTACTTTAAATAAATCCTAACACAAATCCTAAAATCTTACTAAAATCTTATGATAGTAAAATCATAAGATCATATGATACTCTATAATACGGATGAGAATTTGAACAACATTGATAAAAACTATGCATGACCAATTCTAGTTGAGAGGACATGAGCGGTGAAAGATTACAGCACAGCCAACCATCTTTACAGCAACCGAGCCGAGACGCATGCAGCATTGGCATAGCTACCTCCTAAACATGCCTGAATTTTGTAGCATTCGACCATACTCGGCAATGATTGAAGAGCTTTTAATTAGTTCCCACATTTTAGCAGAATTTTTCAACCAGTCGCGTTCTGAGACAGGCTTCACAAACGAAAGGGAGTTCATGGACAAAACCTAATGAAACATTCAAACTAATAAATTTCTTGTTTGTGACAACTGAGATAGCAAATTTGGTTTCATGCACTCAAATTATCCAGCAAATAAATGAATTTAAAAAGAAAATAAGTAATTCAATTCCTCATTTATTACGCATGTTAATCACAAATAAATACGTATATGCACACATGCTCCTGTAAGAGTGAAACACGGACCTGATCTCGCACTTTCCATAGGGCAGAGAAGTAGCTTTCATGGTGAGCTCCTGGCAAATCATCTTTGGTCTTAAATGGTATTACAAATAAATTCGGTGTTGACTCAAGATCATTGTTCTGAATGGCAGAAATTGTGGGAGAAATTGCATCTTTCTCCATGTTCTCACATTTCTTTGCCATAAATGAAGACAAACCAAAATATTGTGCGAGTGCCTTGCGTAGTTGCACAAAATCTAGTGAAGTCAACGTTTTATCTTGTAATCTAAAGACAGAAAATTATGGATAAGAGCTTCTCTGGCAAACACAATAGCAAACAATGTAGCAAATTACAATGTCCAATTAGAGATGTGCATTTTCAGGAAATAAAACAACTTGAGTTTTGCTTGGTCATCCCATAGTGATATAAGCAAAATTTTTGGCATAACTACATCAAACTATACCTCTGAGAAACTAAAACAATATGATGGGCAAATACTTAAATGTCTAAAAAACAAGAATAACCATGGCATCCTTCACCATGCATTTGTACATTCATCCAACAAAAAGTAGCAATTCATTGGCATAAGGTGAAAAGATTACTCACTTGGTATGCACAAACACTGGAGTAGCCATATACTCTTCACTGTCAAAAATTTTATCTTTGTTCTCTTTTTCAGACCCCATATTAGAACTGGGAAAATGTGAGGTTAGTGAGGATGGGTCAGATATGCCATGCTTCAATAGGTCAACCTGCAATTAGATGGGAAATAGATATTACAGTTCCTAACTATTTAGTTGATTAAATTATATTATTAAATTTAGACATAATAATAGTGAAATAAAATAAAATGAACAATGAATAAAATGTAAGCAATGTTCCCATCCACCAAAAAGAGATCATGAGACAAAGCACATCATTGGAACATCCAACACCTTGAAACCATCCTGTGACACTGAGCAACAATCTACCAGACTGGAAGCAAACAAAACATGTAATTTAGATCATTTCTAAATGTTAGAACGTATTTTAGATCTAATTTCTAACTTTCCCAGTAAATGGTCTTCAAACTAATGCTCCTCCAGCATATGCATTGATGCCCAAAATAATTAGCAAATTTATGCTCAGAACACAAGTTTCAATACTGTAATTAGATTAAGGCTGCTGTCT
This sequence comes from Rhizophora mangle, assembly GCA_037832345.1. Taxonomy (NCBI): domain Eukaryota; kingdom Viridiplantae; phylum Streptophyta; class Magnoliopsida; order Malpighiales; family Rhizophoraceae; genus Rhizophora; species Rhizophora mangle. The sequence goes on along the minus strand of JBAPLJ010000592.1, from coordinate 1,821,585 downwards.
GACAAATTCACTGAATCAAGGTGACAATCCAAGAACAAGGAGCAACATTTTGGATTTTATGAGGTTATTTGAACAAGGGCAGCAAAAGAGTGCTACTTCTAAAAGTCAAAACTCCACCAAAACCAATAATGGATTGGCTTAAAGGAAAACCAATTTAAATTGTAGGATTCAACTTTATGTGGTGTCAATATCAGGGCAAAATAAATCATTATTATTAGTAAAATCCTTAACCTTCAAAGATTATTAGTTTTCATGTCACCAGACATAAAGTTAGCAATTTAAAATGACATTAAGATGAAGCAAAACACTGGTAATAACAGTCCCTGAATTCTTGGGTCTTTTCGCTTTCTGTGGGCACAGACTGATTGATGTGCTAAAGCCATCTAAAACACATAAAACCTGCAGCACAAATTTGAGCAGAACCAGGGAAAGAGCCATACCGTCAACATCAAATGCCACATCTTATCATCCCGAATCCCCTCTGAAACTACCAGCAGAATATGGCAAATGGATGCCAGAAGAACACCAACCTAAAAGTTCTCCTTGCGGCACACCAAAAATAAACAAAATCAATAATAAGAGTTCATGCTTTAATAATTGTCAAGATCTATACCTTCCAAGATATTAATACCAACAACCAATGCATGGGCAATTATTTTATTCTACATAAAAGATCAAGTACAAATGGACTTCCACTTTAGCTACCTGAATAGCCATAAGCTCATGAGCCAACTCAGCAGACATGCTTTCACCACTTATCACTGGCACTGTGGATGAGCCATCAGGTCTCATCATCTCAGCTAAAACAGAGGGGCTAAAGACAGGCTGCAGATAAACAGACCATTGTCAAAGATTCAAAAGATATAATATAGGCACAGAGAGAGGGAGATAGAGAGAGAGAGAGAGAGAGAGAGAGAGAGAGATGTTGAAAAAAGTAAAAAATAAAATAAAATAAATTTGTGAGAAAACAAACCTGGGTGTCAAGAAGTATAAGCCGCTCAGTAGATACCCTTGGTTCAATGCCTATGGTACAATGCCTTGCCATTGCTCTATTATCTTCTGATTGAATGGCAAAAGGTGGTAGCATACCTGCATTTTAGCATAGCATAAAGCATGAACTACAACAAATAATAACCTTAAGTAGTTTTAAAAAAAAATATAAGAAGTTTAAGTCTTGGTATGCACTCAGTAACCAAAATCATGCCCTCAGAAATTCAGCTGCACAATTCCATGACTCATTCACAGGATGATCAAACAAAACATTTTCCTAAGATGAACAATATCACCAAAAACTCATGGACAAAAGACACAATCTGACTATAAAATTTAAAATAGTCATTTATTCTTTTTCCAAACTTGTGCTTTCTAACAGTATATTTCCTTGTATCATTTCTAGTTCTATCGCTCAAAAAAGCAGTCATTTCTCAGTTTGTCCACTATCCATTCAAAATAAGCAGCAGGAAAGGAGACTTTCACTCATTCACTAACTCACTCACTAACCAGGTGAGCTTCCATCAAAGCCATAAAGCTCATTCATTATGGTGGACTTGCCCACCCCAGGTGGCCCAATCACTCCAACCACCGTGAAATCTGTATTCTCTGTCAGAAACTGCACCAATCACATCACATCCACATCTTCATCAGAAAAAGATCCAAGAATCTAAAATCGGCTAACATCACAAACTCACCCACATACAGAGAGAGAGAGAGTCGCACTTACAGGGAGAAACCGGTCGATGTGGAAGTCCCAGGAATCCGAGAGGAGATTCAGGTTACTAATTGGAGGTAAACGCGATCGATGCGGCACCGTTTCGTCCTCAGCACCGCCGCCCCGACCGTATTTGGCGGCCGCGGGGCCGGCGGTGACTAGTCCTGGCTTCGCCAGCAGGATTTTGGGAGCGGGAGGCGCCGGCGACAGATTCGAAGAACCCATCCCGCCGCCTGTAGAGCCCGCCATTTACCAAGCAGTAGAAAACCCTAAGGTTATGAACTTGGAGCTAGAGTGTCCTGTAAAACCCTCAAATCCCAGTAGGACAGTTCCTTCGTGCAGACGATTGTTATAAATATTTTTTATAGAATTATTATTATTATTATTATTATATGGCCTATTATGGATTGACCGTTAGAGATAATAGAAAATAGAGAAATTGTTACGAAATGATAAATTTTGCCCTAGGGCTTATTTGATGTGCTTAAAAAGGAAGGATTTTTTTTTTCTTTTTTCAACATTGGGGATTTTCGCTTAGTTTGGTATATTTGCAACAGTAGTTCTAGGAGCCAACCTGTTAGTGGATGCTACATTAACACTTACCGTCATTTTAAAAATTCAAAATATAAATGTTGCACCATAGGTTCACCAAGCACGACTGCGTTTAATGGCGTGCATCCATCTGCCTACACTCGATCAATCTAATCAATAAAATCAATTTGATTTCACGGGTAAAACCTTTCATTGTGCATTTGAATATTAAGACTTACTTTTAAATATATATATATATATATATATATATATATATATATATATATATATATATATAATAGATGATAAGTGAAAAACTGTAACTTGTTACTAAGGAATGTACCAAAAACACCAAACAGAACGTAATGAAACTCAAACAACTTCTTTTTCAAACTCATCGTACCAACAAAAGAATATTAATACTATCTTGACAGAGTTGATCGACTTTAAAAACGGCAAATTGGGTCACAGAGAAAGCTGAGAAATTTCTTCCAGGAAGTCCTTGATCAGATCCATGGAATTTGCTCCGGTTGGAAAATAGCTTCATCAAGCAAACATCCAGAGAAACATGCAAGTACAGAAGAAATATAATAATGTGCTCATGACAAGCACATTACACCAATCATTCTCCAGAGGATGAATTCTAGCAGTCCTTTGACTTAACTTCCAACACCTAACCAACTAGTTTCCTCTCTACAAATCTCAATGTTTTGATTGTTCTGTTACATCTGAGATGAATTTAAACTGGGTCTAAAACATGGTAAAAATGCAAATTGATCCTTGGCAGGCAGTTTCCCTCAGAATTTCGACATGACTAGCATATCAAGTGGTGTCACTCTTAATCACTCAACCATGGCATCTTTTGAAGCATCACTGACTGGCTTAACCTTGCTTTTCTTCTTACCTATGCATCAAGAAGAAATAAGCACATGCATGCATGAGGCTAACCAGAAAACAAAACAAAGCAAGAAACTGATAAGTCTTAAGAAAATGAAAAGAAATAACCAGACAAGATAAGAAAATGGGCTTGTCAGTTGCCGGAAAAATACAAGCTGAGAACTTACCCCTGTGCTTCAACTGCTTAAGCTTCAGGCCCTTCTTGACATTAAATTTTGCTGGTATCTTGTTGACATCATTGGATGTGCCTTCTCCTAAGAAAATAATTTGCATAATAAGCTTTATATGAACACACAGTAATTAACACAGGCAAAACTGCAAAAGTAATCAACAAGACATTACATTATTGCTGTTGGAATATAGTTTGTTCCCACAGAAACTTGCTTCTCAATAGAGAACCTTGATCATTAAGAAAGGGCTCCAACCAAGTATAAAAGCCTCTAAATTAAGAAGAACCCCCAAATACCTCATTCACAGTTAGAAGCATATGCAATTAACATAATAAATTTATAAAAAAATTTATCTCCTCTGCCTTTGTTCTTTTAATTTTATTGCAAACAACACCAAAACAGATGCAAAACCTCAAAAGAATGTAAACAAAAAGAAAGCACCATGAAAATAATTTACATGGTGGCATCTACCAAAAGACCTGTAACATGTGGTAGCAAAAAATTTTAATTGCAACCAGACCATGCCATGTTTCTTTTTTGATTGCATACAGATTGTTTTTTTTTTTTTTACCTGGGAAGTCTTTCACAGAACATGACACTTAAAGTCAAGTTTATCATGTGCCATGGGAACCAATAAGTAGTTATTACCATTCCATTCATTAGCATGAATTAGTTGCAACACTATTGAACCTGTTGGCTGTCAAATAACAGTACTATGTTTATTAGCTGATAACATGCCCCAGTGGCCTAAACTTTGTGAAAATGCAATGACAAAGACAATCTAATCTTATAAAAGAACTAGCATGAAGAATATAAAGGGAAGAAAAACCTCCACTCATTAACAAGATTCTGTTTCAGAACAATACATATGCATAGGACATTGTTTTAGTCGTATCCTCTAACAATGAAGAAAGTAACCAAATTATGACCGATGACCTACAACCTTCAAAATAATTAACAACCATTCCTATTATGCTCCATATCATTCCCAGCCCCAATAATTCAACTTTAGAAGATTTACTTCTTTTTTATGAAGTCCAAAAACTTGTTTCAAACTTCCAATCCAAATGCACTTGACAAACTCACAGAGGAATGCTTTCCACTCGAGGATAATTTCTAGGAGTCTAATTTATCAGTTCTCTGAAGTTGGGAAACTCAGAGGCCCTTAGTCAAACTAATACGCTTCATTTCTATATATTTTTCCATAGGACTGAAGTGAAAGAAACACAATTATCTGGAAATTTTTGCAACCTTTTGTTCCCAACACAACTACTGTACTTTTCTCTACCTATAAGTTTCATTTTTTCATGGTTTATAGCTTACTTTTATAAAGATGAAAGGATCCATTTGAACATTATATTAGTTTTAGAGGCAACAATACAAGCTAAGTTTACAAATTGCTCATGTCTCTCCCTAACACCCCACCCCCAAAAAACGAAAACAAATGGAAACCAAAATAGTATCAAACCCAAAATCTATTGACAGTAATAGAAATAACCTTCAGCAACAGCCATCTCCATGTCTTGCATGGTGACCAGACCTTTCTCTAGAACCTCCTTTTGCTCCTGTAACCGAAAAAAACGCACCATAAACAGTGAATCAGTACGGACCCATTTGGGAAAAACTCAGACAGACAGCACTTAGCACCATCAAAATCTTAATACCCAAACTCAAAGGAAAGGCGCATGGAAACAATAAAAAGATCAAACAAAGGAGAAATTACATACTCGGCGCCAATTCTTGAGGAGCTTACGCTTGCGCTTGCCAGAGATAGAGAGGGTTTGAGGCTTCCTTTTAAGCTTTCCAGTTTGTGGGTCACCCTGCGTTGCCCTTTTTCTCTGCGCTATTAGCGCTCTTCTTCTCTTCTGCACCACATTGAACTTTGCCATTTTAGTCTTTCTTTTTCTTTTTCTTCTCTTTAATTTGTCTTAGTATATCTCTTGTTAAAACCCTAACCCCAACCCCCAGAATGAAAACTATTTTACAATAACGGCCCTTTTCCCTTTGTTTTTTTAATTTCTTTTCGACTGGGCATGACCTAAACCATCTTAGAGGGGGCGAACGATTCTTAAAATCTTAATCTGAAAATAATTAAGTAATTAAAATTTTAAATTTTTATTTTTAAGACATTAAATTTTAGTTTTATAAAAAATATAAAATTTATAAAAATAAAAAATATTTATGTAATAACTAATGAATCTTCTAATCAACTTATATATAAAACATCTGTAATTTTTTATTACAATTTTTAACTTCCAAAAAAAAGGTTTATTACACTTTAATCATGTTTTGAAGAAGTGTTTCTTTGAACCTTCCATTTGACAAACAATTAAAATCAACTTCATCAGACTGTGGTCGGCTCTCTTAAATCCCAAAGGAATGCACCCATCATGTATCATGTCTGGGTTACAGGGAATGGGCAGATTCTATGTATTCCTCCGAACGGGTGGGCTGCCACCGTTGGTACCTGGTCCAGTCTTTCTGTGAAGGGTTGAGGGCATGTCCTTTGCAATTATTTTTTTTAAAATAAAGCTTACAAATTAATTTAATTTTCTCCTTCTAATAAATTATTTATTTTATCACTTAATAATTTTATATATAAAAAAAAACTTAAAATATGTTAACTTTTTAAGTTTTTTAAATTAAAATTTAAAAATAAAAAATTATCCTGATATTATAAAATATAATAACAATTTAAGTTATATAACGGTGAAATTTAATTTCTCTCCTTCTAAAACTATAAAAAAAAACGAAAAAAAAAAAAAGTTGAATGCTAAGGAGATAAGCATTGTTATTGAAAATTAAATTAAATAAAAATATCTTTAATGAAATAACTTACAACTAAAAATTTTAAAATAAAGAGTTAATAAATTATTCTTATTTAAAAACTATTTGTTTTTAACCAGTTCCATCGGACATACTTTATGAGAATTGGGCAGGAGATATTTGCAGTTTTGACAGACACGTTTCATAAACCATGGTTCAAGTTGCATGTGTTGGTTATCCAGCACTTGTTTTGCCTGGTGGGTGCTCTTTTAAAATAACGTATTTAATAAAATTTTAAGTTTGCTTTCTATCACAATTTCTAATTGAAAAGCAAATTAGAAGCATTTTTTCTTTAAAAAAAAATGGAAAAAAGAAAATAAAAATCTGTACGTAGCATGGCTATTTGAGACACACGTATATGTGTATATATATGTATGCATGCATTAATGTTAAAGTAACTCGGAAAAATGTTCAACCGAGGCATATCCATTCAGGTTTATAGGAGCAAAGAAAGCAATTAAAACGGTGTTATTAAGACTCTCTGGTTGCATCGATGGATAAACAATTGAAATCAATCATGCTATAGGTTGGCAACAAAACCATTGTTGCATATCTCGCGTGAATACGCCATCTAAAATTTTGCTGTGAGAACAACATTGCTTCACTTGTTGAGTAGAATAATAGGCATATAAAAGTAAATAGAATTGCTATTATATGTATTACTTATCGCTCACTCTTAGCTTCACCAACCGCAACCATCCCAGGTAGGTTGGACATTTTATTAGATGCAACGCAACATAACAATACAAGAAGTGCAGATAAACTAAAAGTTTTGATGGGTGTACAGAAGATAGTAGTTGGAAAACCGAAAACAGCAAGATAATACACTTAAAATCAAAGCCATGAGCCAAGCTTCTCACCTGAACACGTAAAACTAAAGCGTATGTTCGTCGTTAGCACGTACAGGACTCGACACTAAATCTGACAATGCAATGAAATCATTGGCAGAGCTCCCTTTTGGTGCCGAGGCATTTCTTGCCAGTTCTGTTAGTGCTCTGATATTCTGCCTCATTTTGCTCCCTTTTTCTTGTGACAAAATCGCATTCAAATGGTTAATAAGTCCGTTGTAAGTGAAGACCCCACCCCCTACTGTGACACCAATCTCCCACACATCCTCTACCATCCTTGAGTTTAGCATTTGATCGCCAAAAAATGGCCTGCAAATCAATGGGACCCCTGCTCCAATACTCTCCAGCACCGAGTTCCAACCACAATGTGTAACAAACACCCCAACAGCACTATGTGCCAAGACTTCTAATTGGGGAGCCCATGGCACCACAAGTCCACGTAAATTTGTTCTTTCCAGGAACCCTTTTGGCAAATTTACCTTGAAATTGTCCCTGAGCGACCATATAAATGGTACCCCACTAGCATCCAAAGCCTCGGCCAATGCTTCAAGTTCGTGGTTTGGTAATGCCGCAAACGTGCCGAAGCTGACATAAGCCACTGACTCAAGATTTTGCTTGTCAAGCCAAGGTATGCAACCATATGTATCAGGTGCTAATGGTGGTGGGGATATCAAATTGAAGGGTCCAATGTTGAGGAACTTTTTTTAATTCAGACTTTAAATTACTTGTCATTGTGGGCTCTAGTCTGTCAAATGAGTTTAAACACTGCATCGGCCTTCGGTAATGTTGCTCCAATTTTGTGCATCATGTTGGAGAAGAATGAGTCTAAGTTTCCACAGACTACTTCTTCAGGCAAATCACGGAGTCGAATCTTGGACATGCCTGGAATTATATTGAGAGGCTGATCTTCACGCCCTGTTATATCTGTGGATACATTTGTAAAATGTCAGTCCATCCCAGATTTAATAAAGAAAAGGAGAAACAGGAGATATTCACCAAGTTAATGTTGTATACAGCTTTGTTATTTCCGTAGTTTTTGTAGCATAATACATAAGGATATGAATATTAACGCAAAATTATAGCAGAATAAAATATTCTGATGTGCGGGACAAAAGAGTAGAAAGCAGACAATCAGAACTAACATATGTTTGAACTGGGTTTATGGAATCCACTAATAAGCTTTCAAAGATTACTATATTATTGATAATTCATTGATTTATTTAATAGATACTTTATACCTTAGGTTTCAAGACTTACTTATAATACTTTCTAACTCTATAAGGTAGTGATTGAGTGATAAAATAATTAAATAAATAAATATTAATATTGGAATCGCTAAACTTTAAGTATAAAGTTAATCTCAATGATAAAATTACAATATAAATAATACAATAACATAAAACATTCTTCGTATCTAATCTTCTCATACGTTTTATTCATCCCTGAACTAGTGCAGGGGGATCAAATCTCTGTCCTGTCACATAGTTGGCAAACTTCAGGAATTGTCAACAAGTCAATTATGGGGCTTGACTAGAAGGTAATTCTTATTCTTACTCCGGCAAGAAAATTAATTACCTCCATTTCCAACCGTGTCCCTGATAGAGTCGGTGTAGACATGAGCGGAAAGCGAGTTAGGTCCTCCATTCCAGAAAGCAACCCAAGACACCCCAGTCTCCTCCGCCATCTCACGTGCAATCCACAAGAAAGCATCAGTGACCAAACAAGTAACCTTCCTGCCGGTATCTGCCACTGCTGCCTCCATGCCCTTCTTGTAGCTCTCAGGAGCAGCGCTCATGAACAGCTCAATGACCTCGTATGGCTTCCCCACAAACTTGTAGTCCTCTGGAACCCCATCCCACACATCGTAGGCCTTGATATTCTCCGCAATCTTATCGTAGTACTTGAGAGCTGAAGTGTTGAAGAAAGAGAAGTGGGTGTTGGGGGAGAAAGTGGCTAGGCGTTGGATGACGGCCAGGAGTGCAGCGGGGTGGCTGCAGAAAGGGAAGGTAAACACCACAACGTGGGGGTTCTCGTCGGCTGCAGCGGTCATGGCAACGGTGCGCTGAAGTGAAGTGTTGTGATAATGTTGGAATGGAAATATTGATAAAAGACTCAATGCACCCAAAAAATTAGGTTTGTGCCTATCGTTGATCCCCGGCCATAAATCCTCTTCTGTTTTTAGTTAATTGGTTTGTAAAAAATAAAAAACAAGAAGCTTTTTTAGTTTTTTATAAATTTTTAAAATTAATTAAATTGAAAAAAAAAATTATGATCCGTTTGGAACCTCTTCTCTATGTCCAATTTTTGGAAGCACCTCCACTACCAGTCAACTATAACCGACTGGTCTTCACCAATAGACATTCGTCCCAGCAAGAGCTGAGACATCCACTAATGTATTAATTTCTAGCAGCTAACCGTCAAAGTCAGGAAAATAAATAGACACATCATCCCTATCTTAATTGCAAATTATTATACAGTAGCTTTGTCACCCACAATATTATTAGAGAAAATAAATAACTTGTGTGTATTTTATTTTTGAAATTTTTAAATTAGACTCATTTAAAAGCCGAGACAACATGTAAATAAAACAAGAAGAAAATGAACATTTTGAAAATTTTTAACCCCAGTTTCACAATTACAAAAAAGCTAGTTGAGTGCTACAAATTATTCACCCACGCAACTATAACGACCAACTTGCAAAATACACAACTTGGGGAATAAGTGAATTGTTTATTCCAATATGCGCAATAAAGAAAGTTGTTGCTTGCAGAATTACAAGATGAAGAGATAGTGAGACAACAAAAGAAAACCAAAGCAAGTTTTAAATAAATATATTATTGATTGAGTCAATGTTAAATATACATCTTGATGGTAATGAAAATATAGTTTCTTTCTTCATCTTTAATTAATTTTTATTTAATAAATAAGTTAAGATAAATCAAATTTTAACATGTTCTAACTTAAAATTGTTTAATAAAAATGCCTAAAAGTAAAATTAGATACTACTTTTTTTTCGGGTTAAAAAGCTTAAGAAGCCAAAACTATGTTTATTTAAATGAGTCAAAACTTTGTCAATCAATATTTGTGAGATTTATAATATGGATAAAATTAATTAAAATTTAAAAAAAATCACTGTTATAAACAAAATAAATGAAAAAAATATTTATTTTAAAAATAATAAGTTAATTAAAATATTTTTAAAAAATAATTTTAATAAAAATTTATATATATATAAATGCTAGTTTCTCAATGACATCCCTCTATAAAAGCATTTGTTGACGAGAGACTTGCCTCGTTTTGAATTTATGTTAACGACTTTGAAAGAGCTCTTCGGCTGAGCCATAGAGTTTGAGCACATCAGATTGTTTTGCGGCTCTAATCATTTTTTCACATATGTTGTCATTAATTTTTAATTTGTTGTGTTTTATGGTAGAGCTGATTCAATAGTGGAAGCGGCGGAAAGTCATACAGAAGCAAGATTGCAACAATTTGCACGGCGAAACAAACCGGAAAAGAGGAGGCCAGAATAAAGGAGGAAAAACGGCAGCAAATGTATGCACGTTACTGAAGCAATTATTGTGGAGAATGATTCTAGATTTTGGGTGGAGCATCGTTACTTCATCTGTTTATTTATCGATTAAACTAATAAATTAATTTTAAAAATATATATATAATTAATATTTATTATTAAAAAAATAAAGTATCATTAATTTTAATAAGAGGTCATGTATGGAACATGTGATTATTTGATAAATAGATAATTAAAATTAGTTAGAGTTTCATGAAAGCAAATTTTAATTATAATTTTAGTATAAATAAAATTTTAGATTTTGTTATAACTCTGTTAACTTTTTTTAATTTTAATTCTCATTTTAAAATTAATTTTTATTTCATCTCAAAATTGGCGGATCGAAAGAACTATAAAGCTATAAAGTTTTGGCTTTTTACTTCTCAAAAATTTGTTGAAGTCTTATTGAGAATACCGGAGGATTTTGTTTTTTTTTTTTTTTCAAGGAAAAAAGAAACTATAAAACCGAACAAGATGCCAACTTGTCAAGGTGAGAAAGGTCAGACGCCTCCAATCTTGACAACCCTTCTCACAATTCCAGAAAGCATAAATTTTTATTTCTTGTTTTAACTTATCTACACCAATTGAACTAGATTACAAAAAGAGAGAGAGAGAGAGAGAGAGACTTTGCCCGTAATTTTCAGTTTTCCCACTATTAATTTTTTTTTGTAAAAATATACATCACCTTCATTGTTTCATCATCTTTTTATATATTTTTTGTTCATTAGTGATCTGTTATCTTTGTCACGTCACGTGACAATTTATATAGCATCACATTATTTCAATTTTATGAACAAAATGTCATGTATTTTTTTTTTTAATGAACTGAAAATAAATTATTTCAAGAAAATTTGAAAATTATAAATTAATTTTAAAAATATTTAAAAAATAATAATAAATAGAAATTAAATCTGATTAAAATAAAAATATAAATTGATTTTTAAATATTTTAAAAATTATAATTTAATTTTTAAAAATAAAAAAATTCTAAAAATTTAATTAAAAAATATCTAAAAAAATAGAAATTATGAAAAATTTTTAAAGTAATTCTAAAAGATTTTGAAAACAAAAATTGTTTTGAAAAATTCTCACAAGTAAAACTTAATTTTGAAAAATTTGTAGATTCGTCTTGACTCCAACACAATACCCGCTTGGTGGGCGTCCTTTACCCCTCCTCCCATAACACCTGGGATAGCATCACCACGAGGCTTTAAAAAAAAAAAATTAAAAATTAAATTTTTATTTTAATTTTTTTAAAAAAATTAATTTATATTTTAAATTTCTTTTTTTACTTTTGAGAATTAATATGAATTTCTTTATTCTTAAAAATTAAAATCTAATTTTTAAAAATTTTTGAAATTTAATTTTAAATTTTTAAAAATTTTAAAAATAATTTATTTTTATATTATTATAAATTTAATAATATAATATTTAATTTTATAAAATTAAAAATTATAATCTAACAATAATAATGATAAAAAAAAGTTTATAAAAAAAAATATAAATATATGTGACAAATTAAATACATATGATGAATTTAAAAAAATATAATAAATAAATATTTTTTAAAAATTATAAATTATAAATAAATTTTTTAAAAAAATAATTTAATAAATTTTTTATATAATTATTATTTTTTATAAAAAAATATATATAAATTAAAAGTTTAAAAAAGTAAAAAAAAAATTAACTTAATTTTAATGAATTATAAAATATTATAAATATAAAATAATTAATCAAAATTTTTTTTAATTTTTTTAGTTTTTATATTTTTTAAATAAAATATTAATTTAATTTAATTTAAAATAAAATATATTAAATATAAATATTTTTTGTTTTTTCTTTTAAATTAAAGAATTAAAAATTATTATTTTTTAAAAATTATTAATTTAAAATAAAATATTAAAATTAATTTAAATTTAAAATAAAATATATTAAATAGAAATATTTTTTGTTTTTTTAAGTTAAAGAGTTGAAAATTATTATTTTTAAAAAAATTATTAATTTAAAATAAAATATTAATTTAATTTAATTTAAAATAAAATATATTAAATATAAATATTTTTTATTTTTTCTTTTAAGTTAAAGAGTTGAAAATTATTATTTTTTAAAAAATTATTTTAAGAGCTGGAAAATCATATTCCCCGCACCGCACCTGGAGGCTGCCATGAAAAGACAGCGAAGTAACAAGGAAACGCCCCTCTCTCTCTCTTTTTCTCGCGAGTCTCGCCCTCTCTAGTTGCAGCACTCCAGATTTTCTCCTTTTTAGATTGATTGACTGCTTACACGCACATTAAAAACTCCAAATACAATATAAAATAAATAACTAAAAATTTATAACAATCCTCAAATATTGTTCGCGAAATCCCTAGAGAGACACAGCGAGAAAGCAAAGCTTGAAGAGGAGGAGGATCTATAGAATCAAAAGTTCGAAAATTCGGAAATCAATCAGCTAAAATGGGCCAAACCTTTCGCAAGCTCTTCGATACCTTCTTCGGCAACACCGAGATGCGTGTACTCTTTCTCTCTCTCTCTCTGAATTTTCTATGAGTTTTTTTTTTTATTTTTTTATTTAAATCAGTTAGGTTCATATGAGGATTTCTGTGTTATTGTTGTTAAATATATGTTTTTTTTTTGTGATTTTATGTGTTATTTTAAGCGTGCATGTGTGTGCGATACAGGAATGTTTTTGGGTTATTGGAAAGTGGTGTTAATAAATGGCTGAATATTCCAAATCAATGGTACAGTTATTATTATTATTATTATTATTATTATTATTATTATTATTAGATATTCAGAAATTTAAGTCTGATTTCTGTGGAGACAAAAACTGAAATGTTCACTTCGTTGAAAATTAATTTATGGTATAGAGAGAGAGGGGGGGAGAGAGAGAGAGAGATGATTGAATGCTTTCTGTATCAAAAGGGCCCTGATATTTCGCCACTTGAAGGAGTTGCTGAAGCTGGAGACCTTAGGGATATTTGATCAACTGTTGTACAAATCAATTAAAGTTGGTGGTAGTGTTCTCAGGAGAACACACTCACAATTTGTGGTTTCTAGCTTTGAAAGGTACTGCAGGGTTATTTGCAGCTAATATGGCTAATAGCGGGGATTAAATTCTTCTTTTCTGTAAACTGATGAGATTTTTTGAACTGTTCTACTGATTAGCCTCAGAGTTGGCAGTTTCAAGGAATTTGTTACTTCCGAGTGGATTCTCCATAGTTACCATCTACTATGATTCCAATTTTAAAGATAATTTGGTTTTAAGTGGCCGTTCGGCAAACCACAACTAGGTTGGGCTTTATTCTTGGTAGAGTTGAGTTGAGTTGAGTTGAATTGAGTGTTTAATCCAATGTTTGAATGTAGTATAGGATATGTTAGTTTTTAGACTTTTAGGAATTGACCTAAACATGTTTAAGCGAAATTTCTCTCCTCTGGGGCTTCCAAGCTGTGATTAATGTGTCGGATGTGCTTTCATGGTAATATGCATGGACAATGGTGAATTTGTCTGCTTGCTGTGTAACTTTTTTTCCGTCTATGTATGATTGGAATCATTTATGATCCAGTCCATCATTTCAAGTAATTAAAGCAATATTGATTGCACTACCGTCAAAGGGGGTTTTTTGTTTTTATTTTTAGCATGTGCTGCTGTTCGGCCTGTTGACTAGACTGATTATGATTCGGCGGCTTTTCTTTGTGTCAATCTTTTTCATTGGCTAGATGCACATCGTCATCAATTTGATGCTCAAAAGATTACCTGTTAATGATTGCAAGTGTAAGTTAAAAGTCAAATTTTATGATTAAGATAGTTGTGGTAATTGAATTTATAACAAGTAAGCTGGGAAAAATGGGAAAGAAGTTTGTGTCAATGTGGCATATTTCAGAACAAAAATGTTAACATTTCATTTAGTCTATAATATGCTGTGATTAGGCTCTCTCCTTTGCTCTTATAGAAGAAACTTAATTCTAGGACATGGACTTATTGTTTTGTTGAACTTATCCTTTTGCTATAGTTGTTGCTTAAGGTTTGATCAATTCTTTCTCACTTGCAATTTTCTCTGGAGCTGCCTTAGGTTGTTATGTTGGGACTGGATGCAGCTGGTAAAACCACTGTACTTTACAAGCTACACATCGGAGAAGTTTTGTCTACTGTCCCAACAATTGGTAAGTTATGAGTGATTTGGTTTAGTATGGTTAGTTGTCTGCTTGGTTTGCTCTGAAGATTTTAAGTTTGACTGCTGTTAAATTACCATATCATAACATTGTTGTTCTTGTTCTTGTTCTTGTTCTTGTTATTTTTTAACTTGTTTCTGCTTATATATGGAAGAAATATCTGTGTATACACATACATATGTTTATTTTGCTAACTATTGGCCTCTACTTTCAAAGAAAGTGCAATATGCTTATTTGATCAAATCAATCAGTCACATTCAAAACATAAAGGGGAGGAATTCATACACAGGCAACTGATAACCAAACTGTGTCTAGTAACAGAAAAGGGGTTTTGGGCCAACTTCCACAAATAGTAGAGAGAGAAGGTTCATCTCCTTTATATACCTCTTATTGCAATGCTTACATAGTAGCGAGAAACTGGTCAGAAGCATTTAAACTACAATATATATTTTTTTTTTCCAAGTAACAGCAACTGATGTATGTCCAAGGCTGTACATTTAAACTTCTTGTTGATAGGCAAACTATGAAATCATGGTTTGCATTAATTGGCCTCGCTTTTCTGGAAAAAGGTGTCTTTTTTCACCAATATGTTTCCTTCATTTGAAGGTAATTTATGTTGGCCATTGAGATTCTCTTTGATGTGGCTTCAATAAGAGGAAAAAAAAAAAAAAAGAAAGAAAGCAGGAATAGTTTTGTTGGCATATACATTTTCCAAGTGAATATGTGAGTAAATTTGGATCTTAATCCCTATACAGGGAGTCCTTTGACCTGAGCAATAGTAGAATAGACCTGAGAATAACTTGAATTAGATCCCTTCTATTTTGCTTGGTTCTATATTTGACCCTCACCTTTTGATAAAGAGTCTTGCACTCCTCAAAGAAGGCACTTCTTGTTTCATGTTTTCCAAAAATGTTGCATAAAGAAAAAAACCCTGGCATCTTTGCCCCTAACCAATGTAAATTCAGGCATTCTTGCTTTTAATGGTGCATACACTATACCATGAAGTAAAATACACTACTTAATAAAACTTATTTAAATATCAAAGCCTAAATGTATTTTATGGTTCCGCCTGATGTATTATGAAGTACTGATGTTTGTTTCCTACAAAATTTTCTTTTGACTGCCAATTTCTATTGTGTTGATGAACATTTATTGCTATTATCAACTACCTTTGAAACTATGGTTAACCTGCACCCATCCATTGCAAGCCCAGCACTGCCATTAGCCGAACTGTGATGGCCAAAAGGCTCATGCTAGATTCCACTTGTTGCCTTTAGGGGCATGCAACTAAAAATTCAGGGTAGTAAGGTTTTGTTTTACGGAAGTTATGTTCAATTTTTGGGTTTGATTGTTGATTAAAAATAATCAGTCTGACTAAAGAAAACAAAGAGAGAGGAGGATGGAGCAGTTGAGGGAATTCTGGACTGCAAGATCTCTAGGAGTGACCTATTTTCAATATTGCATGACTGCTGTTTTTAGACTCTGAAAACAGCATTAAACAATGCATCTTAGGAAAAATATCCTCTAAATGCAATTGATTTAATAACTTCACAGGCATGCTCTTCACAAAACCAATCAAGACAGAAGTTAAGTGTGAACTAAAAATATCCTTCTTTATGAACTCCCAAAAAGTCAAATTGAAGGGATAAGGGATAATGACAGTATACTAAGAATTTTTTTTTCCTTTTTGTTCAACTTCAGGTTCAAGAGTGAGGGATCAATTTTCCCTGGAAATCTCTTTGCTTTTAAACGTGTATGCAAAGGCATAATGACAACTTAACATCAAGCAACTACAGTGTTTAGCCTTTTCTTATTCTGACTCATAACGGTTTTGTGTTATGGGATCTTGTGCATGTGAAAGAACAGACTGGTTCCAAGAATTTTCTTGGTAATGCATTCATTGTATTTGCTAATCATTTTGTTGGAGCAACAGCTTACTTGTCTTTGTTATGTGGCTTTTGATGCCCTCAAATGTCAAACTTCCTGAAAACAAATGTCTGTTATGTCAAATGTTGGTGTGGTTCATGTGGGTTTCTATACTAAGTTTTCTGATGATTTTTGCTTCTGTAGCGTACAACCTGAACTTTTTGGGTATTGGTCATTAATCTTTTTAATCATTCATCTGATTGGATTTAAGGATGAAATCTTCAATATGCCATACTTATGATTTGGTAAGCTTTAGCTATTATTTGATATTTGATATGTTAGCTGAGTAGGTTGTTCAAATATGCTATAGGGTTCAATGTGGAGAAAGTTCAGTACAAGAATGTGGTATTCACTGTGTGGGATGTTGGTGGACAAGAGAAATTGAGGCCTCTGTGGAGGCATTATTTCAACAATACTGATGGTCTGGTAATAATCATTTGCTGCATGTGCTAATGGCTTTTGCAATCCATTGTCAAATTTAGAAGCCTAGTTTTCCATTTGCATTAGTGCAAAGTGCTGTGGAATCTGACTTTGTTTACAGATAAAGGTTGTGCAATTATGTTGTGCTATTTTAAATCCAAGTTATTGATGTAGCGGTTTGGCATCATCTCTTTGTGCAGATATATGTTGTTGATTCCCTGGACCGAGAGAGAATTGGAAAAGCAAAGGCAGAGTTCCAGGTTGTTAGGTATGCAAATTTTGCTATTATGATGTCAGAAACAGTATGTTAGCTAACCTTGCGTATTTTTTCAGGCCATTATCAAAGATCCATTCATGCTTAATAGCATCATCTTGGTGTTTGCCAACAAGCAGGACATGGTATGTTGCAAGAATTGCTTGAGATCCCTTTTGCACCTATGAATGATAAAATTCACTGTAGAAGGGTATTTTCTGAATGAGACCTTCTAATACCATTTTATATGGTGGGGTTGGGGAACATGCATGTGTGATTTGGCGTCCCTCACAGATATCAAATGTTTTATCATGGCAATCCCTCAAAAAGGGAACAATGGTATACGTGAGATACTAGAATTTTGACATTTGGAAACTAGAGAGTAAATGGGTCATAAAATTCTGGTGCCATTCAAAACTATGAAAATATGGTCAAGATGCAAGATCACTTGCACAGTTCACACTTGGATGATATTCTTATTTTGTCTGTCATTTTAGTCTGGCTTTTTGATGGATGCTGTTGCCTGCTAAATACATGAGGCATTTTTTGTGTGTTGCCTGTCCTTTTGGTCCGTTCAGCAAATTTTATTTATTTTACTTTCTTGATTATAAGTACCTTGTCTGTTTCAATATGCCTAATATTTTTGCAGGCGTGTGCCCTGCATTTGAATAACTGCTTGGTAGTTGGGGCTTGCCTTTTATGTTATCTACATCATCAGTTTACAGGACATATTATAATCCTAGGAGATCAACGACCTTAAATTGGTTTATTGGGTTGGTAGATAATCACATATAGGTAGTTTTCCAGGTATCCTATTCTTTGAGTTGCATTAACTTTATGTATCCCTTTTTCTTTCTTTCTTTCTTTTCTTTTGGTTTTTCTTTTCTGAGGAAATGAATCCCTATTTCAAATATTAATTGATTCTAGAAAGAACTTCACCTGTTTCCAGCAATGATGTGATAATTGAAATAGATTCATTGCTAAAGGGAGAATTGCAAATGTGGCTCATTGATTAGAATTGGTGATACCTCCTGAATGCAAAGGAGCAAGTTAACATTGTCATTGAGGCATGATGATGTGATGCTTGAAATAGATTCATTGCTTAAATGAGGATTGCAATTTCTATTATGGCACTTAAATACTTGATTCTTTCCTATGTTCAGAAAGGAGCAATGACACCTATGGAAGTATGTGAAGGACTGGGTCTTTTTGAACTTCAGAACAGAAAGTGGCATATTCAAGGAACTTGTGCACTCACTGGGGATGGCCTTTATGAGGGATTGGACTGGTTAGCTGGAACATTGAAAGAGATGAGAGCTGCTGGATACTCTTCAGTGGGTACCTCATCTTTCTAAGTCCAAGGTTAGTCGATTTTCTTGTCTACCATCAGAAATTGGCAAGCCGATGATCATTACTAATTGATACACCCCTTTTGCAGGTTTTCCTGATTATGTTTACAGAGCTGGAGGGTTAGCCTTTCCTTCCTTGGGAACTCCAGTGTTGTACTCTTTTTTTTGTTTTTTTGTGTTTTTGGGTTGCCTAATGGGAACGCATCACTAGGTTGCTTACCAGTGGTCTTTAGATATGAATTCCCCTGATGTATAGAGATGCATGTGCAAAAATTGATGAAGGAATGGGTTGGAAGTCGGGGACAAAATCCTTCAGATACTCATTAACACACAAAAAGTGAATGAATGTTTTTATATACTGAGAAGTAAGGTGTTTGCTGGACGGATGTGATACCTGTAAGGTGTTTGCTGGGCGGCAAGTCGGCGATGTCTCGTAGGGATGTGTCTTCTGTATGAATTGATTTCCTTGCCATTTTTAAGTTGTTTCTAGTCCTGCCAGTTTTGGTTTTTGCTATTCGATTTGAGATATGCTAGTTTGAATGATTAAACGCTACAAACTCTATAGGCTTTTGATGAAATGTCATGGTAAGGTGGGACTAAGTTGGGTATACCCATGTTACGTTTGAGTTTAGAACTAAATTCATGGTTTTAAATTAAGGTAATAAGGCGAATTGGTTTGCGTGGGTTTGATATTTGTATTCAAATAAATTTTTTGGTAACGGTTTGAAAAATTTCAAAAAATGCAACCCTTCAAGATAACGGTGATAATCAGATTAAACTATTATTAGTTGTGAATCAAATAGGTCGATTTAGTAGTTAAACTCGTGCTACAAATGTCTTCATGTTTTCCCGCATACACAAAGAAAGTCAAATTATATAATAAACGTTATATACTGAAATAATATTACTATGCTCACGAGGGACGCGGAAGCCAGTTTCAACAAAAGCTTTAAATTTGGGAAATATAACGGTTAAATGACAAAGAACCGACCCAAGGAAAAGTTTCAAGTCTTCCACGAGACTTGTAAATTGGAATTAAACGTGATGGGTCGGTTTGGTTCAGATGGTTTTTGGACTCTTGAAAGCATAGTAGATTATCAAATGTGGTTTAAGTTTGACCGTTTGATTTTGATGGGCTTGAGAGAATTAAAAGATTTAAAATGCAAATTCAAGGCGGCTCTTGTAGCTCAGTTGGTTAGAGCACCCGTTTAGTAAGCGGGAGGTCTTGAGTTCGATTCTCAACAAGAGCATATTTTTATGCTGACATTCCTTCCTGTTGAGCTTGGATCGCTTTAAAATACCTACCTAATTTTTCTTCTGGATGGACAAACCTTAATACTGTAAGTTATGCTGATACATTGTTGGAGTTGGAAATCCCAGATGTAGATGGTAACGATAAAAGGAATCTCGAAGAAGGTGGAATTGGGACATCATGTTGTGAGTTTCTTGATGCAGGCATCGACACTACCCGAACAGCATTGCAGTGGATCATGGCAAACATAGTCAAGAACCTTCATATTCAAGAGAAGCTCTTCAGGGAAGCAGGAGTTTAACTTTGTGACGAAGATTTCACTCTTAAATTTTTATAATTAAATTTTATTTTTTAAAATATTTTTATTTAAATTTATTTTTAAAAATTAATTCTAAATTAACCCTTTTAAATAAAATGTAATCAAAATTATATAAAAATTCAGTAACAATTTGATTATTTTTATTAAAAAAATTAATTTAAAATAAATTTTAAAAAATATAAAATAAAAATAAAAATACAAAAAATTCAAAATTTAATTGTAAAATTAACCCACGCCACCCCCAACCCCACATTTTTTTATCTTTTTACATATCCCAATCTCTCAAGTATCAAGAATATGGGTTATATGTACTTTTTCTAGTCGCATTTACTCGACTAACAGGCCCAAACCATGCCAAGAGGATAAAAAAACCCTATTCAAACAGGAGACTTCGTCGCTTCGTAGCTGCACGATTTGATCATTCTGTGTCTGGCTCTTCTTCTCCTTCTTCTTTCTTTTTTTATTTATTTTTTTTTTTTTTTAAACAGTTAGAGATAAGGCACGCCATATCACAAGATGATCATATGTGTCTGCTCATCTGAAATTGAAATTTGCTAACACACATGAGGCAGAGGAAACAGAAAAGAGCCATGTCAGAGTATACAGTATATATAAAAAAAAAATGTAGGAGGATACATGCTATTTAGAGCATGGAAAACTATGTGTTCACTCAACGTGAAGATCAGACTCCCTCACACAAAAAGAGAACTATGCTTAGAACTTTCGGTGGGCAACGGTCCCGACACCATTGTCTGTATATAGTAGGAATGCCAACTACCACGATTACAAGCCTATTTGTAGTGATCAAAGAACCCCTCTTTTTTACTTTTCTGCTTCCCTCTTTGCCTCCTCCGATGGATATCATTCAGATCAATTTGGTTTACCGTTTACACAAGGAAAGTTAAAATTTTATACCTAGAATTAAGTTGCATTAATAGTTTATATACTGCAGGCTGCAGAAAGGATGGCAAAGAAATCCTCTACCTTATTTAGTATAACCGTTATGAGACTCCCAAAATAAAATGAATAGAAGCTAGCAATCTTTTTATCCTCAAGAAAGCATTATTGGTAAATCCATAAAAAAATTATTTAAAAAAAAAAAAACAAAAACAAAAACAAGAGGGAAACACAACCATATTTTCTACTCCAAACCTCCGTCTGTAAAATAATTTACGCACTAACCTTTACATGGTTTTCCGCCAACTTGAGGTTAATTCTCACTGATGTTCAGCTTACATGGCCATAAGCGACCCAAAATTAACCACACTCCCGTGGTCGTGCTTTTAGCATAGTCCACGGCAGCCAGTGCATCCAAAAGCATTTCTACACACCAGCAGACAAAATTTAAGATTGCAAAAAGCTTGCACACTTGGAACCTAAGATAAGCCTTTGGATGCAGAGTAGGGCATTTTTTGTGACTTCGGCATTTTCATGGTTCATCAGTTTCATCACTCTTTCTTTAGCCTTAAGGTCCGTTACTATAATCCGTCCAGCAGGATGACACTGGGTAAACTGTGAGAGATCAAAGCAAGAAACAGCCAGGGCTCTTGGATCACTAGATGTGTCCAAAACTGTGATAAGGACCCTTAGAATCTGCAGCAGAAGATTCTTTTATGTTAGTACCAGAAAACAATTTCCATTTGAAGTACAATACAGAAGAATATTACCCTCCTGTTAGTTTATTTATCAGCATTCGTGTTGTTATCCTAAACCTTGCCCATATTGCCAAAGCTGCCAAATTATATCTCAGCTTTTATAAAAATCTGGAGCACAGAGATGGCTGAACATCTAATTTCTTTGCTTACCGGCAATTTAACTTGAGACAGACTAAAGTTCATCATCAAACAGCTTTTGTTCCCTCAACATTCCTTCTACCAGTGCTTTGTCCAAAAGAGCAGAATCCATATATAATCCTTATGGGCACTTGAACATCCTTCTGCCAGCCAAGTTCAGCAAACTATTTGGCCTTCAAACCATTCCCCAACCAAATATTCTGGGTCATATCCCCCCTTCTATCAGCATTGGTGACAAATTATTACTTGCCATAGCAATGTCACAAAAGGAAAACCATGGAAATTGAAGATTGCAAACATCTCTCTCTCTCTCTCTAACATGGTCTACAGTTATTCCCAATGCAGAAGTGTGTGCAGTAAGTCCATTCCATACTTCTCAGAGACCCCTAATTAATTAACTAAAGCAGAATAGAAAATTTTTGGTTAGTTGTTCTAAGTGCTGATAGAAAGAGAGAGGGGGGGTGATGGTGGACTCTAATGTTAGACACTGGGTTTGAGGAATTAGAATCACAGAACTCTTTGAAGTGCAAAATTCAAATGTGTCAACAGCAAAGATCTTTCCATTTGTGGAACATAACTCTGAGCATTGTTGTTAAGAAACCATTCCACTCAGAAGCTTAAGTTATTAGGTAAGACTCAGGATATAGATTATATATTATACTTCAGTATGTCCCCTCACTTGGGCCTAAAGCAACATGATTCGAACTTATAATCACTTGGTTATGAAGGCTCTAATAGCATGTCAAAAAATCATTCCACCTAAAAGCTTAAGTTGTTACTAAATGCCCAAAATATGAATTGTATATTATACTCCAATAGTTATCAAAGGCTAGTCTTAGGCGCAAGGCACCAAGGGTCTAGCCCTTTTTATACTCAAGGTAGCAACTACTACATGTAGGCAAAGGTGAGGCACATGTTTTATTATATCTTGAAGCACTTAAATAGTTTGCTTTTAATAAAGACTATAGTCCCTTTATCCCTTTATTTAGGATAAAGACTTCTATGCAAATACTTCCTGCATCTCTCTCACCCCACCCTCATACTTCTCTCTTTTCTATGAGGGTTTTTTTTTTTTTTTTTTCTTTTTAAACTGTTTGTGCTTTCTCATCTTATTCAACCAAAATCTCAATTTCTCTCTCTCCTCTATCTCAGACACTCTTTGATTTCTATCTCTTGTTAGTTTACATGCTCTTATTTTTGTCAACCTCCCCTCTCTTTCCCTCTGTCTCTCAATTCTCCTCTATTTCACACTTTTATTTTGTTTCTTGTTTCCCTCAATCAAAGTCTCCATTTCTTTCTCTTATTGTGTTAACCACTCTCTCCCTCCCTCCATACACTCTATTTATAGTTTGAATTAACAAGATGAATACCTTAATTAGGGACTTTTGTTCTGCTCAGACATTCCTTATACATCTCATCTGGCAGTTAAGCATTATATGTGCGTTTCACTTTGTCTAGAAGTAGGACTGTGCCCAACACTTTTAAAAACACTGATTCTGACACAACTTCCAACATTAATTTCTATTTTTACCAACTGGTTGCAAGGACAGACATGCTGAAAAGGGAAAGATGAGCCAGAAAACTTTTAGGTTGAGTGTTGAACACCTAATTGGTTGAAAAAAGGAGAGCACAATATGGGAAGGGAAAGGTTCCAATATTAATCTCTATTGTTACCAATTGATTGCAAGGACAGACATGCTAAAAAGGGAAAGGTGAGCCAGCAAACTCCAATGTTGAGCATTGAATGCCTAATTGGTTGAAAAAATGAGAGCACAATATGGGCTCAGCTATTAGAATATCTCATTTTTCCTTGAATTCTTTTGTGGGGATAGGGTCGCTATTTTAGCAGGCAACATTCAAGCTGAGAAATGCCTTGGGCTCAGCTCAACCTGACAACATATCTTTACATCTCACAGGAAAGCCTATGCCATTAGCCTTCAGGCCATTTTGCAGTGTCAAAATATAGAATCCTTGAGGGATATGCATTTTGTGAAGGTCCACTGGACAATTTGGAATCTTCAATGGACATATAGCTCATGACAAGATAAACATAAATAACATGGAAGGATTATTAAAGCACTCAAGTATTCTTAAGAAGGTAAACAAGACAGTACCTGGAAATCATTCTCTTCAAAATTTGTAATATTCTCACGCCAGAATGTAGGATCTTTGTGCATATGAGACCAATCAAGCTGCCCAAGGAGGACTTCTTGCTTGTACCTGTCAAAAGAACTCAATTTCTTGATATTGTCCCTCAATCCATCTTCCAGTTGTCTCAGGGCCTCCAATAGGTCCTGGTGACCATTCAAAGGCATTAAAGGTTTAACAATATTTGAGCAATATGTAAATTCTGAGGAAAGAGTTCTGTCTTGTTTAAAAAGCTATATTTGTAAGTAACGAGTCTTAAATTGAAACTTTTTGCACTATAAATATCAAAAAGGGGTGTTTCTAACTAATCTAGAATTTTCAGCAGAAATAAAACATAAATAGAGTAGAATGATGTACAAAAAGATTATAAACAAATTATTAAAAGGAAGCGACCACTAAAATATTAGTGAAAATAAAGGAAAGCAGCCAAGGCAGAACCCCAAACACATGCATGGATAAACACACACACATATTTATGAAGACAGTTCAAAAAGCACATATGTTTAATATGCTAAACTATGTCTTTTTATTTCATGAATGTACAATTTTTTCCTTTGGCCATACCCCAACTAAGACTTTTTTCAATGATTCAACTTAACTTGAACAGAACAACAATGTAGTAGAACCCACTGTTACTTTGCTGAAATAAACTCAACAGAACATATGGAGGGGGCTGAAACACTGTCATAGGCCCAAGTAACACTAGCCCGAATTTGACTGAATACATGGAAGGGGACAAACCATTGTGATAGGCCCCAATAGCATGTGGCTGAAATGAATCAGATGAGCTGAACTAGGAACACGGTAAAATGCAGACAAAGGAGAGTTATCTTGTGAAACATAATCCCAACCAAAGATCTTAAACTACCCAACAATGAAGCCTATATGCATAATAAGCCTGACCAGTAGTGTGTGTGTGAGTTCATTAAAGACATTTGAAAGGACAATGTTTAAATGTGTGAGATAACAATGGAAAATATAATTAAGGAAAAAAAATGGAAATAAACTTGTTCTCTGGAGTATTTGTAACACCATGGAGTATTTGTAACATTTCAGCTTTAAGTGCATTTGCAGTAATTCATTGTAACATTTATTCAGTTCTTCCTATTATGTTAGGTTGGTGTTACTTAGACTTAAGGGTTAAGGTCTCATTTTACATTCCACTGAATGCGCATGTCAAGAGTTTTCTGAAATCTCAAAAGTGATCTGACTTACGATATTTATGAGCATCATCATCTATTAGATTAAACTTTTAAGTCAATATGAGGTTCACAAGAATTATTTGACATGGTTTCAAAGCTCAGTTCACCCTTTTGTCTGCACTCCTCACTTTGTGGTTTGGCACTTTTTATGTATTCAGTTTAATCAATTCTTCCTATTGCTAATCGGACATAGTATATAAGTTTAGCCCATTAAATGTTATTATGCCACATCCTAGTCAAGCCTAACAAGTGACAAGGAGTGTGTCAGTTTAATCAGTTTTCCTATTGCTAATGGGACCTCATATATGGGTATGGCAAATTTAGTGTTGTTGTGTCATGTGCTAGTCAAGCCTAACACATGTCAAAGGCTTATATTAGTAAAGCATAAAACCTAACCTGACTTATAAGATCTACAGGCTTCACCACCTACTGGCCTAAACTTTTAGGTGGATGTGAGATTCCAAAACATTATTTGAAATCTAGAAAGGCTACAACAAGATTCACGCTTGCTACATGCATGAGTGCTGAACAAAAAAGACACGAGAGTTTGTGAAAGCCCTTTTATGATGAGTGTCAGCATCTGGTGAATGTTATGTAATGGTTAGCCATGTGTCCAGAAGGGTATATCCTTCTGAAAAAAGTGAAAAGGCAATATTATTGAAACAAGTCATAGTGATAACAACAGAAATGAAATAAAAAATTTTACTTATAAAAGACCAAGGTAATGATTGACAAAGTTTATCTAACATTATATTAAAACAAGCATTATTTGTTTGCATTTTGCTTTATGATTTTAACTTCAAGAATCTATTAAATAAGGTAAAAGTTGCAGCAATTACTACCCTTACCTCATCACTCCATGCTTGTGCTTTCAAACTTTGCACAATTTGTGGCAGTCCAAGATCTACCATTTGAGCACCAAAAGTACCTTTTGAAAGCAAGTTCTTAAAGGTCAGGACAACCACCTGGATGACCTAGCAGATGGCAAGGCAAACAAGTTTGAAAAATTAGATGCATTCTTTGGTTGTTGATAAGAGTTGACACATGATGTGCCTTAGAGTAAAGCATGCACATATCCCTTGTGCATAACAATTCAATCAACAGAGAGAGAGGTATTGAGTGCATCACACATCACAGATGAAGGCCAATAAAGTATAACTGCACCTTAATACACATAATTAACTTGACAAACAAAAACCACAGTGGAGATGAGCCACACGAAAACAATACAAGCTCACCTTCTCTTTTGTAGAAGTCCTTACAACTTCAATGAGTTGTGGCAAGGATCTTGAAGTACCCAAGTATTCAATTGCAGGTTCATAATAAGATAATAGCCACACACAGAGACATGTTTCATAAAGAAGCTGTATCAAAGACAAAAAGTAATAATTGATTGTTAGGCTCAATACAGTGTTTATAAGCAAAAATGGAGAACAACAATTCATTGATATTCTAGAGTTCAAAGCTTGAGTGGAAAATATCGCAAACCACAGTCCAATAATTGTTTGCATCATCAGCTAAAAAGGATTAAATTGTACAACAGTGTAAATGGTTTATAGATGCCAGACATCTGGAAATATGATAGCAATTACCTGGATGGATTGTTGGGTGGATGCAGATGAAATTAGAGGAACTAGCAACTTCACCCCATCAGCTTGAACAAATGATGATCTGACAACAGGTTCCTTAAGTAATGTTGCTAGACAATTAACAGCAGTTGGGATGCCATGACTAGGATGTGAAGGCTTCTTCAACTACAAAACATTTGTCATCAAGCACAAAGTGTGATAACAAGTATCTTCTGTATCAACTCCAACTAACCCATGTTATCAAAAATGTATGCCTACCTGAGAACAAAGCCATTCAACCAATCCTTTCAACACATCATCAATGCTAGTAACTTTTCTCTTTGAGTAAGAGGCATCTCCATTTGAAAGAACACCCTCATAAGCTTTTTTCCTAGCACTGTGGCACATATAAGATGTTCAGAATTAAGTAATTGAATAACCAAAATTCCACTTTGTTAATTAATTGAAACCATTTATTGGCACCCAGGAGATTGAATCTTACATACCCTACTATTGAAGCTAGTATCTTGCAGCACTTTTCTTGAATGAACCAGTTACCTTTCCAAAGCAATCTGAAAGGGAAGCACAGATAGACTGTTAATTTTTATCACTTGGAACAACAAACTTTGACTAATGTAGGATGCCTAATGGCATTAAAAGCCCAAATAACTGTTACAAGTCATATGCAAATCTTTGGAAATAATAGCACATGAATTCATACAGAAGGAAATGCAAATACATATTCTAATGACTAACTATACATAAAATATGATACAATCACTTCCAACCATACATTTAGAACTATTCAATGGCCCTCTTACTACAAACTATAATTTTAAATAGAATAACAGCAATCTTTGCCAGCCTAACTTTAGTTTATATTGCAACAAGCATGCCAAAAAATGACCCATAAGAACCACACCTGACACTAGCATCATAATTGTGACTTTAAATATTGTTTGGAACCAAAAGAAGTTTGTCAAAGAAATTGCATTCTATGAATCTTATATCAAAGTTGAACCCTGGGGAAAACTATTTTTTTCTTTTAACCAATGAAAGTGAGTTTTATGAAGCTGTAAATCTACAGGTAATAAAAGCAAAAAGTTTTGGTTATGATTCAACAAGCAAGTGATATTATAGGGATTACTACAGTCATAATGCATTATCACTGTTTCCCTTTTCTTTCATTTAGTCCATATCAAGAAGATCATCTACTCAAAAACAAACCAGGTCCCAAGCAAGCTAAGTGCCAAAGAGATCCAAAAACCAAAATAAAGTAAAATACAAGCATCTTATTGAACCTTCTCCAGCAGAAATATTTTTTATTTTCTTTCAAATAATAAAAATATAAATAAATAAATAAAATCAAGGAACAAACTCATGATAAATCAATGGAGCATTGATTACAATGTGAGCAACTCTGAATAGACACTCAACTTAAGAAAGGTTCATATTGATCTTCATATGCAAGAGACTTATCGTGAAATAATCTGGCTCTATTGGGATTTGCTGCCAACAGAAACCAACAATTAAGTTAACTCGCATAGACAGACACAGACACACAGCAAGTCAGCAACAAAAAGTGCAGAAGGTCTTCCAGTCACCTGTTATCATTTCATCAATGAAGGCCAGAACATATTCAACTGTCTCTTCCTTAAATATGTCACACAGAATGCTAACAAATACTCAAACATAAGCCGGACCATCCTGCAACAAAATCAAAGACAAAATCCAACAAGATTACCTCCCAAGAATATAACTAATTCAACTGATACAAACAATAAATGAAATCCCACATAGCTTTACAAATAACAGATTAAGAGTAATAAGCACATTACATTGTCTAGCAATTGCGCCCTGTAAATTTCAGATCTATTATCGTAATGCCTTAACAGCTGAAGGTCAGTCCCCGAAATCAGCCTAGTAGTCATGTAGGTCTCCCACGGGATGTCCCTCTCCAGTACCTAACAACACAAAACGCAAAAATTTGCTCAAGTCTATCAATCCAAACTTCAAATTCACCAGAAATGAAGCTGCCCGGGCTATGGTCAGAAATGTCCAACAATTGAAGAGTGCAGACCACACAAAAAAAATAAAAAAACACCAAAACAAAAACCGTTCGAAACTCTAAACTAACTACTGACAGGAATGCAGATTTATAAAGCACAAATGATCGGATGACGAACCTGCTCCGTGGTTAGTTCAGAATGGTCCATTGCTACTCGATCAACTCAAAACGACGCCGGATTACGCCAATCAAAAGACCTATAACACAACCTGCAAGTTAAATGAATCACACACAACCAACCAACCAACCAACCAACAATAAGAAAATAGCCATACAGAGTAGAGTACACAGATAGAACAAATTTTGCAAGTGAAACAAGAATTTTGACAGAGATTCTGTGAGTGTTTTGGAAATGATTAGAGAAATTAACTGTGTAGTTAAATGTACCGTAACTCGAGAATGGAAAACAAAAAACAAAAAACCAAAAACAAACGGAGAAATTTGAAATTACGAGAGAAGGAAAAGGCAATTCCCAAGAAAATGGTGAAAGCAAAAAGGATGAATATATGGAATCAATTAAGTGAAAATGCAGCGCAATTTATTGTAGAGATTACCTACCCGATCCAAGTTGTGCGTGCCTTTGGTTGTGTTTATCTGCGCCCGCGGCTGCACGTTGTCTGGGAGTCCCACTCGTCTCTTATGCATCTTTTGTATTAATCCATGCTGGAGTCCTTGATGATGTTCACCGGAATCAAAGTTCGATTTTCGTGTTCCAAAGTATAATAATAATATTTTAAATTTGTTAAAATTAAAAAATATTTAAATAAATTATAATAAAATATAATAATATTTTATTAAACTCTTTTATAAGAAAAATTATAAATAATGAAATCTTTTATTAAAAAAAAAATCTAAACTCAACCTTATAAAAAAAACGAATAAAAATAACTCATAATTTTTAGTGTCACATATATGTGTATTTTTTATTATTTTTTTATATTTTAAATTTTAAGTTGTAAAGTGTAAATTATTATGTTATACAAATTAGAATATATTAAATATATTTTTTATTTTATTTTATTTTATTTTAATCAATTTAAAGGCGATTACATCATCTCATGAAGAGTTGTGCATCGGCTTCCAATCCATGCAATGAATTTGGCACGAGAATGAGTGATATATTTTAGCAGATGCATTTCTCACAATTTATATTTGGTAAACCTTTTTCTATTAAAAATTATACATGTATATATCTTTTTCATGAACATATTTATAATTAAAATCAAAAAATATTAATTGCATGTGTTATAAATATTTTGAATATCTCGTCAATATATATTTGTTGCATATTTATGATAATTGTTGTATATTCATCAATCAATGCATATTGCTGTAACAAGTGGGCAGTGTTAAATCTTTTTATTTTGATATATCTTTATCTAGTTTGTCTCTTTATGTGAGTTTTCTGCATAATTACTAAACAATATGATAATGTAACAGGATCCTTACTTCAACTTTTGAATCATTAGTTGAATTGTACATGTAATATAAAAAAAAATATATAAATAACAATAAAATATGAATACATAAGATCAAGTGACGAGTAAATTTTAACCTCAAAATGTTAAAAAACTAAAATAATAGTGCATACTTTTTGTTTGGGTTGAATTGTAACAATTCACGCCCAATCCAGTTGTCTAAAATTTCACTCGGGTTTGATCGAGTTTTGAATGAGTCAGTTAATCCAATTCTATACCGGAATTGTCATATTTTTTATTTTATTGAGGCAATCAGATATAATTATAATTTGAGAACTTATTTATTATAAATATAATTTATTTATTTATAATTATTAAAATTTAAAAAATATTTTTAAATATAATTAATTCATGATTATTTATATTTATTAAGTATATAAATAAAATTTTTAAATAATTTAAAAAAATTTATCTACATAATATTTTTATGATATTAAAGATAAATTTTTTAAAAAATATATAATAATTTTTAAAATAAAAAAATAAAATAATAATATCTCATTCAATCATATAAATAAATAAAATTAAATAATATTATTTTTTATTATAAATAATTATATTATTTTTTAAAATTAATATAAAATAATAAAATTAAAATTTAATAATTTAATTAAAAAATTAAAATTAAATTATTAAAATAAGTTTAATAAAAAATTTAATAATTTTAATAATAATATAAAATAAAATAACAAAATAAAATTTACATGAATAATATATATATATATATATATATATATATATATATTATTCACGAAAAACAAGAAGTACCAAACTGCAATTGAATCCAAAGGGAGTCTCGGTGCCAAAACGTGAAAAAAACCCCTACCGACCATTCTTGCAGATTTAGACGCAGAGAAACGAACACCGAAGCTTCTAGACACACAGAAGAAGCAGAGAGAGAGAGACAGAGACAGAGAGAGAGTCAGAAAAAGAAATTGAAGAACAGAAAAAGAAACCCTAGAAAGAAACAATTAATGTTAAGAGAGATGCATAATCCCCAAATCTAAAATCTATGGCCACCCGATTTCATCAACTCGGGTCCTTCGCCGTCGCCACCCTTTGGATCTTCCGCTTCTCTTTCTTCTTAGCCGGCGGTTGAAATTCCTCTTGGACCGAGACAACCAAAAAATAAAAAAAAAAAGGGAAAAAGAAAACCCGGAAACTTAAACCTCAAAACGCAGAAGGAAAGTGATAGTCATAGAGATGGGGAGTTGGCAGACGGGTGAGGCGGAAGACGGCGGCGGCGGCATGGGGCCGATCGTCTGGGTACGGAGGAGGAATGGGTCGTGGTGGCCGGGCAAGATACTGGAGCCCGACGAGCTTACGGAGTGTAATCTGACGTCTCCACGAACGGGGACTCCGGTCAAGCTCCTCGGTAGGGAAGATGCCAGTATGTAAGTCCACCTTTATCTTTATTTTATTTTATTTTATTTTATTTTTCTCCATTGCATTTAACAATTCAATTATTTGTTCTTTGTATTTTTATCCTCCCTCCTTTATGCCTGAAAATGGCTATGTAGTTTGACATTAATTCTTCATGAATGAACCGGTTAGAGAAAATCTGAAATAGTATTAATATGTTGATACGGATGTTGATTGTTGTGTTCTCATATTTGGACGGAGATTCTTATGTGGGTTTTGATGATAGAGCCTTGGTGAATGAATTGTGATAAAAAAAAAAAAAAAAAAAAAAAAAAAAAAAAAAACCTATGTACTATGATCGTGGATGAGTGGAGCTGATGGTAATTATGCCCGCTGGAGAGTCATTAGGTCATTAGTTATGAGTGATGGTAATTCTTTAGCGGGTTCCTCTCCAAAAAGCATTCGACCTTTCTTGGTTATGTTACTGCAGGTTGGTTAAGATTGGTTTTTGTCTTTTATGGTGTAGAAATTATTCAATTTTGGAATCATGCGGGTTTATGCTTTTTGAGTCTTGGCGGTGCTACCATGGTGGCTAATGTACAACTCTAGAATGGTTGTTTTGGATTTTTGTTCTTTTTTTTTTTTTTTTTGGAGTTTGTCTTCTTTTCCAATTATCTGTTCTTTGAGATATTCTTTCCAGCCAGTTGACATATTTGCACCTAGATGCATTCTTCTTCCTGTTCACATGTATGGGCGCATGGATTTTTCCTTTTTCCTGTGCTATACTGACTTACCATGGTGAACTTAGTACCTAATTTTGATATTTTCTGCATGGTCTGTTGTAACATGTGGATTTCAGATTAAGTGAATGGTCTATTCTTTTGTAGTTGATCATAGGAAACAGCTGCCTTTTAAATTTGTTCATGAAGGCACAATTAGCTTTTTGTGTAATTCTATGCATAAGAAAACAATAATTGTTATTATGTGTGCACTAAGCCTGCTTTAACGCTATCATCCAGTTCTCTCTGAGTTTTTTTTTTTTTTTTTTTTTTTTGAGCAAATAATGTTTAAAGTATAGATGTTTATTTTTTTGTTTTTAATGGGATAAGCGAGGACCGCTAACTCTTTTTTTTATTTTAAGTCATTGACATAGTATGTCCAGTGGATTTTCATGTTCTTCACCATTTAAAAACAGTGTCAAGGAAGAAACTATTGCCATATCATCTTTATTTTAAATTATTGATTTGCCTCATAAATTTACAAATGTCTCTCTTTTTTTTTTTTTCTTTTTTTGTCTTTTTTTTTTTGGTAATGTGCTGTCTGCTAACTGTTTATTTTTATTTTATTTTCCCATTTTAGCGATTGGTACAACTTAGAAAAGTCAAAACGGGTGAAGACATTTCGCTGTGGTGAGTTTGATGGCTGTATTGAAAGGGCTGAATCTGCCCAGGGTATGCCAATCAAGAAAAGAGAGAAATATGCACGCCGAGAAGATGCAATTCTTCATGCCCTTGAGCTTGAAAAGAAACTTTTGAAAAAGCAAGGGAAATTAGCTATTGATTTCCCAAGAAATAAGTCATCTGGGTCTATGAAGAAGGACCTTGGTTCTGTTTCAGATGGCCTGGAAAGTAACAGTGGAAAGCTTGAGAATGCTGGATCAAGTCAAACTGCAAATAGTGTAGATACAAATTTAGATGAGACAGTTAGCAGAAGAATGCATTCACTTATCACCAAGGATGGAAATCAACTAAAGTGGGAGGATGATCATTCGGAAGCAATACCACGGATGAGAGGCTTGCAAGACCTTGGGCCTAGGACCATATCTTTGAAACGTAAGCTCTCATCCTCCACTGATTCAGATGGTTCCAGGAAAAATCTCTCCCAAGATCCTCCTAGCATAGCCCATGGCATGCAACCATTGGATCAAGCCAACGGTATGTACAAACTCAAGGGCCTGATTGGCAATCATTTGGTCAAGATACATGATCAATGCTGCTCTTTGGTTCAAGTGTTGCATGGTGGCTCTAGATTTGGTCATCATTGGATTTATTTTGACCTGATTCTGATGCTGTTTCTAACTTCTTTTCAGGAGTGGAGCAGTTGGGAACTGTATTCCATGCAAAGAGGAGTAGATGTGTTTACTCGCCAGTTGAGTGTAATGATCTGTTAGACGACAAGTGCCATTATCCTTCTGGTTCACTGAATGAAGATAATTCTTCTTCTGAAACTATGGAATATGCTGAATCAGATTCTTCTGACTCTGTTTCTTCTGAGCCAGAATCAGAATCTGATTCTTCTGCAACTGAAGCTGATGTGGACAAAGAAATGGTGGTTTTTGCAGGTTAAATATTTCCCATTCCATGCTGCTATCATGTCAATTCCATGAATTCTCTGTTGAGAAACAAATTGATTGTTGCATTTTTTTTTTCCCGCTCTCTTTTGCTTTTGCTTGGATAATTGTTTTGTGATGATAAATTGTGGAAGAACCAACTATGAGACATTTGCAGAACTTGATTATATTTTGTCTGGCTTCATACTTGGTGGCCCCCACTAGTTCTCTAAGTTATGATCACATATTAACTATCTTCTTTATTAGCTAGCAATGCTATGAAGCTATGTGCCTCAATAAGAGTGGAGAAGATGATGTTGAAAACAATAGGTGGCTCCGTGGAGTTCTCACCTAACTTCATCATCTTTCAGTGCTTGTCTATTGGTAATGCCATATCTATAGAGTGCGATGTCACATGTAATCTTAGAGCTGGTGAATTGTCAGACCCAGGCTATGTGATATTGCAGGGAGCTTAATAAATTTGATTTTGATAACTTCGTTGGTGAGAGTTTGGGATCTCTCTTGCTGTCTTGACAATGCATAAAATTTTAGTAGTATTCCAGTCATTGGCCTCACTACAAAGCTAGGTATGCTCGGTGGAGTATGTATACTAGCTAGTACCTTTTGCTGCTTTTGCATTTAGGTTGTTAAAACAAATCTGGTATTGTTATCTAATTATGACATTCTTTCTACACTTAAAGGAGGTATAAAGAGACTATAGTTGCACTTGCATCTGTTATTTAAGTAATTGTTTTGCTTACTGAACTGGAAATTTCCTGCTGGAAGCATGGTTCCTGTTAGATTGGTTGGAGGATATTGTAATATGTACCTGTTAGATATTGGACCTTTTGCTTTTGTAATTTTTTTTCTTGGTGGCTGCTTAAGGCCCTTTGGATGTTCTCTCCTGCCCCATTCTATGGCTTTTCTTTTTCTTTCTACAAAACTTAACAGCCATAGCTATTGGTGGTCCTGATCATGTGAATGTTTTTTTATTGTTACTGTTGCTTCATTTCTACTCTGTGATTGTTTACTGGCCTTTGTGCCTTTGTCAGACTCTTAAACGTGTAGTTTGATGTCTTGTGTTTTGCTCCTGCTACACTTGGCTGTAAGAAGTTTCACAATAATGACCATGGAGCACTTTGGTATTCCAGTTTTTGAGCCTAATGCCTACAGGAAGCAAGAAATGCAGTTAACTTTTCTGTAAAGAATAGTGGTCCTTATTTATCACCTGTTTTGTAGCTGTCTTTTTAATGTTTTTATTGCTGTATTTCTATACATATTTGTTGTGTTTGGTTTCATCAAATATTAATAATTGTGCATATAATGTGGAGGGCAATCTTGACTATGCTGAATTGAGATGGTCATTTCCTTTTTCTTCTATTTTCAGTTCTCATTAGCCTCTGTTTCTTTTGGTTGCACAGATGCTGCTGCACCGACAGAAGCTGAACAGGATGCCCGGGGACAAGCTGAAGCACGAGAACCAGGAAGTTCAAGCACAGAGGAACGTGACGAATTACTGCTTCCTAGTGATATGTCCCACCTTTATCCTGATGACCCTTTTTATGCTACTGAGGCAGTGTCCAAATGGCAATTGAAAGGGAAAAGGAATATTCGGCATCTGACAAAAAATTACACAGCTGCTGGACGTTTTGGAAAGCCTCATCATAGAACCTCCCATGGGATAAAAGGAAGCTTCTTGCGGCCAAGGGCCTATATTGGTGATTCTGATTTCAAGACAAGGTATAATGGCACTCAGATAGGGGAGTTCGCAATGGAGACTATGTTTACTCTTCAAGATTAGCAATGGAAGATAGAAATAGCACCAGCCTTGATATGATTGATTGGGAAGATACGAATTGGGACGATCGACCTACCTTTAGAGGGGGCTGGGGGCTCAGAGGGGAGCCCTTTAATCCAGTATTTGCTAGTCATCACAATTTTGGTGGGAGGATGAGATCCAGTTTAATAGAAGTTGACTTAAAAGTCCAAGCAAGCTATAAAAAAGAACCTGTTCCCATTGTTTCTCTTACAAGCAAGTTAAATGGAAATGCAATAATAGGGCATCCAATTCAGATTAAAGCCCTGGAAGATGGTTCATCCGATAGTTTGATTCCAACAAATGAAGATCAGTACAGCAATGAAGTTGTTGACCATAATGGGAATGTGGCACTTTCACCATCTTGGAGGACAGCTAGAAGGACCAATTTTAGGGTCCCTCGTCCCCATTTATCTTCAGTGTTAGCTGTTGATGATACTGCTAAGGATCTTTCATTTGTAGAAGAGGAAAGAAGACCGCCACTAAAAAGGTCAAGCCTAGGGAGTTTCAGTTACAAAGAAAGCCCGGTAACCAAGAGCCTTAAGGGGACTCCGCGGCCTCCATTGGATAAGAAGCACCAAAAAAGGCTGCCAAAGAAAGTTGGCTCATCTTCTAATCAGAAAACAAGGACGCTCTCTTCAATCACAATCCAACAGAAATCTGGCGGCATTAGCATTGAAATGGATGGTCTTATGAAAACACATGCAACTGGGCTGACTACGGTGGCCTGTATACCTGTGAAATTAGTATTCAGTAGGTTACTCGAGAAGATAAATAGACCGCCATTAAAAGCATCAGGTAAAGCATTTGGATCAAATAGGAATACAGAGGGACAAGCATCATAGGTCACATGTACTTTGTCATACGGGAAGCTTAATACTGCTGCCTATGCAACAATTGTTTAACTCAAGTGTCCCACACCCTGAACTGTATACATTGTCAGCATTGCCAGGGTGAGGATTCTGTCAGTATTTTTAGAATAATTAGCTGAAAGTAGACAGTTTGAAATTGATTACAGATGAAAGTAGTCAGTTTGAAATTCTATAGCTGTAAGTATATTTTATTTCCCTATAGCCTGTTGTATCTTCAGATTTTTCCCATCTATTTATATATTGACAGGGGAATAAGCATTTTTTTAATCTTAGACTTCTATTTCTTTTAAGTGCAGTTTTAAACATTTTAATAGTATATTAAGTGAATAAAAATATATTAAAAAATTAACATATATATTAAAAGTGTATTTTTATTTTAAATTAATTTTAAATATTTTAAAATACAGGAAAAAATTTATTAATTATTAACTAATTTTAAGGTTAATTCTGAATAAAAAATATAATTTTAAAATGTATTTCAATTATTTTATTATTTTTTATCTGTAATTAAAATATTGAATTAATAATTTAATTAATTTTTATTATTAATTAAATTTAATAAAAATATAAAATATTTAAAATTTAATTAAAATTATTAAAATATTTAGTATTATATTAAAAAATTTTAAAATTGACAGGGTATAAAGAAACCCGGTACAGTCTCCATCAATGAAGTCGCTAAATTTTGAGTTTAAATCTCCTTTTGAGCCATCATAAGACAAAGCTATCCAGATATGGCTCTTTTCCGTATCGTTTTGGATATGAAAGGACTTCAATTTCATTACTAAGCGAACAAGGTTACACAGCCAGACATTTGGCATTGCATTGGAAATAGTAGACTTCTTTTTTTTTTTTATTTTTTTGTTTAATTAAAAAAAGGGCGTTATTATTTTAGTTTTAATTAATTCACACTCTCAATACCTCCAATCTAGCAAACATCTCAGCTCCAGTAACATTAAATTATAAAACTCATTTGTAACATTAACTTATTTTCACGCACCTGCATTTGCATTGCGCATTTGATCACATGAATCATGAAATTATTTTTCAATCTTATCATTATAATAATGCAATCTTTTTTTATTTTATTTTTAATATAGATTCTAAACTAGTTTTTATGCATAATATTGATAAAATAAACCGTAGAAGGTTTTTTTGATTGTTTATTATTCTTTTGTTAACATATTATGGAGTCTTTTTCACCCAGATTGAGCAGGGGAGAGTACGGAAAACAACAGAATCATCATTTGACAATATTATTTAACGGATTACATGGCCAAAGTGCCAAGAATCACATAGCATGGTGTTGAACGTCCTCCTGTAAACAAGTTGCTAAAAGGTTGTTGGCCTTGGTGGCGTTGCCATCAAAGAAATCTCTAAGCAAAAACATGGTGAGTAAATAGAAAGCAGTTGTTGAGGTCTTTGCCAGAACAACTCGAAGAAGTGTACATATTCGGTTGATGACGGCCTTTTAAATGCAAATGCTTCAGGGATTTCAGCCATTCCGGTGCACAAACCTACTCACCAACGGCAACAAAAGGGATTGCCCTGACAAAAGGAACACAGAATAAGTTACTGTTTAATTCTGAGATATCCACAGAGCACCACATCCACATGTTTAACTTGTATGGGGAGAAAAATAAATTAATCATCTAGTCAAGTCTGGAACATGGGTTCTCGATCTCTCGTGATCAGCATCTGTCTCTCTTCTTAATCATCTAGTGAAATCACAAATTTTAGGTAAGTTCATTATATTTGAGTAAGAATTCTTTAAAGCCAAGTTGCTCTAGTTGTAGGTGGTGTTTACTCTTCTGATGTGACCAGGCTTTAACTGCATTCCTAGTCATTGGGATAATCTTACACAATGGAGAAATTCATCATAAGAGCTCAGCAAAGAAGACTACCAGCCACCATGTCTTGAAAAATAGTCATTATCCAGAGAAATAGCAAGAGCAACAGCTACAGCTCTCTCTGACAAAGTCAGTGGCCTGACAACTTCCAACTCATCAACCTGCTACCGTACAGGGAAATGAAACAAATTAGGGAAGGAACAGAAGTAAGCATATCAAGAAGAATGGTGTAAATCAGAAAGAATTGACCACATTTTGACTGGCTACCAACCGTTCTAGCAGGACCAGTTTTGGAGCTGGGATCAGAACTCCCAAATCGAATTACATACTGACCAGCATCAGTGAAAATCTGCAATGTATCACAAAGATTTATATACTCTGCTTGTATGTTGCTGCTCATGCAACAGGCAATTCTAAAAACCATCTAATGTTTTCTCATTCCTTATGATGCACAAAATACAGAAGTTGTCACATATCACAAATGAAAGATCAGCTAGAGCAGTCAGCCTGCACAGCCACAAAACGCCACCCCAACCCCTCCTCCTCCCCACACCCAACTGCACAATAAATGATACAGAAGAGAAAAAAAAAAAAAAGGGAAAAAAACCCTCCCCCATGCCCTAAAAGCACAAAGTGTTTGCTTCTCTATCAAGAATTATGTATCTTTATCAGGAGGTGAGATTTGCGTCATGGCAGACAAAGGTACCAGAAAAATCCATGCCCCTATTGGGAAATAAACTCTACCTGTGTATGCACACTGGAAGAGTCATACAGGAAAATAGATATATAACTTGGCAGTAAAACCTTGGTACATCAACTATGGAGATACAAGCCACCTTTTTTTCCTATGCTTAAAACAGATGAATTTTTTGCCATTTTTATCTTGCTTCCACAGACCAAAAGTACTTCCACTCATACCTCAACTGACATATCTCTCAATGCCTAGCACATAGACACATATGCTTGGTACACTATCAAAGAAACCCACCAGTAGCTTAAAGTGATATAAAAATCCAATAACTAATATATCATAATATAAATTAACCAGAAAATCCTCGGAAATCAGCAAATGTTTCTTACAAAGAATTGAAAAACAAAAATAATAATAATGCATGTAATTAACACAATGACCACTGATCATATGTTAAAAAGAAAAGATATAACCTCAAATCCAAAACCTCTCCAGTCACGATCTATTTGTGCCAACACTTTCCCATTGATGTCTTTCAAAGTAAATGTCCAATTCCAGAAACCAGGATTCTCAACCACCGCAAATTGTTTGTTGCTGCAAATAGAATTGTTAGTCTAGGTAATAGATGCAGATAATGGGATGTATGGATGAGATATGGATGTCAGATTCAGCTGGCCTGTAAATGTAAAAGTATGTGAATAACATAAACCACTGATGGGAGCATATAATTTCAAATAATTTACAAATGAACCAAGAAATGTACAATGGGCTAATATCAAGAGCATGAAGTCATGTGGCACTATGCCATTGTCTGGCTCTCTTCTGTCAAATAATATAATGTGTGATGATAAAAAGTCTTCATCCTTTAGATTGAAAAGCAACAAACCAAACTCTGACTCATCCCTAATATAAAGGCTTCCTCTTTGTCAAGGGTTCTTGAATAATTAAGCAACATGGAATTGGTCCCGGAAACTAACCAAATGTCTCTTGTTGTCTACATCTCTCTTATCTTTTTGCCCATACTCTCGTTTCATACTGGCAGGGCAACCTTTTAAAGAAAAATCTCTAAAGGTTGCAAACAACAGCGTTTCCAGAAACATTAAAAGATATTTGAGCTTGAATTTGCAGTGTTTATTCCCCTCCTTTTCTCTTAAGGACTGAAAAGTGGCTGAACTCTCTGTTACCTCCAATCTATTCAGCTTTCCCATTTTCATAAGTGATTTGCATCAGTGGACCTTAGCCTCCAATTGATACTTTATGTTCTCTATCAATAATTAAGCACTTATGATTTAAACTACCATGATTAGTTCCAGCTAATCAAACACCCATCACAGAACCACTTAAGTTAGAAATTGTCAAACTAAATTTGTATTTCAAATATTCTTGCCAATTTGCCATGAAAAAGATAATCAACATCTCAAATTAACCACTAACTTCACACTTCTATCCATAAAGAAACAGTGAAAGTGATAAACCTCAATTTGAAAGGACAATCATTGTAACCATAGTGATTATTCAAATAATGGCATGCCAAGATTACCCCAGGTACAAATCATAAACCCTCCTCCACAGATGCCATCGCCTGTGAACCACACCAACTTCCTGCAAAACAACATACATCCATCATGAAATAACAGGCTGCTGCTGCACTCTCAATGCTTCCTAAAGGATGAGAATGAACCATAGAGGGTAGCTATGTAGCATACCTTACCATTAATCTCTGCATAAATTGTGCTGGTTATCCACCAAAAAGGCCTTCGAACCTAAACAAAGGGAAATGAATCCATTGAGATGAAATAGATCACATTCAAAAGTCAAATGCATAAAGGAAGTTATTACAATGTTTAACAAGATAATGCTAACAGGCACCTTACCCTAAAGA
Source organism: Rhizophora mangle (assembly GCA_037832345.1). Lineage (NCBI taxonomy): Eukaryota > Viridiplantae > Streptophyta > Magnoliopsida > Malpighiales > Rhizophoraceae > Rhizophora > Rhizophora mangle. The sequence continues at coordinate 1,780,286 of JBAPLJ010000592.1, read as the reverse complement.
GCTCATTACCCAAACCATCAATAATATAAGCAACAAATGGGCGCCTTAGACGAAGCAACTGCAAGAAAATAGAATAGGCATCAGCATACCAGTGTTTTGGAATGTGATGAATTTAAAATGAGAGATGCAATAAATTCAAACACAGCAAATCCAAGAAATAACAGAAAACCCTCTTTACCATTCCCATAAGTATATTGTGTAGAGTTCTAAGATCTGTATAAATTAATAACCAGGTAAAATGGTGCCAGCATTTCTAAAATACAGAATGCATGGGAATTATTTGAAATATTGAAATATAAAATGAGCTGAAATAAGCCTTAGAATCAATGATCCATATATAGACATATGGTTCATTGAGCCCCAGATAATTTTACCATGTCTGAGCACTACTGTGCACATTTTTCAGAAGCTCTTCCCATTTTGCACCGTTGTATCAGTATATCCTCAAAATGAATTGACAGAGATGATACATTTTTCAAACATATATTTCCATATGTGACCCAACATGTTAAATTAATTGGCTCTTGAACTTGGGCCTACTTAATTCATTGTCAGCTCACACATTTAATACTAAATACTAATAATAAGTGGGACTAAAATATGCCTCACAACTAGTAAGGTGCTTCGGGAGGCAGAATCTCTCAATTAGGAAACAGAAAATTCATTTAGCCTATTTTTATAACAACATAATATGACCAATAAACATATAATCATATAAAAAACAGATCAGAGATGAAGTACACCTGTCTGGCAATTACATTGCTCTGCTCACGAATGAAACCAACAGGCTGCAACCAAGGATTCCAAGAAGCACAACTATAATTTGTTCTATGCGATATTCATAGGAAGAAAAATCAGGAATAATAATATTAGTCACTTACTGACTTGGGGTAGCACACATCAACAACTAAATAGCGATTCTCCTGCAATAACATCAGACAGATTTAGGTAGGAAGAGCCTATGAAAGCAGAAAGGAAAGAAAGAAAACTGATCCCAATGTGAAAATGATAAATAGATTCTGCCATGGGTATGTTAACACAATTTCATCAATGCTCGAGAGATTAACAAACCTTTTAACGAGGCGCAGATAAAAGACTGTCAAAATGGAGCAAATAAGAATGCAGTGACAAATAAGCCAAGAATATTTGAATACATGAAACTCTAAAATGGGAATATGGGTTCTGAACCACAGCAGTCAACTATGATCTAAATCATTCATGACAAAAGATTATTTCCAGTGTTTGTAAAACTGAGTCCGACTATGAGTATAAACAAAACACAAACTTGCAAAGAAGTTTGTTGATTCATCCAACCATAGACCATTGCACAACCATGACATCAAGCATTCAGACCATTAATGTTGCTTTCAATGCTTTCAAAATTGAACTCATATAGGTTTGCTGATTTCAGTCTTCCAGCAAACAACAAGTCTTAGGGAATTATATTATCACAAAATCCTCCAATTCCAATGCATTCAGACCATTAATGTTGCTTTCAATGCTTTCCAAACTGAACTCATATAGGTTTGCTGATTTCAGTCTTCCAGCAAACAACAAGTCTTAGGGAATTATATTATCACAAAATCCTCCAACTCCAATGCATGATACAGCGATCAAAAAGCTATGATCCTTGTAAACTTGGAGATAGGACTTCAGTGGTGTCACAATGTGCAGAATAGGTGTCAACAAGTGGTCCATGAAATTTTGGAGAAACTGTGTTGCTAATAATTGCCAATCTTTGTTTGACATAGCAGCTGGTGACAAAGCCTTTTAAATGTCTGTTGAGCTTAAGTCAATTAAGAGTGAGGGGCTAATCTAGAAGACTCAGCCACAAAGATCCATTAGTTAAAATAATTCTTTGCTTAATCTTTGTATGAGGCAATATTTCTGGCTATTAATAGCTAATGATGAATGTACATAAATACCACACTGTACCATCTAATAAGCACACGGACAAAAATGCATGCCATCTTCAGAAGAGGTTACCTGCTCAAAACCAAGCATAAGGTTTGCCCACTCTATATCCCTGGTAATCAACAAATTGGATCTAGCAAGAAGAGGTGCAACCCTAACCTGCAAAATGTGGGAGATAGAAAGCAAGGTCGATCCATTCTAATATCAGTGCCAGGCTCAAATAAAGGTTAAACTGCTTCTCTACTTCTTGTTTCCAGAGAAAATAGTGAGACCACAACTGCAATGTGGACAAACACAGTGATATAAGACTTCTTAACAAATTGGCTGCTCAATTCAGTTCAACTAGTCCGATATTCAAACTGAATAAGATGAGGTAGACAGATCAGTTAAGTGAAATTGGCAGAGGTTATCAACAATTACAAAGCACCATTAACTTTTAGAAGGAAAATAGCATTTTATTCGAGCTACCCAAACAAGCAACCACAACTTTCTCACACTTTCCTTCCATTTCCATGTTTGCGCTTATTCCAGTCAACAGTTCAACGTATCTTGCAGTCTTGTGCTTTGGCAACTAGCACAATTAATCCATTCACTTCTTTTTTTTTTGCAGCTCTGTCCTTCAAGAACCTCATGATCCCATAAGACCTTTCTTTCTCTAATGTGGCCAATATAAGGCACCATTAGATCCATATATGAAGGAAAAAGACAGATGCCAAATCCAAAATATCTCTTTCTCTGAAGTGGTCCTTAATTGCTTCTTATTTCTCCCAGCATGTGCCTATTACAAACTGACCAATCACAGGTTGGGTTACACAATATCAGGGTTCAACATCTAGGAACATGTATCTAAGATTCCTTGACACATATTATGAAGACTTGTAAACCCTTGAGCTAGAAATCTAAGACTCATTGCTTTAAAGTGCCATTTATTTATAACCAAATAAAGAAGTGAAGCACTTAGAGGTGCAAAACAATAGGAGGTTAGAAGTTTAGAAAAAGAAGATGAGAAGAACCATAAACCAAAGGCTCGATCATCAAAACACTTAAGGTTTGGCTAATGTCAAAGTGTGTAAGTCTTGTGCTCATTGAAGCCTAGAATAGGTGAGATCTTGGTACATGAGAAAAACCCAAACTGCAACTGGAGCTCCTCGGTCTTCACAGGTAACTATGAAAACCAAGATTATCTATGAATCAATATATCGAAAAGTAAATGTGATATTACATGACAGGAAATGACATCTTGACTTTTGTGACTGAGAATATATTGTGAAAGAAAGACAAAAGAAGAGGACATAGTCAAGTGAGAGAAGATCCCTACCAAAGATTAAAAGTTTTCAACATCAGTGAAAATTTCAAATTCTTCACTCAAAAGATTGCTTTATCCATTTATCAGCTACTGTTCATCCACTAACACTAGTAACTTCAACAAAGACCAGTCAGTTATGCCTTCAATTGGGCATGAAAATAGCTGAAGGGCATAACTGAACCAAAAGTGGGACTCCTTACACAAAATTTACTAAAAGAATAAAATGTATGATTCTAAGAGATGTAATGAATTTGCACATTGTGCAATAGCAACAAAAAAATGCTGGCTCACCTCCTCTGGAGATGTTGGCTTTAGATAACCTGACACAAATTGGCTAAAAGGAGGTTGTTTCAAAACTGTCTCACCATCCACAAAAGAATTTGCCTTTGTGCTAGTGGCACCTGAAGACAATCTCTTAATTATGCCCTGGAAAGATGGATACTTATCATAGACTGCCTTGCCCTGATTTATTTTCTGTTTTCCTTTTCTTCTCAAATTGTTCATCTCCCGGTCAGCAACCCAAAGCTGTGCAAGGAAATTTCTGCTCAAGTGAGAATCATTTGCAGCACAATGTCCAAATTGGCGAGAAACGGCAATTCTGTCGTTTTCAAAACCAATCCAAGTTCCAGCAAGGGAAGAAGATCGCTTATATTGCCAAAAAGCATTTCTTCCAAATGCCAGCCTTCGCTGAATACCTGCATCCCCAGACCACAAGACATCCGTCTCCAAATATTTTGCTGCTACATATCCTCTCTGTAATTGCAAGCAATGAAGATTTTGAGCACTTTCAGCCCTGAGGATGCAATCTTTATATTTATTTGCAACATTATGCAACGATCTGATACTTTCGTTAGGCTTAGCCAAGGAACGCAATTGCTTCATTCGATTCATCTAATAAGACAGCTGTGCTACCTGCAACAGGAAAGATCAAAGTGCTAGTAAGACTATCTGCCAAGATCTCAAAGGTTATGCAAAAATCTTTATGAATAAATAAAAATAGTATCAAATATAAAAAAATTGGCCTAAGGTAACATGAAAAGACAGACAAAACAATAAAACTCATGAAATCAGGGTTACAATCATTTTTAACCCAAATAAAAATAAATAAACAAATAGTGCTCAATAATAACACTCATTTCTTTCTTTCCTTTCTTTTTTTTCTTTTTTCTTTTTTCCTTTTTTATGCTGCAAGAAACAGAACTTTAAATTCTTGAAAACACTTTACTCCTCCATTAGCCATATGTTCTCTCTCTCTGAAACAGAGTAGTATGAGCGAAACATAAGAAAGAGAAAGATAATTTTCCATTGTAATGCAACGAGTGCACAAAGACAGCGAAATACACCAACGATTCGACCATAAAATTAGAGAGCTCCAAACAGCCTTCCAGAATTTTTTTAATAAAAAAAAATAATAAAAAAACGAGAAATGCGTAGAAAATCTTCCGTAAATGAAAAAGAAAAAGAAATACACCTAAAAAGTTTAAATGCTAACCGAAAAAATGATTAAAATATAAAAAAGAGAAAAAAGAGAACAACTAAATTGAAAGGGAAATATGCAAACCTTGAATGAAGCGACTGCTAACCACTGTCAAAGGGGGAAAAAAGAACTTAAAGAAAAAAAGTCTCAGTCTCTCCTCATCCTGTTGTTAAAGAATCAAGAACTCGATGGAGGCTTCGGGAAGTATCCGGAGAAACACAAAATAGTGCAGTCGGTCGGTGATTGGAGAGGAACTTCCGACGAGGAAGTACGGTGTATCGAATTCTCTCCCGGAGGGAGGGAGAGAGAGAGAGAAAGAGGTTTTGACCAAATTTTGACGAACTGAAAATTTCAATTTTATTCTCGACTCTTATTTTAGAGAAAAAATGTACATCGTAACAATACTATTTTCATATAATAATAATAATATTATTATTATTATTATTGTTAAAAATGATGGATTTTTGTCTACAAACCTACAAAGAAAGAGGTTGTTGACGTTAGTAGACTAATCTATTCATTAGTCATTGGTAAGGCATTTCTTTTCTTATCATGACCCAAATTTTTTCTAATACATTATTTAATAAATATAGGATAATTTATAAATAATATTTAGTGCAGCTTAAATAATATTTATTGTCATATAAATTTTATATGAAAGTTTATTGTATTCTTATATAAGGTACTGGATAAATTAAAGTGTATAAACGATGCTATATACATCCGACTAACACTAACCGAGTATTTTTCAATGTCTATGGTTTTAAAATTTTGGTTCACAATCAAGTACAAGCATAGGCGTATGGGAATTTCAAGACTTGCAAAAAGCAGTTGGCCAATAATTTAAAAATAAAAAAAATAGGAATAATATTTTATAAATATTATAGAAGTGGTACTAGACACAAGGAACTAAATCAATGCATCAAACTTATAAAAATAAATTCTATAATACCTAACAAAATTATTAGTAGCTCTCGAGACCTTAAAATCTTCTATTTCATTACCATCAAAGTTTATGTTAAGTACTTGCAAGTAAGAATAGACACAAGACAAGAAGTTTTACATTGGTAGCACTCATGATCATAAGCACTTAAGGACAAAGACCGGTTTAAAATGCGACTGCCTTGCCATGAATTGGGAATGCCTCCCAAGTAGTAATGCATTATGAACTGCTGGAGATTAATGGGATAGCCTCTTTCGAAATGAGATTCAACAAACCCATGATAATCTGCTCGTTTTTGGCCTACCACCAGCCAAACGCCAATGTTGTTTTCAGGGGCCATTATTATGCCTAAGAGAATTCAAGAAATTCAAGGTACCTAGGTAGCTGTTCACGTACTCAAATTTCTCAACCAAAATTTTGGTTGAGTGACAATACTAAAATATTTTTATTAATGTTAACTTAACTTACATGTAAAAAATTAAAAAATTTTTCACATAATTTACATATAAAAAAAAAAGTAAATAAATATATAATACTTATAAAATTTTATTAATTTTTTATTATATTCTTCTAAATAAATATAAAAAAATATAATATCAAATGTTTTATTTTTACCTTTTATTCAAATATTTTTTCTAATTGAATTATTTAAATGTTTTGATTATTATATTACGTCTATTTATAATATTAGTAATTAACACCCTTAATTATTTACGGGTATGTATGACTTAAATATTAAACCAATCATACTTAATAAATTTCTCTTTCTTGGAGAGTACTTCCTACTTCTTAACAATCTCATTTTACACCATTTAAATAGAGAGTGACACCTAGGATCTTTCTTGGTATGCATGTGCCCTATATGGAAGAAGAATGCAACAACACATCAACTTGGATAATTATCCTCTGCTTACCACTTCTGACACTAGTTCATGCTTCTACAAATTAGGAGAATCTAACTTTATACTCTCCTATTTTTGTGGAGCATGTGGTTTCTTTATTTAGTCCATACTCCAAGCCGAGCTATGTCACACATTAACTTAATTCTGTGTTCATGCACTAACAACCTTTGATGTTGTTCGCATCTATTAACTCTTTGTTTGCAACATGTAATCTATTATTGGTGCAAGCCCAGTATAGGCATGTTAAAGAGACCACTTGTTATTGGCTTAAACCCTTAGTCGTATGCTAACTCTTGTGATATTGCACCCATTTCCACAAAACCACTTGTTAGTCAACTTGCCTTTTGCCCACATATCATTGGTATAGACCCTTGCTTATATTCCAACATTGGTTAACTATTAACTAAGTCATACGTATCCCTTAAAAAGTATTAAGGAATTTGCCCACATGGTAAGAGAAGATATGAGAGTTCTTGATCGGTCACACCTTTCTAACAACTTGCACCAACATTGTTGCTACATACTACTACACCAACCAACGCCTTAAATCCCTTCCCAACTTGAAGTTAACGTCACCACTTGTTATCCTAAGGCTCTTATAATGTTACAATAATGTCACTTGCACCCTTGGCTTTTAGTCTTTGACTAATGTCATAACTCATATTTAGCCTCCCTTGGCTTTGTTACTATGTATTTTGCCTTACACATCCACCTTATTTCCTTTGATGTGACCCTTGTACACCAAAGTTATGCTAAGCATTGCTACTAATGCTTGCATTTTTCTAACAAGGGACTCAAGAGGCTAACAAACCACTCCTACTTATTGAAGCTAATGTCCTTGTTGGTAAAGTTGCTCAGCTTTCCCACTTTTGCATCTCCTAACCTCCATTAAACTTGCCTTTTAAGGTAAAATCTATCAAGGCTACTTGCTGCCACTTATAAGTAACATCATCTACATCATCAATATTTTCAAGGTTAAAATCATACCTTGAAGAAAACCCATAAATCATCTCACCTTCATTTGTTATCCTCTATGCCTTACTTTTAGCATTTTACGCTCAATCAAATATTGCTTCCATCAACTCGTATGACCTTTTGACACTTAATGCTTCTTTCCCCAAGATAACTAATTATGTAAAACTAACTTATGGTTTGTGGTGTATTTTTTTGAAGGAGGTTTGGCTAGTACATGGAGATTTGTGCTCTTTGTCACAACACTCTTATTAACAATCACCTTTGCTAACTTAGATTTTTTTGCTCTCAAGGCCACCAAATATTACACAACTCCTTATTCTCAACCCTTGTTGCATTTATAAGGTAAATAACACAATACAAATTTTCTCACCTTTATTGGTGGGAGATAACATCTCACAAGTAATATAACACGATCAATTCTCATTTATGATCAACAAGCCATCTAGATGAGGCATGCTTACACTAAAGATTCCATTCTTAAAATCACATTAAAATCATCTAATGACATTATAGAGAAATCAAGTTTTCTAATCCATTAACTAAAATTTACTTCAACTCTTCTATCCATTCTCATTACATCACATGCTTTTGAGTTTATAACTTTCACCTGATTACCAATTTTTCTCACTTATAGTCCAAGTGATCCTACCACCCATTCAACAATAAAGTTATAGGTTGCACAAGAATTCACCATTGCTAGCAAGTCTTACACCAATCTCAATTTTGACATAAATTAGGTCAAGTTGTGAGACACACTTTACACGCATAGTATTGATCAGTTGTATAGTATTGACTAATGAGGGATTGTTGTCATCTAAACAAGCATCACTTCCACCATCAAGGCACTAAATTTCTCTAACTTTGAACACTCTTTTTCCTGTGTGGACCATTTTACAAATAAAACTCCCAAGAGTCCTCTTTCTTTTTTTTTACCTTTGTCTTTGGGATGCTTGTTACTTAAATAATGAGAGGTGTTGATTCAAAATTCAACCAAAACGTCAACCACAACAAATTCAGAAGACAAGTCCTTTACACCATGTTTCCTTAGCTCAATTTGTGCCTTAGGTTGGAACCTAACATGAAATTAAAGAGCTTATCCTCATTAGACATATTATATATGTCTAGTATCAAGGAGCTAAACTCCTTAACATAATCATGCATCATACCACTATGCTTCAATTTCTTCAACAATTCTCTTATAACCCATGATGTATTGTATGGTTAAAATTGACCCTTCAATTCCTTTTTCAGCATATTACACATCTCAATCTGAGGTCTACCCGCATTAGCATTGTCATTAAGCCTCGTTTGCCACCATAACTTAGCATATTTGGCAAGATACATGTTTGTGAGCTTTCTCCACTTCCAATACATTGGTAGTTTTGAAGTATTAGTTCATATCCCATTAGAAATTTTTGATCACTTTCACATCATGATTGCTTTAAAGATCTTTGGCTTGGGAAATCTCATCTTCCTCAAACCCTTTACCCATTACTAGGTAGATTGTCTACCACCTTCTTGAGGATAACCATATGTTCCACCTCACCAAAAAGAGATACTCAAGTAAAATCAAGACTATCACAATTAGATTGTAAGATATGTATTGATTTTTCTAACTCATCGAACTTTGCTAAAATCAAAAAAGTTTGCTCCTCTTAAACCTCCCTAAGAACCTTTTAGGTTTTATACACTTATTCTCGCCTTACATCAAGACCCAATTCATCAATCATAGGTTGAGTTGCATTTTAATACCAGCTGTCACATGACCAAATTTCTCACCTAAAATTTTGGCCAAGTAATGACACCAAGATATCCTTTAGCACACAAGAAAGTAAGGAATGTTTCACACAATTTGCACAAAAGGAAAGCAAATAGGCATACAACATTTACAAGAACTTTCCTAACTTTTTATTACCTTACTCATAAAAATATACAAAGAAATACAATGTTAAGCACCTAACTTTTGTCTCTCACTCAAGTGTTTCCCCTAATTAAATCACTTAAGTGTTGTGTGTGTGGCTCTTAACTGCTGCGCTATATTTATTTATAAGGATGGTGGTTGATACCACTAATTACTCATAGATATACATAACTTGGCTGTCAGGTCAATCATGCTTAATGAGTTTCCCTTTCTTGAGGAGCACTCCTCATTTCTTAGTAACCTCTTACTACATCATTCAATAAGAGAGTGTTACCTTATCAACTTATCTCCTTGACAGTCCATGTTCCCTTACATGAAAGGAGAATGCAACAACACATCAGCTTAGATAAGCATCCCATGTTTGCCACTAGATTATGCCCTCATAAATTAGGAGAATCTACCTCCATGCTCTCTTCTTTTCATGGTGCATGAGGTTCATTTGCTTGGTCCACACTCTAAGCCTATGTTGAGCCATAACTAGCTATGTCACATGTTGACCTAAGCTTGCACTCATGTGTGAACAACCTTTGATGTTGCTTGCATTTGTGAGCCTTTTTTTACAGCATGTAACCCGTTAATACACACCCAACTCTTGCATGTTAAAGGAATTATATGTTGTTAGCTCGAACCCTTAGCTATATGTTAACTCTTATGGTGTTATAGTCACTTCCACACCTACTTGATAGTCAATTTGCCTTACACCTACGTATCATTAGTCTATACCCTTATCCATGTCTCAATATAGGCTAACTCTTAAGTGAGTCATGTATACCCCTAAAGAGCATTAAGGAATTTGCCCATTAAATAGAAGAAGACATGTGAGTGCTTAATTAGTCATATCCTTTCAATGACTTACACCAATGTCATTACCATATATGCTACCACACTAACTAGTACCACAAATGCCTTCCTAACTTAAAACCAATGCCACCATTTGTTATCCCAAGGCTCCCAGAATGCCATAATAATGTCACTTGTATCCTTGGGTCCAGGTTTTTGACTAATGTCATAGTCTACATTTAGCCTTCCATCATGTTTCCTTTGACATAACCCCTACATGCCAAAACTATGTCAAGCATTGGTATAAGGTGCTACCAATCATTACATTTTCCTATTAAGGGATTTAGGAGGCTAACAGTAATTGTATCGTCTAAATCTGATGTTATATTTAATCCTCACCATAATTACCTGAGTTTTGGTGAAAAAAGCACTCCTTTTTATGTCCTTACAATATTCTCATCTAATGTAATTCGAGTGTAAAAAAGGTTTTTTATTTACTTTGGGAGTAGCTTTAGTCATTTCTGGAACACTGAAGACATTCCAAAATCTTTATGTTTCATCTCCTGCTGCTGATGCCACCATGCAACCATTTGGACTTTGAGACATGAAAAGAACTCTTGAAGTGTGACCAATGAGCTCCACCATTTCCACCATTGATGGATATTTCTATAAAGTGAGCTAACTTTGAGTAAAACTATAGGAGCTAAGTTGTTCCCTCTTATTCTTGTTCCATAGTAGAGCACACACTTGAGAGCCCATGTCTATAGAGTTTAAGCAAGCACCGGTATCAGTATTCTAAAACTTAATGGACTTATCACCTCCTCTTTTAAAAGCTAGCAGATTTCCTTGGAATAGGCACCATACGGGTGCTTGGTGATCCCACTTCCATTGCTACCATCCACGCAAGAAACAATAAAGCAACACAAAAACTAAAGAAAAAAATAATAATAATTGGAAAGTAAAAATACCCCACAAAACAGATACTCACCCATATCAGGAAATTCAACTTGGAACAGAAGAATCAAATTCAGTACTTCAAAAAAGGTTTTTTTTTTTTTAAAAATAAAAAGGAACTCCAAACAGACCAAACAGAGATCAACATTAAATTTGTGAGCAAATCTAGGAACATACGAGAACAACAAGAAATCCATTTTCTGTAAGAAAAACCCCAAATGCTAACTAAAGATTATTTTCTCGGATTTATGATCAAAATTAATCCAGAAAATGAGAATGAGGATGAACAAACTTGAAAGATTCTTTCCTTTTCTTTGGAATTCATTTCCTGAAGATGCTGCTCTTGAAGTGGGAACAGAGGCTGCACCTTCAAGGTTGAAGAAGAGGAAGAATTCATTGATCCCGCTCCCATTGCTACCATCCACGCAAGAAACAATAAAGCAACACAAAAACAAAAGAAAAAGAAAATAATAACAATAATAATTGGAAAGTAAAAATACCCCCACAAAGCAAAAACTCACCCATATCAAGAAATTCAACTCGGAACATAAGAATCAAATTCAGCACTTCAAGAAAAGTTTTTTTTTTTTGAAAAAAAAGGGGAACCCCAGATAGAGATCAACATTAAATTTGTGAGCAAATCCATGAACATATGAGAAAAACAAGAAATCCATTTTCTGTAAGAAAAAACCCCAAATGCTAACTAGAGATTTTTTTTCTCTGATTTATGGTCAAAATTAATCCAGAACATGAGAATGAGGATGAACAAACTTGAAAGATTCTTACTTTGGAATTCCTTTTCTGAAGATGCTGCTCTTGAAGTGGGAACCGAGGCTGCACCTTCAAGGTTGAAGAAGAGGAAGAACTCATTGATCCCGCTTCCATTACTACTAACCACGCAAGAAACCATAAAGCAACACAAAAACAGAAGGAAAAAAAAAAACAACAAAAATTGGAAAGTAAAAATATCTCACAAAACAGAAGCAAAATAAAGAAACAAAGACCTGATAAAAAAAGAGGTTAGAGTACAAGAAACAACCGAAAATATGAAAATAACAAGAAGTAAATAAGGCACAGAAAAGAAAAAAAAAAAACCAGATGAACAGAGACAGAGAGAGAAAGAGAGGCTTTCGGCCACTTCGTCTGTTGATCTTTGGAGAAGAAATTCGATTGAATCTTGAAATGAATTGGTGGGTTTTATAGACTGATTGGCGTGGCAAATGGCAACTAGCAGGGTTTCTTCTGGCTTTCTTTTGAACTAAGAACAAATGGAAAATCAATAAAGAACAGTTGAGTTTTGGGAGAGCGGCAACGGCTACAATTTTTCAAAAGTCGTTGAAAATTGGAATGACCAAAACATCCCTATGATCACAGTATTCTCTGGTTTTACAATGAATAGAAATGATTAGAAGATCCATTCATAATGAATAAAGTCCCGAATTTGAATCTTCCGTAAAATTTTTGTTGGAATTAAATCCTCATATAAACATCAATTATAAAATAAATTCAAGATTTAATTCGTGAATCAATTTAATATATAGTGTGAGGAAAAGATATTTTTTGTGAAACTATGAAGGACCATTTCTTTTTTTTTTTTTCCATTTTAATTAAAAAAAAAAGGTAATCTTTATTTTTTTTTTCTCACGTTGACTAAATTATAATAGTATTATTGGAAATTTGTTGTTATTAGTTCGATTGAAGAATAGCGACATTTGGTATCACGTTAAAATCAATTCATCGTGACTTTAGTTTGTTTCTATGAAAACAATTCATGCGCTAGGATGCCAATTCATAAATATTTTTGTTAAATTTTTATGAATTTTTTCGATATTATCTTATAGCATTTTCAATTTGACATTTTACTCATATACCCTTTTGTTTTACTTCACTCGGGTTCGTGTTTTGGTCAGAAATTGGCCCAACTGTTAAAAATTGTATTTGTTCTAAATGGAATGGGCAGAAACATAAGAATATATATATATATATAAGGCAAATTATTTTGTCTATTTTGGTCATAAACCTTTGCGCAATTTTGCAATGTAGTCCTATGGGTATATGAATTATTTTGACAAGTAAAAACAAAAAAAAAAAAAAAAAAATCAAGAACTACATTTAACAAATATGCAAAGATATATAAAAAAAAATAAACTCAAAAAATTTATTTATTTATCATTTTTTTTCTTTTTTTTGTGTATTGTGTTTTGTTAACTATGATTTTTTTTTTTTTTGAGTTGACTAAATTTCATTCAAAAATAAACTCAACTGAAACAAAAGGTAAAAAGGCATGATACTAAATTGACAAATCAAGAGTGTATGAAAACTATATTAATAAATTCATTAGAACTAATTTTGGGCCGATTCCCTCTGTTTAATAAAAAAAATTTGTAAAATCAAATTATTAAATAACTAGATGTTTTGCAAAGAGCTGATAAAATTATCGCGCCTAGAAATTTGAAGCTTTTCCTTATTATATTTTCTGATGCCTGCTTTTCCTTTTTATTTTATATTATTATTATTATTATGTCCAATTTGCTGATTTTAATTAAAGATAATTTTCCACCAAAGAGTAGAGGGACTTTATCCTATAATGGATTAAAGAGTGTTAATGCACAACCAAATACACACACACTTGATACCCCAACAGGCAATTGCCCGTGTAATGTAATCATGAGTTGGTCCTCCATTTGTCGTGAAGAAGTTCAAAAGGGAAGACAATTGCATTTCAGTTGGCCACTCAAGGACTTAAGACTTCAGTTGGGTGAACCGATTGCTAGCGCAGTCGGCTATGCCTATTAAATGCAACACTTTGCTAATACTACTACCATGAAAAGATATTCCAAGGGCTGGAAAGTAGACAACCCCACTGAATTTCCCGAAGAGCACAATTTTTTTTTTTTAATTTTCTTTTTTCTTTTTCACATGCTAGTGCTACGTAATAAAATAAGTATTCCTCCAACCACAAATACACTGACTAAGCAGTATGTGCTGATTCTGCTAATTTAAACAGAAGAAGTAACGGTGAATACACCAACATCAGCAAAGCTAAAAAGGACGCCACCCTTTTTTACAACCTACCCTTGGTTGGCTGCTGCCAATACGTAACTTTTGAGAATGAGGCAAGTAAGTTGCCATCTGGCCGGCCACCTTGTAATCAAGTGAACTGTCGTCTCATATATGTATCTTCATGCACAAAGACAGGATCCAGAGTGTTCTGTGGGGGAAATTGTGGTTGTCCCATGGCTATGCCACCTTGATTATGAACAGGAGGATTGGCACTTGAGTTGTTACCGTTGATCTTTGCAGCGTTTGATGTGAAGTAATATAGAATTCCGAGGGTGACACTTGCGAAGGCCAAAACAGCACCACCAGCAAAGACTCCAGGTTTTACGACGTAGCAGTAGTAATTGCCGAAGTACATACTCTCTTGACCATGTTGATCATTGAGTGCAGCTCCCGTTAACAGCAACAGAAATGCTATAACAAATGTGAACCTGCCCATGGCCAATATGCGAGTAGTTAGCAGCTAAAAGGGAAAATAAGGGTCAGGTTTAAGTGTGCCCCATCAAGTGTAAAATGTTTGTGTTCACCAAATTCCTTCAACAAGATATTCATCTTAGCATCCACAAAAATGAATAGCAGAAGATTAGTATCATAACTGCATTTCAAATTTTCTTCAACTACTGTTTGCATTAAACTGCAGCAACTAAAGCCTCAAGATTCCAACAACAGACATCCTTTCACTTTTACTGCTTTCCCACCACCAAGGCCCCCAAAAACAACAGATCCATTATTTTGCAGTTCCCAGCTATATTTGTAGGCCAAACCCATGCTTCATTAGGAAATACTACACTAGCTTTGCTATGGGGTTAGGTGTATCGCTATCCAATTTATGAGTTCCACATGATAACTTGTACGATTAGATGCTTTGATATAGAACTTTAATTACATCTCACTGCTCTAGATGTTAGAATTTCATGTTCTTCTGCAACACAAGACCTTGTACCTACTTTAATTGGTTTCATGTGATTTAACCTTATGTTCTGTGTTCTAATGATTTTCACACCTAAGGCTAAGTAATCCCATATTTAGCAGTTTCTTGTGGTAAGGCACAAGAAAGCAAAATCAATTAAAACCATATCAACTGTGATTGCCAGACAATGAATCTTCGAATATCTCCAACCTAATACTTTGGCAAGATAAATGCCTACACCCAACTATTCCATTGAATGGAAAGTACGAGGAAAAATAACAAGGCATAAAAGCCAAAGAGATGACTTCTCAAATGTTTCGCTGTCTTGCAAGATGGTAAAGGGGAAGACCACTTCAGTTTAATTTATGTGCCATTAAACAAAACATAGTCCTTTAGGCCAAAGCAAAATATATAACCCCTAAATCTCTGTATATACTTCCAATGTGTTTTTTCTTCCGCCTCAAAGGGGAAGAAAAATTCCTCTCAGTAACCCTTCTCACTTCTAGGCCAATGGAGAGAGACATTCCTTTCTGCACTTTTCCTCTCGCTTACAAACTGAAAAGCATCTCCACAATATCATGTGGAGCAGTAGTACCAGCTATTTTGCCCTTTGTCCCACTAAACAGAAACTCAATTTGTCACGTTCTTTGTCTATTTAATAGAGATTCTAGCATTATGGGGCAGAAAGCAAAATATTGCTTTTACCCTCCAAATCTATTATGTTAGCGAACTACATAAGCAACATCCTAATGTCACTTCTACTTCATCACCGGTATTCTTGCTTATTCAACACAATTGAATTTACCATAGTGAAACGTATATATACCTGATCTAGTCAAATGATGCCTCAGAAACAAAGGTCCTTGTATGGCATGCAACTAGTGGGCCAAGAGTTTCAGCACAAAATGTCCAATAGGTAAGGGATGATGGAGAAAAAAATCCCAGTTCAATTTGGGCCCTGGGATAAGCAATATGCACCCACCCAGCATTAACTGGATTCTCTTGTTTACTAAACTTTGGTTCTTCTAGTTTTGTCATAAAACCTCAAGTGTTGTGAGTGCTTCACTTCAAATGAATTTCTATTCTACTGTCATGAATATAGATAAGTTTTTTTAACTAAATGGGCATTGAGGATTACCAGGAAACAAAAAAGCAAACCAATGCTATCCTCCAATTTGAGTTTGAAGGATCAAGGCCTCTTCTACAACAAATACAACCAGTTGCCACATTAATAATAATATGAGCTATCAAAAGAGCCACAGCCGCAGTTAAACCAAGACCTAGTGCTGGACTCCGAGGGTATGCACATTGAGTAGCAGTCATGAATTGAACCTCAGAACCCTGCAGCATTGAAAGGAGAAAAACAAAGGGTAAGACATATCGGTGACACAATAAGCTATTTCATAGCTTCAGTGCCTTTAGACAACAAGATGAATGACTATTGACATAAGGGAATCAATTAAGAAAAGGGTGCCCCAATACACGAGGCTCCTACACCATAAAGTCTAGGAAATGGACAAAGAACAAAATACATTTTCTCCACGAGGTCAAATATGGGATGTATGGTTGTGCTATTAAGGCTCAGTTTGGAGATTTAGCCATTTAGCCACACGCCAGTAAACCTTTGTAAAGTGGCTCATCCCCTCCATGATTCAGGTTGCTTCAATCACGGCCTTTGTCTTCATGCAAGTTACCAATACAAGTGCATTCAAAATAACTGAAAAAAATGGAAAGGGGGAAATTTTTTTCTCACCCAAAACTTACTCATAGTGTGGTCTCTACCAAATAAGACATTTAAATGACAAGTCTAAAACCAAAAAGCAACCCTGAGACTCCTCTCACAAAAATTTACAGTTCCTGGTATTGCTCTCTAATTGGATTTCCTGTCATATTAATCTAATAATCAGGGGACTATAACATTAACTTTGTAGTGCATAGGGGACTATTATTAGTTGCTACAAAGAAATAGGCATAAAATGGAGGCAATGATATATTTCTCAAACCCAAGCCAAAAAAAATCCTCTATCTAAGGGAGGCATAAGTGGCCTAATGTAAAAGAAGCAGAGTTGCAGACCCTTTTAGTCTCTAAGGAAGAAGGAAAGAAAGATTATCTTATATCCCCCATTTTCTATCTTCCCCAAGGGCGCAACTTTATTATTTTATTCTTTTTTTTTTTTTCAAAAAAAATCATAAAAAAACACTGAAAAGTAATATCTTTGGAGAGTTTTTCTCACCACCAAAAGAGAAGTTTAGTGCAAAACAAAGGGATCCAAAAGCTAAAATCTTCAAATGAAAAGAAAATATGAAGTTACCTTAATTCTAGTGGCCTCAGCGCCAAAACCAGTGGCTGCTGACAACAGCCCCAAGAAACCCACAACGCTGCACAACACTAAGACCTTCCTCTCCATCTCTCTCCTCCTGTACAGGGGTTTCTCTTTTATCTTCTGAAGACTTGCCTCCTCTTTTGCACGAGGAAGACGAAACTCCCCTCTTTTTCAACTTTTGGTTTGACACTGTCCCAAGAAGAAACTTACTTTAATGTCTTTTTCTCTCTCTCTTTTTTTTTTATATAAAAAAAAAAAAAACTTATTTTTATGTTTGGTGAAAACGACATGTATTTCCGTCCAACATAATAATAACGTATAAATAAATAAATAGAACTAATTCTAGTGGAAAGGAAGGCTGATTCTGGCAAGCTAATTCTATCGATTGTGTTCTTTGATTAACTTTACCCTGATGTCAAGGTCAACATTCAATTATTTGCTGATAAAACATTGACATATTATTTTTATTATTATTATTTTTTATAAAAAAATAAAATTAAATCAACATAATAATAATAATAATAATAACAATAATACCTCCCAAATAATTTAAATGGAATGCTTGAGGGACACTATTAACTAAAAATACTCCATGACTTCGTTTTTTTTCCATATATTCCAGTCATTAGACTAAATGGATATCATAGTCATGGAATGCGATTCAGCAGCTCAAACAATGCTGAAAGAGGAATATTTTGTAAGAGCATTTGCAATGGCAAGTGCAGTTGCATATTAATTAGATTAATTCTGGAAATATAAAATATTTAAAGATGTGTTCTGAACTCTAATTAATATTTTTTTTTCGGAACATTTATGAAAATATATCTGTAAAATACATGTTATTTTAATTTTAAAAATATGATTTTTTTTAAAAAAAATATTTTATAAATATATTAATTATTATATTAAAAATAAATTATTATTGTATTATTTTTTATTTAAAAATAAACAATAAAAAAAAATTCTAACCTAGTCTAAACTAAAAACGAAAATACATAAATTATTGTCAGACGATGACCCCCGCACCGATGTAATGCAATTTTGTCTCTGTAAAATTTATAGATTCACGAGCCCATGATGCTAAATTTTTAGTTTGTTTATTTATTTATTTATTGATTTATTTTTTCATCCTTACATAAAATTCGAGCAAAACCCAACAAAAACCCAACAAAAGATCCAAGATTTCTGCTATCCTCGGTCCAAAATATCATCTCTTTTCTGTCTGTCTGTCTCTCTCTCTATTTCTCCGTGTGTAGCGAGACGCAACGAATTCAACTTACGTTCATGATAAAAGGCTAAGCGGAAAAAGCCCTTCCGGGAGGAGGTGAGAGAAGCCATGGCGTGCACGGGCCACGGTGGAGTGCCGGCCTTAGCCTTGGTAACATCCCCTTCCAATTCTAAGGTATCCAATAATACCAAAACCATCTCTCTATCCCGCCCTTCTCATCACTCTCTGTCTGCTACTGCTTCTGCTTCTGCTTCTGCTACTACTGCTGATAATGAACAGCAAATGAATCATAGTAAAGCTACCACCAATCATAATAATAATAATAATAATAATAATTCTTTTAGCTATAGCAGGGCTTCACCTGCAGTGAGATGGCCCCACCTAAGACTGACAGACATTCACTCTTCACCCAATACACAATTCACCTTTTCTTCTCCTCCCCCATTGACCCATTTAGTAGAAGAAGAACAAGAAGTCAATCAAATCATCAATGATTCTGATTCTGTGGAGAAAGATTCTTCTTTGGTGGAAAGAAATGATGGGGATGATGAGGGAAGGGAAAAGCTGGGGAGACCGAGTAGGACTAAGGTTAAGAAAATGAGCAAATTGGCACTCATTAGGGCCAAAGATTGGAGAGAGAGGGTAAAATTTTACACTGATAGAATCTTGGGATTGAAAGAAGACCAGTTTGTGGCTGGCATATTAGATGAGCGCAAGGTTCAGATGACACCAACTGATTTTTGCTTTGTGGTGAAGTGGGTTGGCAAGGTGAGCTGGCAGCGTGCTTTGGAGGTCTACGAGTGGTTGAATTTGCGTCACTGGTATTCCCCTAGTGCCCGGATGCTTTCCACAATATTATCAGTATTGGGGAAAGCTAATCAGGAGTCCTTGGCTGTGGAAATATTCACCAGGGCAGAGCCTTCCATTGGTGATAGTGTGCAAGTCTACAATGCAATGATGGGCGTGTACGCAAGGACTGGTAAATTCAATATGGTTCAACAACTGCTTGATTTGATGCGTGAGCGATGTGAGCCAGACCTTGTTAGTTTCAATACTTTGATAAATGCTCGAATGAAGGCAAATGCAATGACACCTAATTTAGCTATTGAGCTTTTACGTGAGGTGAGGAGATCAAGGCTTAGACCAGATATAATCACCTATAACACTCTTATCAGTGCTTGTTCACGTAAATCAGATTTGGAGGAGGCCAAGAAGGTTTTTGCTGATATGGAGATGCATCGTTGTCAACCTGACCTGTGGACTTACAATTCAATGATCTCAGTTTATGGAAGATGTGGACTTTCAGGCAAAGCAGAGTGGCTTTTTAAGGAATTAGAGTCCAAAGGTTTCTTTCCAGATGCAGTGACATATAACTCATTGTTGTATGCTTTTGCAAAAGAAGGTAATGTGGACAAGGTGAAAGAAATTTGGGAGGTAATGATCAGAATGGGGTTTGGGAAAGATGAGATGACCTATAATACAATTATCCACATGTATGGAAAGCAAGGTCAGCATGATCTAGTGTTACATCTTTACCAAGAAATGAAGTCATCTGGTCGGAATCCTGATGCTGTTACTTACACTGTTCTAATTGATTCACTTGGGAAAGCAAATATGATAGCAGAGGCTGCTAGTGTGATGTCAGAGATGTTGAATGCAGGAGTTAAACCAACCCTGAGAACTTATAGTGCTCTAATATGTGCATATGCAAAGGCTGGGAGACCTGCTGAGGCTGAGGAAACTTTCAATTGCATGCTTAGGTCTGGTATAACACCAGATCAGCTAGCATATTCGGTTATGTTGGATATATTTCTAAGGTTTAACGAGTTAAAAAAAGCAATGAAGATGTACAGGGAAATGGTTTGCAATGGTATCATGCCAGATCTTGCCCTCTATGAAGGAATGCTTCGAACTCTGAAGAGGGAGTGCAAAATGGAAGATATCAGAAGAGTAGTCAGAGACATGCAAGAACTATTCAATATGAAACCACAGACAATTTCTTCTATGCTTGTCAAGGCTGAATGCTATGATGATGCCACAAAAATTCTCAGAGTGGCCATTGGCAACAACAATGATATTGAATGGGAGAATTTGCTATCTATTCTGAGTTCATACAGTTCCTCTGGGAGGCACTCTGAAGCACTTGAATTGCTTGAAATCTTAAAACAGCATACTCCCAGAACAAATCCTTTTATATCAGAAGCCTTGGTTGTCATGCTTTGCCAGGCTCAGCTCTTAGATACTGCTCTAGAAGAATACAGTAATATTAGGCAATTTGGACCATTTACTGTGAGTTCTACCATGTATGAATCCTTGATTCAATGCTGTGTAGAAAATGAACTCATCACTGAAGCTTCTCAGATTTTCTGTGACATGAGATTCTGTGGTGTTGAACCTTCTGAATCTTTATACCAAACAATGGTGGTTTTGTATTGCAAGATGGAGTTCCCCGAAATGGCCCATCACCTGATTGATCTGGCCTTAACTAAAGGCAAACTAGTGGATAATGTAACCATTTATGTTGATGTGATTGAAGCATATGGGAAATTGAAGCTATGGCAAAAAGCAGAAAGCATGGTGGGTAACCTTAGGCAAAGATGTACCACTGTAGACAGGAAAGTTTGGAATGCCTTAATACAAGCTTATGCTGCAAGTGGCTGTTATGAGCGTGCCAGGGCCGTGTTCAATAGAATGATGAGAGATGGTCCTTCCCCAACTGTAGATTCCATTAACAGTCTTTTGCAAGCTTTAATTGTGGATGGAAGATTGGATGAGCTTTATGTGGTAATCCAGGAATTGCAAGATATGGGTTTCAAAATAAGCAAAAGTTCTATTATTTTGATGCTTGATGCATTTGCACGGGCTGGAAACATATTTGAAGTAAGGAAGATATATCATGGCATGAAGGCTGCAGGCTATTTTCCCACCATGCATCTTTACAGGACAATGATTGTGTTGTTATGCAGGGCAAAACGAGTAAGGGATGTTGAAGCCATGGTTTTGGAGATGGAAGAAGCAGGATTCAAACCTGATCTTTCAATATGGAATTCTATGCTCAGGTTATATACTGGAATTAATGATTTTAGGAAGGCAACTCAAATTTACCAGCAGATTAAGGAACATGGACTTGAGCCAGATGAGGACACTTACAATACATTAATTATAATGTACTGCAGAGATTGGAGACCAGAAGAAGGTTTATTGCTGATGCATCAAATGAGAAGGGCGGGATTGGAACCTAAATTGGATACCTATAAGAGTTTGATTTCAGCTTTTGGTAAGCAGCAGCTGGTGCCACAAGCAGAGGAACTTTTTGAAGAGTTATTGTCAAAAGGATGCAAGTTGGATCGTTCCTTTTATCATATAATGATGAAAATATTTAGAAATTCTGGAAGCCATTCCAAAGCTGAAAAGATATTAAGTGTGATGAGAGATGCAGGTGTGGAACCCACTTTTGCCACAATGCACTTGCTCATGACCTCTTATGGCTGCTCTGGGCAGCCTCAGGAAGCTGAAAAGGTTCTCACCAATTTGAAAGAAACAGGTTTAAATCTCTGTACATTGCCATACTGCTCTGTCATTGATGCTTATATGAGAAATGGAGATTACAATGTTGGAATTCAGAAACTTATGGAGATGAAGAAAGAAGGTCTGGAGCCAGATCACAGAATATGGACATGCTTTATTAGGGCAGCAAGCCTGTCGCAGAAGAGTTGTGAAGCTATTGTTCTTCTAAAAGCTCTTCAAGATGCTGGATTTAACCTTCCAATCAGGTGTTTTTTCACTGCAAAGTTTTAGTTAACTGCTGTACAGGATGTTTTACTAGGGCTACAAGATTACATTTGGTGTGGTCTAATCGATTCTTGTTTTGCAGGCTTTTAACAGAAAACTCAGTATTTCTTGTTTCAGAGGTGGATCATTGTCTTGAGATGCTAGAAAGCATGGAAGACGATGCAGCTTTCAACTTTGTTAATGCCTTGGAGAATTTGTTGTGGGCTTTTGAACTTCGAGCTACTGCTTCTTGGCTTTTCCAATTAGCTGTCAAGAGGGGCATATATAGCCAAGATGTGTTTAGGTAGTTGCTAATAACATAAATTAAATGGAAGATCTTAAGTGGAACAAATGAATTTGTTGAAAACTGAACAAAAAGGGTATTCTTGATATAGTAACACTTCTGTAGATGCCAATTTGATCGCAATTGGTCTAACAATGATATTGTGAAAGGAGTTGATTCAAATTACATATTAGTGGTGTTATGTACCATTTGCTAATCCTTACATTTTGAATTGCAGGGTAGCTGAAAAGGACTGGGGTGCTGATTTTAGAAAGTTGTCAGGTGGAGCTGCTCTTGTTGGCCTGACTTTATGGCTTGATCTCATGCAGGCAAGTCTTTGTATGCCCATTTCAGTAAAATTCTTTCAGAAAAGTCCATGATATTCTAGATGGCTGTTGCATTCACATTTACTTCTGCAGTAGTTACTGTGGATGCAGGCTTATAGGTTTTACAGTTTCTAATACAGACCTTGAATCTGGACCATAAATCCTTCTTTCCTGTAGTTATAGGACCAGAGATGGCAAGTGCTGACCCAACCCATGCTATTGAGCACTAAATTTAACCCCTTAAATCTAATTAACCAACTTGCTGTACTATTCAAAGGCAGATCCAGATGTGAAGGTGCTGAAAGTCTAATCTCCTTATATAATCCACATCTAGGTATCTGCATTTCTACGTCATTATTATATCTTTCTTTTTGAAAATTTTATGTACACTTAAATATTTCTTGTTTTAGGTATGCACAGACACGCGTGGACTATTTTGGTGTTTTCTGGGCTTGTATAGAAAAGATAATATATTTTCAATTCTGGACTTGAGCTTGTTGGCAGATCTTTACTTTTTAACATATGACGTAGATTCATATCTGCCATCGACTAGATAAAACTGTGCTTTCCTTGTGAATGTTTGCATAGCCTTTTCATTCATAGAGACAAGGGCTGTTAAACTGATGAGGCATTTTTGGCAGAACCATCTTTTGCACCTATGCATGATATGCCTTTTTGATATGCAGGACGCATCCTTACAGGGTAATCCAGAGTCTCCAAAATCAGTTGTTTTGATAACAGGGACAGCTGAATACAATATGGTTTCCCTAAGCAGCACGGTGAAGGCATGCCTCTGGGAGATGGGCTCCCCATTTTTCCCCTGTAAAACACGGAGCGGGGTCCTTGTGGCTAAAGCACATTCCCTCAGAATGTGGTTAAAGGACTCCCCTTTCTGCTTGGACCTTGAGTTGAAAAATGCCACATGCCTTCCTGAATCAAACTCAATGCAGCTTGTTGATGGGTGTTTCATAAGACGTGGCCTTGTTCCTGCATTTAAGGAGATAACTGAGAAACTAGGAATTGTGCGGCCAAAGAAATTTTCTAAATTTGCTTTGCTGCCAGATGAAAAAAGAGAAAAAGCCATCCTAGATCATATAGAAGGTGGAAAACAAAGGTGGAAAAAGATTAAAAGTAGAGCAGAGCTTAAGAAGAAAAGGATTATCAACAAGCTGAAAAGGAGAAAATTCATTCAGAAAATGCGGGCTATGGCGACTGAGCAACTTGAAGTAAATCATCAAACCGTGAAATAAATTGGCTGTGGAGAAAACTAGCTCTATTGAAATGAAATTTAATGATTTAAATTAGTTTCCTGTGCTTTTGAGTGCCTGAAATAGTGCCATGTAATATGTTGCCTGTCTAAATATTCCACCAAATGAGCAGCACGCAAAGTGATAGAAAACCTGCATTGCAATTCTTTCTTATACATACAAATAAGCAGGAAGTGGGACAAGGGCAGTGGTAATTTCTCCAGTGCCTGGTCCACTGGAAGGGCTTCCTGTTCCTGATAGCCTCTTTTAGTTTGCATCACGACAAGCGAGTGATGGTTTAGTAGAACGGCAGAGCAATGGCATTGTGTATTGAGATCGGGTTAATCATCATCCCACTTGTTGAATAGGCCTCTGCAATTGCAATCCTCGTCCTCTATCACCCCTAATATAATGCTTCCTAGTCATTTCTCCACTGGTACCTCTTCTTTTCTCGCTTCTTTTTTTCTTCCCTGTTTAGGACCAGGAAAAATAGAGGAGACTGTAGTTCAGTTTCTGCTGCTTTCATTCCCATTAAGACCCAAGGAATGATAGAAAATTAAATGAGATTTTG
Source organism: Rhizophora mangle (assembly GCA_037832345.1). Lineage (NCBI taxonomy): Eukaryota > Viridiplantae > Streptophyta > Magnoliopsida > Malpighiales > Rhizophoraceae > Rhizophora > Rhizophora mangle. The sequence continues at coordinate 1,755,394 of JBAPLJ010000592.1, read as the reverse complement.
CGGGCTTGAGTCTTTTTATGCGTAGAAATTGTAATTTCCTCACTCCGTCTGAATTTGCTATGAAATCTCTCCTTTTGCAAAACTCGATGCTTTTCCTGTTCTTAGATTTGGCCATTGGCAGGCAGCCTACACATGTAATTTGTGTGGTTTCTTCTGAAGAAAATTTTTGAAGTTAAATCTGTTTGGACCGTCGAAGCCTGATGCAAGTCTTTTTCATTGAACTTGTTCTCTGAGAATCACGTCTTTTCACTTTTCCAAAGCTTCTACTGTCACGGTTGTATTGTTCACGGGGTTGTGTCTGTATGACAATCTGAACATGCGTAATGGGCATGGGAATGTGCAGAGTCAGGCATGTTCTAGTCATCAAATACTTTCAGCAGCAATCAGTCATCATCCTTTATGCTACAACAGAGTTCTTAAAACATATCTTCAGTATCTATACCCCAGTGAGCACCAAATGTAAACTACTTACATAAGCAATGTTTTTGTGCACACGAGAACTGCAGAACCTTGTTTGCAAAGGTCATCTTATCAGAAAAGCACATAATTCGCGATCAACATTAAAATGACCCGCTGTAAGTGGCCTCCGCCTAAACTATGGATCTCATGTCTGTAGTAGCTCAGAATGAGATGAGATCATCTTTTGAAGACTGCTGCTTCTTGGGGTCATGCACACCTTCAGATGTACCCCCCACCTATCATTTCATCCATGTCATCATTCCTTCCACCATGGGTTACACCTTGTGAAGCTGCTGGCTTCCTAATCAAGGCAACTTCTTTTGGATGGCAGGCGGATGCATCAGGCTCAACAACTACTGGAATCATGGCAGGTTCTGGTTCAGAAGGAGACACTGATGGCTTTTTCATAATGGGAGCACATTAAGATAAGATGATCATGATTAAATGACTCGCTTTTTTGTTTTTGCAACATGCAACGCTATTCTAGTGAGAACAAGAGTCAGATTTCATTGTCATAGAGGACATCTACAAAGAGCACGGGATGCCCTAAAAGGACACAAGGGTAAAACGACTTTCGATAAAAACTGCCTAAGGTCGACTCAGCTACACAGCATAATTAAGAACTTGGAAATCTATAAACCCAACAAACCAAAATCCATGGTTGCCCAAAACTAAAATCTCATCTCCACCTCATCTTTCCCATCACTTAGACTGACAACAGAGAAGAGAAAGATCACATTTTCCTTCATTTTTTCCCTCAATTTCACAGCACAAAAAGGTAGTTAAAACATTGAAGATAGTAAGTAAGAAGTAATTCTATAAGACCCCTCAAAGCCTAAATCCTACATCTTCAAAAATTTACCCTCTAAAGTAGTCAAAAACTCAGAAACTAAGTCCAAATAACCAAAACAAGCAGTACCCACCTCTCCATCTTGGTCAATTCTAGTCCTTTAACATCACATTAACAACCAAAACAACCCAACAAGAGAGATTAAAAAAAAAAAAAAAAAATTCAAAGCTTCTATATTTCCTTTGCTTACACATTGTAAACGAACCAAATCATCAGATCAGATAACACAGAATAGCACAGAAGGGGAAAATAACCATAATTAATTAACCAAAATTGTCTCTTTAAATAAATCAAAGATTGGATTAAGAAAAAAAGGAAAGAAAAGACAGCAATTTTCTCTTCTTCTTCTTCTTCTTTCTCATTAAAATTTTCTTTGGATTTACCTCGTAAAGTAAAACAGAGTCAAACAGGCTTGAGTTTGTTGGAATTGAAGTCCGTACTTCCGACGTTTCCGTTGAAGTTTCTGTCTCCTCACAAAGGTTTTATTTATTTATTTGAATATTTTGAAAATAATTACACTGCATTATATTTCCATATTTTTTTTAGATTAAATTAGTTTTATGTTGGACTTCTTAAAAAAATAATTGATAATTTATAATTTAGATTCTTCACTTACAATAAAATAATTTCGTCATTGTTTGATAATTTAATTAAATAATTCATAAATAAAACAAAATAATTAAAATTTTAACATCCAACTATCTAATAAAATAATGCTAAATTTATACTATCAAGTAGAATTTTAAAATATTTTCTGAAATTTTTTTTTGATAAATCTTTTATGATTAAAACATAACAAGATTTCTTCAAATGTATCAAAATTTTATAAAAAATAATTAATCCCAAAAAGGTAAACAAATAATTCTTAATATCTCCTTTTAAACAAAAAAAAAAAAAACTGCATCGATTTTTTCTTGTCGCCTAAATAAGGGACTTAATAAGTGAATTTAAAATGGACCAAAAAAGAGTGAATCTAAAATAATAATACAAAATATTTTTAAATCCATTATTTCTCTCAAACTACTTAAGAAACAAATAAGAATAATTGAAAAATTTAATAATGTGAACATAATAGAAATATTTTTGGTCATCTAAATTCAAATATAACAGTAGGCAGATCACAGCCTTTTTCTGCAAGCTTATTTGGACTGAAGATGGCATCGATTCTATCTTTATTGGAATGCATTTACAGTGATATAAGCCTCTGTGCATACTGGGTTTAATGGCGTTTTACTTTTGCCCGTGGGCCTAAACATAGGTTCACCGAATCCTCCTCGCGGGTTTGGATTGGTGGGTTTGGCGGGATGGCTGAGTGCCATCTTAGTTGGGCCAGGCTGCCTTGCTTTTGGGTTAATGCATTGTGTTTCGTTGCCCTGCTTGCGTCTTTCTTAGAGTTCATAAGCTGGCTGAAGCTAACGACACTACTACTCTAGTTTGCAGATACACTTTGAAGATTTCAAAATGGTAAAGCATCTGCCTGTGACCTCTTTCTGCTGTCTCTGTCTCTGAGAATAGAAAGAGAAGTTGAAAGGTCTAATCTTATTTTCTTGTTAGTATAGAGAAAGGTGCTAGTGTTTAGATTTTAGGATGCTTTATCAAAAGCAGCTTTGACAACATTCTTGCTTGCATTAGGATGGGAAGCACACAACCAAAGAGATACTTCACCCAACCTGACCTTCCCAACTCAATCCGCCAGCCAAAAAGCAAATTGCAGGCTACACTGGCAACGAGGTCAACTGAAGTAATTGTTTGTTTTCTTCCAATTGTATAACATCTTATATCATTAGTTATATAATATGAATTTATAATAATTTAAAATTTGTAACTACGTATTTGACAAATAAGAATATAAAGAGAGGAGAAAGTAGACCAATTTTTGGAAGCTTATAATCTCTCTTGAACTCTTGTTTTTTAATTTAATATTTTTTTTCCGAGTATTTTGTTTATCTCCTTATATAATGTTGAAGTTTTAAATTTTCTTACAAAGTTTTCACATGACATATCCATCTATATCTTCTAATTGTAATGTTTTTTTTTAAAAAAAAAAAAAACATATTTTTAATGCTAAAATTGCCCGTACATATCGTCTAATCCATAGTTAGGTATTAGAGCCACCATGTCTGAAACATGGTATTTACATATACTCATGGGATGTATGGGAGGCTCTTCACAATTTTACCCTCTTCTTCACTGGAAAAAAATTGTTCAATTTACTACAATGGTAACTCTTTCAATCCATGGGAATCTCCTAATCACAATGGTAACTTGGATTTGATGGTCTCAAGTAGAGTAAATGGCAAATGTCTTGATATATAGCCGAAAGGGACATGGCAAATTGAGTGAATTCCTGAACAGGCAAATTCACCAGGGAGTTGAACTCCCTATATTTGGTTGCATTTGTTAAATGATCTTCTCTCTAAAACACGGGAGTGTCACGTTGGACGTTGTCTTTCTCCCAATTATTTACGGGATGTCCCACTTCCTGTAAAGGGCTTGGAAGTCTACCTACCATTCATTTATTTCATATTCTCTTCTTTCCTGTAACCTGAGGTTCCTAAAATTCGCCCTGGCCTATCCCCCATCACCATCCTCCTCAGCGATCAGGATCCGGCGGCCGTCAATGGCCTTGGCGGGGTCACCGAGGCAAACGGGGGTGGCTAATTTGGGGCTGATTGTAGTTGGGATATTGGCTATGGCACAACTTAGTTTGGAGCTGAGGTTGAGCCATCCCACGCATGGAGTAGTGGATGCAGTGAATGAGATAGGAGGGCCATATTTTGGACTGGTCATGGCTTACTCTACGGAGGAAAGAGCACTTGAGGACTCTGGTTTCTTCGTTCCTAGCTCTGAGATCCCATGGGTAGACTTGGCTGGTACTCTGAATCTCTCTCTCTCTCTCTCTCGTTGTGATTTTTTTTTTTTAATTAACTCAGAACGGGAAATGATTAAGATACCTTCCAATCCAATATATTTGTTTATTTGCATAACGTCAAAACAAACATACTTGGAACTTGGAATACCATATGAGTAAAGTTTAATTAGGTTGGGCTGGCTAAAGCTACAAAGTTGGGCTGGACTGCATATGTCATAGTTATTGCCGATAAGTTTAGAGAGTATAACACCATTAGTACATGTTCTAATAATTTTAAATTTAATGTCTATAATTTCTATAAACTTAAAAAAAAATAATAATAGAATATGAGAAATTAATAAGGAAATGGGTTGTTATACAACGTGCATTATCAAAATATTGTGTTGGGCAAAAGCGCAACTAATAACGGTGTGGGTTGCATCAATTCTTTTTACAAAATAAATATATAAAAAAAAAAGATAATTAAGAAAAAGATATAAATGTATTGCCAGACAAAATAAAAGGATATACCATTAGATATATTCGGATATAGAGCATGTGGGAAAAAAAGGAAACAGAGAGAGAGAGAGAAACTATAGAAGAATTGTTCAAATAAGCCTAAATTCCAACATCCCACGCTATATGTTTTTATGTGTGCAAGTTTTAACTTTATACACACTCTGAAAACGATTGCCTTCCCTGCCTAAGACAAAATATCAATCACCATTTCAAAATGTCGCAAAATACTAAAGTTTTTTCCCAAGGAAAACACAACGGAAACAGCCTTTTAGTCGTTCCTTGAACAGGAATGCCAAGCAAGATATTTATGTCTCTTAGTTATTACAATGAATAAGAAAAAAAAAAATGCTCAAAATTCAATCGGTAAATTGTGGATGGACTTGTTGACTATACTTCAAGAATTAAGAGCGCCTTCTTTAGTTCACTTCCACAAAATGTGATATTTTCTTCTCGCAATGGTTAAATATGATGTTTGGCTTCTTAATCAGGAAGAAGATTCCACATTGGAAAGGTTCGTGGCATGGATGTCATCTACGTAATGACAGGGGAGCAAATTGTGAGATTCTTACCATCCTTTACATACTTACACACTCACGCTCTGCTTCCTTCAGCAATTTAATGAAACAAACACACATACATTGATGCGTGTAAACCAAAAGTGCATTTCTTTTATTTACACGGATTGCTTCGATGTCTTTGGGGGTATGCACACAGTTGAATGCAGGCATAACAGTTCAAATCCTTCTTGACAACTTTGCTATTAGAGGAATTGTTCATTATGGAACCGCAGGAAGCGCTAACGATTCCTTGTCCCTTGGTGATGTTAGTGTGCCAAATTACGTTGCCTTCACAAGTTCCTGGAAATGGCAGGTAGAAGGTTTAACCTGTTGTGCAGCCTAAAATATGGAAAACAAATAGCTATAGAAGTGCAAGCACGATGTTGGTTTTTCCTTTACTTACTTTCCGTTTCAGGAGTTCAAGGAGGAGAGAGGGCAATTACAAGAACTGAAATTTGGGACCTTCAATTTTCCCGTCATCGGAGAGAACCTGTTGGCAAAGGTAGAATTCACCCCAACTCAGCTTTATTCTGAGGGGAATGTCAAGAAAGAGATATTTTGGATTCCAGTGGACTCAATGTGGTTCAACATTGCTGCTCAACTTCAGGTTTGTTACCTCATTTTTCTGGATTCCAGAGGAGGCTTGGATGCTCCTCTTCTGATATTATCATATCATGTGCTTGCTGAACTGTGTATTATTGTAATTTGCTGCAGGATTTAGATCTGCAGCAATGCATAAATGAAACATATTGCCTATCTGAAACACCAAAAGTTGTCTATGGATTGAGGGCTTCCACTGCTGATATATTCCTTAAGAATGCTGCATATAGGGAATTTCTTTTCAAGGAACTAAGGGTCTCAACAGTGGATGAAGAGAGTGCTGCTATAGTAATGGTTAGTTAACAAAATTGGGACCGTAATTAATTTACTAATCATCTTCAATTGACCTTTGTTGAAGTCAGAATTAACAGCAAGTGTTGTTGATGTGATGCAGACTTCTTTGACAAATGGGGCGCCCTCTATTGTGTTTCGCGGTATATCAGATATGGCTGGTGGAGGGGGGAAACTCTCAGACACAAGCACGAGTTATTTGGCTTCTCTGAATGCTCTTAGTGTAGCAATTAAGTTTATGGAATTGATTGGCAAGGCATACAAGCCACAGGATCATTGAAAGATTGTACTTTCCATTTGGTTTCTCTTGCTATTGTTGAAGGGACCTAAAAATATTTAGTTTTACAAGAAATTTTTGCTTCCTAAAGCAATTTGGATTGATATGCATGAAAATTATTGTGCTTTAGCTATGGAACATGTTTGTTGTTAGCATGAGTTTTATTAAAAACAAACACTATTAAGAATGTGTACCACTGTTCTGATGGGTTTATCTTCACATGTTGAGGTTAATTAATTCCGCCACTATAATAACAACTTATTGCAAAGATTGCTGCTTTGGGCCCTTTGGGAAACAAGAAAGCTTTTGGATCAGAACATTTACAGCTTTTTGAGCTTCATTGTGTTGTTTTGGATACGGGCTTTAAATCTTCGCATTGTGAGCTCCCATCAATCCACTTTTTTGCTATTTGGTTTCTTAGCAAAACTTCATTTCAAGTTATGTAATGGGTTTTTTCGCTTGTAATCATGCTAAGCAATGGGAGGCAGCTAAGGCACGTTTAAAGGTCAAAACGAAGAGAAGCACAGAAGCTTTGACACGCATATTTCGTCTTCTTATTTTCCTTGGCCATAAGGCTGTTTGTTCCAAATGAATACACTGGGCCAATCATTATTTAGGACTCAAAACGAGTTGACATGATTCTGCACACAGCCTAGAAGTTTGGCATGGCCAGGTAGGACGATGAGGGGAGCTTCTCAATGAGCCCAATAGCGAATTTGACAGCATTCTCGGTGCCCAAATAAGAGAACTCAGCGTTAGCTTCCGACCCACCCGCAGTGTGGGAAATTCCCCTGATTGAAACAGTGGGAACCCCATTTGATAGCGCCACCTGTAACACAAACCCAACAAAACCGCAGCCTTTTTAATCGAGTTCATCCTTAATTAACTAGGAGAATTGCGTAAATTAATTGCACTGACCAATAGGACAGCAGCAGCATCTCTGTCCACTGATGAGACCTTGAACTTCTTGTTAACGTATTTTCTGTATGCTTCATTGTCATAAAATATGTCAGCAGTAGAATCCCTGGTTCCATACACGAGCTTTGGCTGGTAGGAAAGGCAGGATTCATCATCAAGACATTTTGTCAAATCCACCTGCAAGTAGAAATTAATACAAATAAGACCAATAGCCAGAAAAAAAAAAAAAAAAACAAATGGATTGTAGTCAAATGTAGCCATGTACGTGTATGTATACAAAAGAAGATGCCATGACTAGTAAAAAGTTACAAACCTTAGTCTCCGAGGCCAAGGCGAGAAGTTCAGGGTCGAACGGAAGCCAGAAAGCTGTTTTGGTTGAATTCGGAGTGTAAACCTTAACTGGGTCAAAGTTTAAGCTATCCAAGTAATTTTTTCCCTTCTCTGGAATATTGTAGTCTCCGATTTTCAGCTGCCCTTTCTTCTTTGACCCATATTTCTATTCAACAAAAGGCAAAAGCATAAGCAAACACTCTATATAAAGGAATTTCTTGAGCTCCTGAGCTTAATGGTAAGCATTGTACATACCAGCCAATTAAAGTTTGCTGTGAAGGCCACTTGCTTGGGCACGACAACATCGGCGATGGACAAAGAATCGTCGACGGTCCCAGCAATGCCCACGTTGATGATTAAGCGAACAGGAAATGCATCGAGGACCACTTGTGTTGCTATGGCAGCATTTATCTGGATATGTTTAACAGCAAGGATCACTAACACAAAAACGTAACAAAAGTTCGGAGAAATTAACGAGAAAAAGCCACAAAAAAAAAAATACAAAAAGAGCGAGATGGAGACTTACTGTTGTACCATCGTCAGTTACATACAGGACCCTGGCACCAGAAACATATCCAATGTAGATTTTTCTTCCTGACCAATAACCAAGAAAAAAGCAGCGAAATTAACCCATTACAGTATGCGATAGACTAATTTCGTCCATCTTGTCATTTTAAGCTTAAAATATATATATTTTTTAACTGTATTTAGACCTTTCTATTAATGGCAGATGAAGTTCGATCTTGTCCCATGAAGCAATGAAATTTCAACATTTTAATTAAGATTTTAAAGCCCCATTAAGTAGATGGGTTAATTGGAACTTGGAAGGAAGGCAGGTGGACTCATAATTACCAGCCAGCAGCACGTATGGATTGCTTGGGAGGGTTTCAAATTCACCAGATCTTAGAAAGGCCCTTTCAGTGGTTGATGACTTGCCAATAACGGCAATAAATGAATTTCCTGCATTCTCACTGATTCTCTGGATGGTTGAGTACAGTGGGTGCCTGGTGCTCAGCTGCTGCAGGGACTGCTGTGCCATGAGCAGCAGCCCAAGCACCGCTAGAATGCGGCCTGCCACCCCCATTGCTTTCCCTGCTGGAGTGAGGAGTGTGCGAATGAACTGGGTGGGGTGATGTTTTCGGTGAAGTTAAAAGCAAATGTCGGTTCGCTAGGCGTATTCTTGATGTTGTTCAGGAACTTCATATCATATATAGAAATCAACCAGCCCCTGTGTGAGATGACCAAGGTGCCCTTCAGGTATTGCCAACGAGAAATGGAAACCTTCTCAAGTAAAAAGTAACGCACTTGCTAACGAGAGGTAGACATAAAATTGGTTGTAAAATATTTATAAATTTTTTAAATCAAAATTTTAATTTTGTTTAAATTTCTATATAAATTTTATATTTTATTTTAAATTACTTTTTTTTTTTTGATAAAAATTGATTAATGCATAATTTTAAAAATTTTTAATCACTTATTATTTTAAAAAAATATTTAAAATAAATTTTAAAATAAAAAATTAAAAATAAAAATTAAAAATATTGAATATTTAATTATTAAAAAAATTATTAAAACTATTATACTAAATAGTTTGAGGACATATACGGACAAAGATGCCGGATGTTAATGCCTTGAGTCTCGGTAATAAAATAATCAAGATTTTGATATCTAAATTTTTTGAAATGTGTAATAAAATGCGAAAAAAATTACAATAATTGTGACATTGAATGATTTCAATACACTGCATATTATTACACTTAATATCATAACTATTTTACCTTTTTTAATAACTTGTTCCACCTCCAATCGTGTTCATTACCTTGTATATCCTATCATATTTTTGCGAAATATTTAAATTTAAAATTTTCAATTATTTTATTATAATGATTCCATCAAGTGATATTACACTAAAATTACTTCATTTCACCTTCTTCAGTTTCCTGGATCAATCTAATTTTCACATATACTAAAAGGGATGTGCTCAATCAATCATGTTTTCTAATTCCACATTATTTAGTGAAACAAATTTAATATAATTTTTTTAATGTGGATGTAAATGAAGTTTGGGAGTGATGTTTGGTGGAAAGGAAGGAATTTCCCTATCCTTTCCTTCCCCTCGCTTTTCCTTCCCCATGTCTTCCTCCAAAGGCGGCCAGCCAAACAGTCCTTAAGACACATCAAATCATTGGAATTAACCACGTGATTTTTGTGGTTCGCTTGCTGGGGCCGTGTCACATCTGATGTTATGTCAAATTAATGTGGGACTGTCCAAAAATTTGAGATCATTGCACGGCTACCCGCCCCCGTACCCTGCCTTGCAGGTGGCCAATGCTTACATCATATCCTTGTTGTTATTGAGTATTATTGTCCGTTTGGGCGACGAAGCAACTTGCCATCAAAATGTACCGTTGACGAGACTCCCAAAGAAAAAACAGTGTTGGAGATGACGTTTTTTACAGGTAGTGCATAACTCAATTTTTGAATTATTATTATTATGTTTGGTTGGTTTCTTGGTCTTTTAATGTTGTAACATTAAGTTAAATTTTATAATTTAACCGGTCATCAAATTACAAATGATATGAGAGTGTTCATCAACTTGAAGCTTCACGACATGGACTACATAATTAAATTAAAAGCTCAAATACGGAAAGATTTGTTTTCATTGGAAGAACTTATTTTTAATTTCTTGTTGTGTCATTTCTCGTGCAAGTTCTTTGAAAAATTTTTTAGCCTAATTAGACGCATGCGCATGTAGATGGTGATACAACCAAGAATTTTTTAACCGTGAAGCATACAAAAAGATTCAATGCATAATAACAATTGAAAGTAAGTAAATTATATCATGATAAAATAATTTTAATATTATTATTAATAAAAAATATTACATAAAAATTTAAAAATATATTTAAATAATATAATATATAAAATTTTATTAATTAAATATATAAATTAATATATTCAAATTTTTATGTATTAAATAATTATAATATTTATTTTTAATTTAATACAAAAATTATAACAAATAAAATTTAATTATATAAATTTTATTAAATATTAATTTTTAACTTATAATAAAATTAAATTAATTTCAAAATTTTTTTAATTTTTAATATAAAATTATAATTATTTACAATATTTATTTTAACTTTACATATTTTTTAAAATTTTAATGGGGTTGGATTTTTTTTTAAATCTCAAATTATCATCATAATATTAATAAGATTATGAGAAGTTTTCTTGACAAATTTTTTTATTAATTTTTATTTAATTTTTAAATTTTTAAAGAACTTATTATATATGATATTAAATAATAAAATTTAAAATATTATTTTTTATAATATTTTATAATACATAATATATATAGAGTATTATTATATATATAATATTTTATTTTTTTATTTTATAAAAAAAAAATTAATTATATTACTTGTAATTTTTAATTTAATAAATTCTTAACTCTTGATTTGACAAATTCTTATATTTAAATTTTTAAAATTTTTATTTATTCAACATTATTTAATTTTTAATATTTTTAAAAATTTAAAATTTAATTATTTTTAAATTATTTCACTATTATTTTTATAAATTAAATTATTTTATTTATAAGACTTATTTACTCAATTACATATAAATAAAATATTTATTATAATATAATTATCAAAATAATTATATGAAGTTGTTAGTTTTAAAAATATTTTTAATAGTGGCCGATGACTTGTGATGACCATTAGTGGGAATTTCTTAATTTCTTTTAACTTCCTGTTCAACTTGTTATAATAATGGCTATCAAATAAAAATAATATAATTATTAATTTAATAAAAATATTATATAAAATAATTTAAAAATATATAATAATATAAATAATCTATTTTTATATAATTATAAATAATTTAATTTACTTAATTTTATTATAATAAATTTTTAATTTATATTAATATAAATTAAATAAAATTTTTAGTAATAAAAATATAAAATAACCCAAAAAAAAACTTAAAAAATTCCGATTGTCTGTGGAAACAAATCACAACAACGTAGCGCCTGGCAGTGTTTTAAGACATATGTACACGCGTATATCAATTATATGATCATATAGAAAAATAAGCGTCAAGCATCCTTAATTTCTTTCCATATTTGGAGAAATATTTAGTAAAAAAAAATATTTTTTCTTGTATATTTCCTATTCACCTTTCTTTCTCTACCAAACAAGAATTTTTTTTTATTAAAAACCTATTTCACCACTATATAAAGAGAATAATTTTCTAAATATTTATAAATAAATATCAATTTTGGGCCCGGCAAGATCCACTAAAAAATCACGCCTTCCTCCGGTTTCCACAACTCCCGGCAGTAACTTTTTTCCCATCACGATATCCATGAAAATAATAAAGAAAAATTATCGAGAAGCCATGAATGGGCCCACCTCAGTCCTATCCGAGTCCGATTCCCAGCGCCCCATTTTCTCCACGTAATCGTTGTCGGTACAGATATTATTGACCACACGGCAGTCGTGAAATGGACCACGGGTGGGTCCAAGCTCTCAGTCAATATCAATATAATGAAGGCAAGGCAGGTGGAGGGACTTGCGCCACGACTTCCGTACGTAAGATTCTATCCATCGAACTTTATCTCACCTTGAATATGATGCCGGGAAAATTACAAAATATATAATAGAGGAAGGAAGAGGACTATTAAAATATATATATATATATATATATATAGAGAGAGAGAGAGAGAGAGAGAGCGTGTTCTCGAAGGAGGAGAAGTGAAAGTGACAACTCAATTGATAATCCTGCTTGCAATGGCTGGTGGCCGCACAAATATTTTCAGACCCAGAAGAACACAAAAGTGATAAGCGGATCCGTCCGTCTGTGAATGATGTCTCCGCAATTGTAGCCAGGACTGCCTGGTCGGTGAGGCCAGCCTTTTAAAAGTCACGATGGCCTTATTCAAGTTTTATCCATGCCTATTAAGTATGCTTGTTGTTGAGTCGGCTTTCATTTCTACCCTTTTTCAGCAGGAAAGTCAAGCTGCCTTGTCTCTCCAATGTTCGAGAATCTGTACGTCATATGTAAATCATTGATGAACCAAGGTCATTTATTAGTAAATTGTTCAGCATTATTACGAGGGTGCCCACAAATTATATAAATATGCAACAAATTTATCTTTATCAATATTATATATCTTGCAATATTCGAGCAATCATCGAGGCATATCCCTGGAGTACAATAGTGTTCATGGCACACGTGATTTTTTTTTTTTCTTTTTTTAACCATAGTTACATGTCTGTCCTTTTTTTTTTTTTTACCCTGTTTGTTGGCAAGAGGGTCCTGCAAGTGTGAGGCTGTGTTTGTCTACAAAGAAAATAGAAAATAGAAGAGTGGAAGAAAGATACAGTAGGTAAGACGGAAGACAAGAGAGGCGTTGTACATCTTATCATAATTTCCCGAAAATTTAGATTTCAAAATTTCGATTATTTTATTATAATGAATCCATCAAGTGATATTGCACTAAAATTACTTTAGTTCACCTTCTTCTTCAGTTTGTTCGGTCAATCTAATTTTCTCATATGCTAAAAGTGATGTGCTCGATCATGTTTTGTAATTCCAGCAGCTAAACATAATATGGTTTAGCTTTTGCATGCGACATTTTTTTTTTAGTAAAACAAATTTAATATAACTTTTTAATATCAATGTAAATGAAATCGGACAGTGATGTTTGGTAGAGAGGAAGAAATTTCCCTATCCTCTCCTCCTCCTTCCTCAAGGGTCAACGAAACAATCCTTAAGACACATGAGTTGGCCGCGTGATTTTTGCAGTTCGCTTGCTGGTGCCATTAACGTGGGACTGTCTAAAAATTTGAGATTATTGCACCGCTACCTTCCCCTCCATACCTTGCCTTGTCATTCTCCTAGTGGCCAATGTTTACATCAATCATCATATCCTTATTATTATTTATTTTTGACAGTTTGGGCATGAAGGAGGCGAAGAAACTTGCTATTAAAATGTACTGGTGACGAGACTGACAAAAAATAAAAATAAAAACCATGGTGCACGAGAAAAACTGCACCCTTTAATGTACTTTTTGACAAAAAATAAATTAAATTTTGTATAAGTTGATGGGTAACTCAATCCTTGAATTAGTATTATAATCGGTTGGTTTCTTAGTCTTCTAATTTTATAACATTAAGTTAAATTTTATAATTTAACCGGTCATCTAATTACAAATGATACGAGAGCATTCATCAACTTGTAGCACCACGGCATGGACCACATGATTATATTAAAAACTCAAATATGTTCAGATTCTTTTTCGTTGGAAGAACTTATTTTTAATTAAATATCAAATTTCTCAAATCCTCCGGTTCCCACGACACCCGGCGGTACCTTTTTTCCTATCACGATATCCATGGAAATTATAAAAGAAATATTGAGAAGCCATGAACAGGTCCACCTCAGTTCTATCCGAGTCCGATTCCGAACGCCTCATTTTCTCCACGTAATCGTTGTCGGTACAAATAATATTGACCACACAGCAGTCATGAATGGACTACAGTAGGGTCCATGCTCTCATTCATTATCAACCTAACAAATTTAACGTGCCGACCGTCGTGACAGGTCGTGAATTGCAGGCACGGAGGCATGGCAGGTGGGGGGACTTGCGCCAGGTGGTTCCGTACATAAGATTCTATCCATCTAACATTATCTCACTTTTAATATGATGCCGGGAAAATTGCAAAATATACATTAGAGGGAGAGTGGGTCCAAAAGGAAGACGAGTACTGTAAACATTTATACATAGAGAGAGAGAGATAGTGCGCGTGCTTGATTTGTTCTCGGAGGAAAATAAGTGAAAGTGACAACTCAATTCATAATAATAATGTTGCAATGGCTGATGGCAGCACAATTTTTTTACGACGCAGAAGAGCACAAAAGAAATAAGCGGATCCGTCAGTCTATGGATATTGTCTCAGCAATTGTACCCAGGACTGCCCTGTGGGTCAGGCCAGCCTTTGAAACGTCACATGGGCGTTATCCTGGTCAGGGACCACCATTCTCACCGACAAGCCACAGCCACCCCACCGACATCATTACCCCAATTGAGCTTCTGTGGTTATTTTTGGGGCACGCATTATTTATATGAGGTGTCAACTATTGTTGAAGTACAGCAAAATGGTATGTGAAAATTACAGAATTCTTTTAATACTAGATATAATTATTCAAGTTTTATCCATGTGTATCAGGTGTGCTTAAAGTTGAGTTGTTTTCTTTCCTTTTTTTTTTGAGCAAGAAAGTCAAGTTGCCTGGTCTCTCCCATATCGAGAATCTGTATGTCACATGTAATTCATTGATGAACCAAGCTCATTTATTACTAAATTGTTCAGCATGATTGCGAGGGTGCCGACAAATTAAATAAATATACAACAAATTTATCTTATTCAACATTATCTATTTTGGAATATTCGAGCAATCATCGAGGCATATCCCTATGGTATAATAGTATCCATGGGACACATGGTTTTTTTTTTTTTTTTTAACAACAGACACATGTTTGTCTGACCCCTCTAGCAGCTCCGGTCCAGCTCGGTTATCTGAGTTAAATTCGATTTTTTTTCGATAAATGTATATTTGGACCAACGAATTGCATGCCTTATATTTTAATAATTTTTATCCTTTGCTTAAACAAATGCACATTTTACTAAATATTTAAGTTTATTCTAACCATTATGAAACATGTTTGTTGCACGTTTATATCTATTAAATGCATACAATTATGTATCTATAGAGAGACTTGTGAGCCATTAATTATAAGGTTTAATTGTAAAATTATTTAAATTTTAAATTTTATTTTTCAAATTTAATTTTTAGTTCGTATAAGTAAAAAAAAAAAAAAAAAAGGAGAATTGTGAGAAACTTGAGAGAGAGAGAGAGGGGTAGAAGTTAGGTGTGGATTGCTTGGAGGAGCTGAAGTCGAAGTCCATCTCCTTCATTTTTTTCCTCCATTATTGCTTGTACGTGTATTGTTTTTTTTTTTTTTTCTGTTTGTTGGCAAGAGGGTCCTGCAAGTGTGGGATGTGTTTGTCTTTGTCTACAAAGAAAAGCGAAGAGAGGAAGAAAGATACAGTCGGTAAGACGGAAGGATATTGACAAGGAAATAAAGTTTTCCTTCCAATCTTTCTTTCTTTCTTTCTTTCTTTCCAGCTCATTGCTTTCTTAAGTAATTGTCAAACACGGTCTACATCCTTCTCCCTGTGGCGAGTAATAGTGGACAAAATTAATAAACCAAAAAGTTTATGCACGCATTTGGTAATGAAAGAAAGTTGGAGTCAAATTTGATAATTTACAAAGAGTTCATGATTTCATTTTTTTTTTTTTTTTTTTTTTTTGTATAAGGTAAAATGAATTAACTATGATGCTCTATGCAGCATTTTATTTTGGCCGGGCCCTCACTGCTCTTTATAATTAAATAATTCTGGGCTAATCCAAATAATTCGATTTTAGCATTGAAGTGTTCCTTTTAGATGCCTTGATTAGTGAATATTAGATGTGTGTTTCCATTACTTCGCTAGAAACATAATGATGGGGAGACATTAAAAAAAATAATATACAAATAAATTCTCATCTTTGATTATGGTAATGAATTTGATTACTTTTTAAAATTTAATAATTTAATAATTATAATTTTTTTTAATTAACCAATTTATCTTTCATTAAAATTATTAATATTTTTTTATCAATTTACATAACGATCAAAATAATATAATTTTGTTTATATCATCTAATTAAATAATTTATTTTAAATTATCACTCAAATTGAAAAAATATATATATATTTAATATGTATTAACAATAGGATAAATTTTATTTGGAAAAAAATTTTATAATAACAAAGTTGGTAGTTTTTAAAAGGGGGTTAAATCATTTATAACGTTTAAAAAAATAAAAAAGAAAGATGGGCCATTACTGAAGGGCATTCTCGTAACCTCATAACCTTGAGTAGCGGAAAATAATTATTTTGAGTTCTATATAATGACCACCGGCAGCAACGCATACAAGCCACAAAATCGGCTCTTTGTTTATGCTGCTTCACTTCCCTGCATCATTTGATCTTTTCAACATATAAATAATCCAACTCTACAAAGGGACAGCCATGGCTTCCGTGGCGGTAACACGACCCATTTTGGTGGTGCTTGGGCTGTTGCTGGTTGCACCGCTGACCTTTGGATCTGTCGATTATATCGGCATTGTCGTCGATGATACTGCCGTTGAGAGTTTACTCAAAAAAGACTTTATTTCTAGGGTGGACAAGCCATATGTTGACATCAGTGGTAATTAATCTTCCTTGGGCCTCCATGAAGCTTAAAAGAAAAAAATCCATGGTGTCATGTGAATATATTAAAGTAGCTGTTACTCTCCTCAGTTTGCTTTCTAATAAGAATTCTTATGGAAGACTGCAATTATCACAGGAGAAGTGCCCATATGCTAATTCTTTTGAAGCAAAGATAGCCAGACATGTTAACGGAAATTGAACGATAATCAGGTGATTAATTGTTTCCTTGTTACACATCAGGTAGAAGATACTATATTGGCAAGCTCCAAGGTGCTGATGTTGTAATTGTAAACACTGGCGAACACCCAGTAAGCTGTTGCCTTTTGTTTTCCTTGTTGAATTGCTAATTTTAATATACATTTTTTAAATTTTCTTTTCTATTTTTCTAAAGTTTCACTGATTTTTTTAATAATTCATGTTATTTACACTGTAAATTATCATATGTTGTGGCACCGTAGGTGAATGTGGCTTCAGGCCTGCAAGTCCTCATCGACAACTTTCTCCCTTACGGAATCGTAAGTGTGACGACTGCAGGGAGCACAGACGACAATGCATTAGAAGTTGGTGATGTTAGCATTCCAGAAAAGATAGCCTTCACCGGATACTGGAAGTGGAAGGTAGGAGGGAAAGCAGTAATTTTTGTACCCACCCTGGAAACTTGTTTATGTAACTTAATTAGTTTTATTTTAGTTGACTTATCTGACTGGGGAATTTCCCTGTGTTTTCGCAGCAAGCTGAGGCCTCTGGGGGTGATCTTGTTTTTGGAGAATACAACGTGCCAGAGAGCGGGCAGAACTCGCTGGGAAGCATCAAGTTTCGGGAAACCAAGTTTTACACTCCCGACGGTTCATCTACTGACGTCATTGAAATTCCTGTTACCGCCAAATGGCTAGCAATTGCAAATAAGATCGAGGTGAGTTAACTTGTAAGTGTTACGTATAACTAATTGTTCTATTTTTATTTTTTTTGGGGGGCATTTACTTTGAATCGATTGAGTCAAATTAACAATCATCATCAGGATTTCACCCTACAACAATGCCTTGGCACATCATCATCCAATTGCCTAAACGAATCCCCAAAAGTAGTGTCCAACTCGGTAACCTCTTCATCAGTCATTTACGTGAACAATAAAGCTTACAGGGATTTCCTTAGCAACGAATTCGGCGCCTCAACTGTGGACGAAGGGTCGGCTGCCGTTGCATTCGTGAGTAGCAATATAATTTTCCAAATAAATAAATTTATCCAGTTATTTGGTGATAGTAGTTGGTTTTTGTCTGCAACTCACGTTCCGCAGTTGATCAAGATTGATGGGGTTTTAATTTACTTGAATTGAATCTGCAGACATGTGGGTCAAGTGGGATAGATTTTCTTGTCGTCCGTGGTGTGTCCAACTACGCTGGTGGACCGGGAAGGAACTCGCGCTTCGGCGAATTGGGAGCTATCAATGCTGTGGAAGTTGCCAAGACCTTTATTCCTTACCTTAATCATTCCACTTCAGTTTTTGAGTACTGAAGCTGTTGCTCCGTGTTGGCCCAATTCACTTCAAATGGACCTTTATGTGCAAAGATGTGGCCATGACAAAAATAAATGAACTAAAATAAAATGTTGCTAATCAGATCTCCTGTCTATGGTTCAATTTACTACGATGTCTCCGATGGCCGCCTACAATTTGAGTCAAGAGAGACACCAAATAAATTCAGCTTAACCGGCTTGGTCCATTATTAAGATTAAAATAGAGCTTATTAATGGAATTGTTCAATAGCTTAATGACAACAGCGACATTGAGTTGCTACGTACCTGTTGTCTTCGGCGTTGGTACTAATAATGCTACTGAGAGCCAAATGGGAGCTGCTTGCATTACATTACAGTGAGCAAATCTTAAGACCCCATATATTGTTGGGAAATTGAATGTTTTCATTCATAAAATACCAAAGACAACAAAACCACTGTAATGGCTCCAACCGTTGTGAAGGATTTCAAATTTCTGTCAAGTCTCTTCAGGTAACAGATCTAACAGATCATGCATGCATGTTATGGTCCGATATCTGCTTGGACGAACACCATATAAAAATATATATATATATATATATAAACGTCATGGCCTGTGAAAAATACTCGCTGGGGAAAGAAGAACAAGAAGCATTGTACTGAAATGTCCATACTTTTTAGTATTAACGAACCCTATCTTTTTTTCTTTTGAGCAAAATTAAGCAACCATATCTTAATTATTAAGTGAGTCAAATAATAAATATCTTCTTATCGAAATTGATTGGGTAGTCAAGAGGATAGTAGGGAGCTGGAATCAAGTAAAGTTCATTCTTTCTTGTGACTTCACCACCAAATATCTCTGACATGTCCAAATCTTCTGGCTTCATTCCATTAGGGAGTTGCCAGTCAAAATGGTATATAGCAAACTTGCAAGCACATGCTGCACAAGGATCATGCCATAAAGTATACCAGGACAAATGCTCCTTCCAGCACCAAAAGGAATGTATTGGTAGTCCTTTCCCTTGAAGTCAATTGAGCTATCAATGAATCTCTCAGGATAAAACCTCTCAGCATCAATCCAACAATCTGGGTCTCTTCCAAGTGCCCATGCATTGACTATGACTTTACTCTTGGCAGGTATCTCGTACCCATTGATCTCCACCCTTTCTTTGCTTTCTCTTGGAATGAGGAAAGGCCCAGGAGGATGTAGCCCTGGTGTTTCTTTGAGGACCAAGTCTAAATACTGTAAGCTATCAAGCTTTTCTTCACCCATATTTTCCCTTCCATGGAATACTTGCCTCACTTCTGCCTGTGCTTTTCTCCATATTCTTGGATCTTTCAACATTTCTGACACTGCCCACTCAAGCTTTTCTCCCTTGTCGCTGATGTTGCAGCCCCGGCGAGGAACAGGTCCTGCATCGACATGTTCATGTTAAGATGAATTCATGAATGTAAAAGTATAATATAGGCAAGGAATATAATCTTTTTTTTTTTTTTTTTTTTTTTTTGATAAAGAGAGGAATATTATGTTAGAAGCAAATGCTTATGTAGTGGGTGATTATATAAGAAAATTGAAGTCTAGTTCATGGACGCTAAAAATCAAGGCAGTCAATAAGAAGAAGAAAAAAAAAATACTGAAATATGGCTGACTTGTGAAATCCACAGAGCAAATAAATTATAATTTTTTATAGAAGGTTTAATATTTTATATTTTAAAAACTTATATATATTTTTTAAAGGTTTAATATTTTATATTTTAAAATCTATATTTTAACTAAGTTTAAGCCTGCATTATTATATATCTAATAAAAATTGTTAAACTAATAAAAACTGAAATTTTAATATTAAATAAATATGATTTAAATTAAATTTTTATATAATTAATGTAAATAAAAAAATAATTAGTAAAATTAAATTGATTTCAAGATTTTTTTTTCTTTTTGTTCTTTTTAAAATAAAAATATGGTGGAAGTTTTTTTTTCAAAAAAAATTGTAAATTGAGTTTCTCTCTATTTTTTTTTAAAATTCAGTTAATTTTATGATAAAAAATAAAAATATATTTAAATTGTGATTTTTTTAATTTTTTAAAGAAAACAAAAAAAAAGTAACTTAAAAATAAATTTTTTATTCTTTTAAAAAAAAAAAGTTAAAGTTAGAATTTTATTTTTTTTGTCCTAAAAACAGAACAAGGAGATTTCAAAAAAAGAAAAAAAAAATTGTCTTTTATTTGTCTTAATTTATAAATTTATAAAGAGTTACCATGTAAACACTATACATATTTTAGTGTTTTTGTCAAAATTTTACTAAAATATTTTTGGTATTAACATTTAGTACGGAATGCTAGGCGGGCCTGGGCTTGTCGGCATGAGCCGGTATCCCTTTGTTTTGTTTTGTGTTGTTTTGGTCATCAAGGAATTCGGTAAGTATAGTTTACAACAATTCGCCAAGAAGATTGAAAATTAAAATTCTAAGTATTCTAGTTAAGGCTAATTACCAGGCTGACCGCTTTAATGTTGTCTGTGGACAAGGGGATGTCGCCATGGTCCTGGAATTTCCATAGGAGATCAAGAAGATTAAGCACTTCGCTTTCTGACCCGGTTTTTGACACTGCAAATTTCCTTTCTATGATGCCTTCGAGAACCGCATCCGCGGCTTGATGCAGCCTCTTGATTTCAGGCACTCTCCCAGTTATGAGCTGAAGAAATTTGATTGAAGGGAAAAGATCAACAAGGCTTAAACCTCCCATCATCTCTATGATCCTCCCAATAACCGGCATGAATTCATCTTTGTGCTTGACTCACCAAAAGCTGCCCTTGAAGTGAAGTTGAGTGACAAAGTAAACACCAGTTTACTGAGATTAACTGGCGATCCGGCGCTGGAAGAGATTGATCTCGTCAAACTGGACACCTCGTCTTCCCGGATCGGTCTGAATAACTGGACGCGCTTCGCGCTTAGCAGCTCTGTCGTGCAAATTCTTCGCAGCTGCCTCCAGTAGTCTCCGAGCGGTGCCCTCGCTATGTCTGTGCAGTTGTAAAGTATGATCTTTGCTGCGAGAATTGAGGGCCTCTGAGCAAAGACAACGTCGTGAGTTTTCAGCACTTCTCTGGCAGCTTCAGGTGAGGAAATGACAATGTTGGTGATTTCCCCAAGCTGAAGGTGCATGATGAGTCCGTACTTTTTTGCCAATTCTCTGAGTCTGCGGTGAGGCAGAGAGCCAAGGAGCTGGTGCATATTGCCAATTATTGGCAGCTTCCATGGCCCTGGGGGCAATTTTGGAATGGAGCTGCTGGCTTTAAATCTCTTTCGCATCCTCCATAGCATGAAGATAGCTAGGAGAAATGTGAGTAAATATGCGAAGAAAGAGACCTGGTCGTGTTTCTCCTCCACGATGGAGATGTGGAAGCGAGGACACTACCACTAATTTGTTATGCTTCCTAATAATTTGAGCTCGCTCCCATTTATACGAGCTGTAGTGCCTTTATAAATATTAGGGAGACAGAAAATATTTGTATACAATGAATACGTACAAATATATAATTATAAATATTGTAATATGAGTTAATATTTAATTTTATATTCTTTTCTTGTATTTTTATAATAAAATTTTTAACAATTAATGACTTGTATAAAACATATAAACCTTTAAAAAGTTCTAAACATTTAAAATTTTTTACAATTAAATCATAATTTTTAAAATTTAATCCTATATATAAGTCATTTTTTGAATAAATATTGATTAAAAATATATTTTTTATATATTTTACTAATTTTTATTTTTTATATGATATTCAAAAGGTAGAAAATTAAAATTTTTTATCAATAAATTTGGAAAAAATAAGAAAAATGTAAAATTTTTGTCTTTTAATACATAAAATAAGGATAAACTTAGCAACATGTGCTTATAACTATATTTTTATGAATTTTTTTGGGTGTATTTTTTTTATACAATCTCCTTTTAAATTATTCAGTAGTTTAATTAATTTATATCTAAAAAATGACTTACATATAATAAAAATTAAACTTAGGAATTAATTTAAAAACTCAAATAATTTTAGAATTTAATTTAAAAATTACTAAAAATTTAGAAGATCTTGAAATCTGATCCTGTTGCAAAAAGTATCCAAAAAGAATGTCACTGGAAAGCCAGTAGTGTTAAAATGAGTGGTGTCACTTAGTTGGGCTTAATTACTATATAAATCATGCAATTGCAAACTGGCCAAAAAAAAATAATAATAAAACAAAAAATTATTTGTACCATGCAGGTGACCTCTAAAAAGTTCCAATTAGAAGGGAACTTTAATTTTGACGATGACATTCTCTGTCGTTTCCTTCATAATGGATACACAAGTAGATAACAACGTGAACGTGTGTGGCCAAAATATTTTTCTCATGCCTAAACATACTTTAGGCTAAAACAACTCAAAAAAGCAAGAGAAAAAAAGTTTCTAAAGTAGTCGAAATTCCTAAACCGCAAGGTCTGAGAAAAGTACTAACTTCGAGTATGTGATTTCTATGCAAAAGAAAAAAAATAAAAAGAAAAGAAAATGTAAAATTCAGTTTACATCGAGGTGGGCAAGCCTGCAGGAAATGCAAATCATGAATACAAATCCATGACAAAGTTGCCCCAGGTATGAACCTGTCAAGCCGAAAAAACAAGCCTGCTTATTTTGTAGCTAGCCGGGCAGACTTCCCAGGATCAAGCACGCAGGATCCACTTCATATCCGAAAGGCCTTCCATGCATCAAGTTTACTAAAAAAAATTGGCCCGCCACCAGAAGGACTTTTGCAACCATTGTTCACAAGAACAAACGTAGCTCTTAACTACACTTGTGCCACAAAACGCATACAAGGGTCCGCATGCAGCGCGAGTGAATGGCAAAAGAAGACATTGTGGCCTAAACATCTTTGTGGCCATTTGGTATTCAATTCAGAAAACAAGTATACCCAAATGACGCAAATACCAGGAAAAAAATTTATACATGCATCTTATAGGAATAAAATAAACAATATTACATGATTCCAATTTTCCATATAATCTTATATTTTCTGTTCTTTTTTTTTTTTTTCTTCACTATTGGAGTTGTCTCGAATGACACCGAGTCCAAGAAAAGACTCATAAACCAAACAAACGCAAGGCTCAAACATCTCAAACGACTTCACGTTTTAATGGGAATGGTAAAGACATTAAAGTTCAAGAGACCCTCATGCAAGTAGCCCTTTTTTTTTTTTTTTTTTTCATCTGGGTAATTTTCATGTTGGTAATTTGGTTACTTGTACCATAGTGCTTTTTTGGACAGTTATGACCCGGATCCATACTAACACGGTCAGCACAACCCAAAAGTTATCCAATTAACATATTTTGTCGTTTTTCATTGAGTGATTACATATAATTTGGCACTATATGGGCAACTTTTGCAACTTATTTCCTTTTTCATGTAAGTTTGATTACGCTATTTAATACTATTTAATGTGCCAAAATTAAATCTTTGATATATTTAAAAATTGAAAAATTTTAAATTAATTTACTTTAAAAATAAATATATTTAATTTAATTTTGTATGTGAAAGATATCTGGAATAATAAAAAATATTATATAAAAGAAAGAAAATTGTAAGTGTAATAACCAAAATGGTCCAGGACAAATCCACCAACCATCATTAACATGCATGTATTAGTTAGCAAAGATCCAATATTTTAGCCCAAAAATGAGTTCAAAGGATAAACTTCCTTGAATTTCCCAACCAAAACAACAAGAAACACACACGAAGAGAAAGGGTCAACTTGTCGGGATTGAGGGGGATCAAACGGGGTGCAGAATCTCGTTGGAAATTGGAACTTCTTGGATAAGAATTGGAAAAGTTCCAATCTTCATACATTGAAATTGGTTCTTCCATTGTTGGGTTGATTCCTGGAGTATCGTATGTTTCAATAAACATTGGGACATTCTCAAGAGTTTTATTTATTTATTTTTGTTCTGTTATCTTTGTATGTTTGATCTTTTTATAAAGATTCAGGAAATGGAAGATGACTGGTTGTTGATTGTGATCAAGGAGTCTTAAAACTTGGAGGCAGCCCAAGAAAGTTCCAGCAAAGACATAGTGAAAACTCAAAGGGGATTTGGTAAGAAGACAAAGATGAATGGAAAAGATCCGGCGAAACTGGACGACGAGCAACTGGCTGAGCTACATGAAATATTCAGCTCATTCGACCGGAACAAAGACGGAGGCTTGACCCAACTGGAGTTGGGATCGCTGCTCCGATCACTGGGGCTGAAGTTGAGCAGAGACCAGCTTGAGCCATTGATTCAGAAGGCGGACACAAACGACAATGGCCTAATCGAGTTCTCTGAGTTTATAGCATTAGTGGAGCCTGACCTTGTGCAAACCAAGTGCCCATACACGGAAGACCAATTAAGGAAGATATTCAGGATGTTTGATAGGGATGGAAATGGGTACATCACCCCGGCCGAATTGGCCCATTCGATGGCCAAGTTGGGCCACGCCTTGACGGCAGAGGAGCTTTCAGGGATGATGACAGAGGCAGATGGCGATGGCGATGGCTGTATCAACTTTCAGGAGTTTGCTCAAGCTATTACCTCTGCGGCTTTTGACAATTTTTGGCGTTGAAGCTATTAGAATTCTCATCATTCTGTAATCTTATTCATTTCCTGTTCTTATAATTCTCGTTGATTTGGTGATTTTATGGATAATAATCCACAGTTTGCATTGTCTGGGACAGGGAGTTCTAGTTTTGGTTGTTTTCGTGGTCTTCTATGCTTCCAAGCAGGAAAGGAGGTACCTGGGGGCTTCATGAACAACGTGCAGGCTTTATGCTATGTTAGAACCTTTTATAATTACTTAAGTTTTACATTAAAGCTTGAAATACTAGCTTTTTGTTCGCAATTTTCCATTCCCTGGCAATTACATTTGTTGATTAATCCAGTAAGAAATAAGAGATTGTGAGGTGAATGGATTGTTGGTTTCTTTTTGGAATTCTATGACATCTGATTCCAGTATACTATCTAGGTGTTCTGTTTTTTATTTTTGGTGGCCAAGAACAAACTGAACTCCACTTGTCTGTTTGCCTTGTTGGGTGCTTAGTTGCTCAAGTACACCACACTTAGTATTAGTACTTGGGGTTTCCTGACAGTAGAAGAAGGATAGAAGATGACAGTGACGTGGTTTGGAGGTCATGGGTTTGCTTTGCAGAAACAATCTGACGTCCATTTTTTTAACAGGTAGAGCTTCATAGTGTAGAGTGTCTGCAAGAGCCGAGGTGTAGATTTTTAATGGAATTTTTTGTCCAATGTTTGCATATTACAATCAGTCAATGGAGACAAAAATCCAATTGAGACTTAAATTGACATTCGTTCGAATTGCAGAACTATAATACCTTCAGAGATTTTGTGGCGATAAATTTTGGTCAATGAGCTTGCTTGGAGTAGCCTTTTACCCTCTTCTTACGGTATCTACCAAACTTCTCTAGATAAATTAGTAGGGGATTACAAGCTTTTGTCATGATTTTGAAGCTGGAGAAATTAAAAGTTTTGAGCAACTAGCTGCAAAATTTCAGTTGAGAAAGGCCAGATTATATGCCATCTTCATCCCTAACTTTTGACCTTGATATTGTTCATCTTCTATATTGAAGATGACACCATTCACGTTCTCTTACTGTTTCTGTATCCATTTCCTGGTCAGTTGAGAGAAATTGCCAAGCATATGATACAAATAATAAAGGAATTGTTCATTGCAATCCTCGAACTTCTTTGCCCCATAGCATCGTCTACAATTGTAGTCATCGCCATGCATTTGATACCCATGATAAGGAAAATGGACGTTGTCCTTGATGGGAATCTTAGTTGAAGGCCTTTGTGCCGTTCGAGCTTGAATTGGGAGGCTACAAAGTAAAAGAAAATTAAGATTAAAAATATTTCTTAATATAAGTATTTTAATACTCAATTCAGTATGAGAGTAATTTAGAGAGAAAATAAAATTTCTTTTCTACTGTTGGGGTCCAGTTTAAAGTAATAATTACTTAGGGTTATTCACTTGATTTTTTTTTTTTAAACCTCATTTGTATATGTCTTAGGCAATAAGTTTTCAATGTCGATGAGACGGTCAATTGGACTTGTTGAGGTATGCTAGGAGCAGAGAATTCGAACTGATGGGAGCTCGGGCCGAGTGGCGTTTTTGGCACCGAGCTCGACGATGAGAGAAGACAAGCTCGTTGGGCCTTGGGCCAACTCCCTGGCCTGCTGTGGGCCTAGGTCCCGATCCTTTTCAATCATCCTCGAGCTTCTTTGCCCCTCTAGCATCATCTACAGTTGTACTTCTTTGCCCCCAGTGCATTATCTGTAGTTGTAGGTGCTAACGGAATACCAAGGTCCTTTGTACTTAATCATATTCTTCTTTTTTTTTTTTTTTTTTTTTTTTTTTCGCTTCTTTGGATGGCAGCACTTTTATTTAATGTAGATCATTAGCTCATCATTATAAATGAATGGCATAACCAAATCCACTCGATTAAAAGTCCAAGATTATGACTTGATAGTATGCATTCATAAAGTTCTTTTTTTTTTTTTTTTTTTTAGAAACGTTCTTTAAATGTAAATTTTGAGTCATTTTTATACAAGAAAAATAATTAAAAAAATAAAATAGCAAATACTTTCTTTTTAAAATATAAAATCTTAAATTGTATATATAACTTATACAATCTCAAATTTATTTTTACTATAAGATTAACGATTAATCAAACTAATTAATAATTACTTTTGCATATCCATTCATTGTAGATGAAATTGGGAAAGTATAATTTCATTAAATGGTTGATGTTTCCAGAGACAACGTAAAGAGTGCAGGAGAAAAAAAAAAAAAAAAAAAAAAATGAGGTGGAAGACGAAAAATTTATCCGATTTTTACTAAAAACCATGGAATTAACAAGAATTTAACAAGGAAAATGCATCATGTGTAATGGTTATAAAACGAAAAGGAGAGAAGGGAACTTATTATTATTATTTTTTTTCTTTCTTTATGGAAAGGGAAAGAGAAGAATTTACTTGTTTATTTATTTATTTATTGAATTCAATCATCTAGTGATTAATTGTAGGATTTCCTACCATTGAAATCTTTAGGAGAAGGGAAAATCTGGTAGACGACACTTTCCTTCCATCCGGAAGTAGAAAAACCAATACATCCTGAATTAATGTAACACAAAATCCACACAAAAAAGAAAAAAAAGAAAAAAAGAATTGGCAGTTCAAATTGACGTTAAACCTGAATCTAACAGTGTTAGTAGAACATTTTAGACAAAAAAGATTGGAGGCTAACATGGGCATGTTAACGGGTGATTTGAATGACAACATTAAATAGGGGCAACTACACGGATTCATATATTTTTGATTTGCTGCTTCCAATTGGGAGTCAAAGATCTCCAGAGATTTTCACCGTAGCATGAGGATTTCAACGATTATTTTATTCTCTCTCCTTTTCCATATATGTAATTTATATATATAACTAAGGCCATTGACTTCTTTTTCAGTAGTGCGCGTTTGTTGTTGCTACCATGGCTTCGCCGGAGAGTCAAGAAGCATCGATGCCTCAGGAGACGAAGAAAAGGAAGAGGCAGCCCAAGAAGGGCAATGGGTTTAAGGTACCAAGAAAGGAGAATTTCATGAAAAAGATTCTGAGGAACGACAAGGCTACCAAAGAGTCGAGCTTCCTGAAGAGAAAGCCGACTCTGATCACAAAAGCCCGCCAGCTACAGCAGTTTTGCGGCGTCTCCGTCGGCTTGGTTATTCAGGCGCCGGACGGCAGCGTGGACACGTGGCCGGAGAACAGAGAGGAGTTGGAGAGTATGATATCGTTGTACAGAGGGCTGGACAAGAGGAGGAAGAAGGAATTCAAGCTGCTGGAATTCTTGGCGGACAAGAAGAGGAAAACTTGAGAAGAAGAAGGGCAAGGCAGTGAAAGTGAAGGTTGATCAATTGGCTGCCGACGCGTCGGCGTGGCTCGAGGGTCTGTCGGGTGATTCTTTGGTGGATTCTGTGAATTTCTTGAACCAGAAAGTTGTGGACTTGAAGGAGAAAATCAAGTTGCTGGAGGACGCTGATAGGAAGGGAAAACAAGCAGTAGTCGATGTTGGGTATGATCATAACCATAACCATTGTTATGATAATTTTGACAGTCAAATTATTGCCAATGGAGCTTCGAGTTCAGGCCCATGCATGACTTTGGTTGACAACACAGGTTATCCTGACAGGAATATTAACAATTTTTTGGCACAGGGGAGTTTTGGAGTTTGCAATAATTTTAGAATGGGTAACGAATTTGAGAATGCCAACTTGGTCACAGAATACGACTGGCATCAGGATATGGGTACTTTTGGCAACGATGGGTCTGCACTATCCTCAGTACCAGCTGGAAATACGAGCGGTCTTCATCAGGCACATCAAGATATTGTCAACGGAGTTTCAAGTTTTGGGAGTTGCGGTGATTTCAAATGGCCTCAGGATTTGGATAGTTTTGTTAATAATGGGGGCACGAACAATTCTCTTCCTTGCGGGGCTACAAACTTCATTACCAATGGCATCGATCAGGGACATCAAAATAATTTTGGTTTCACAGTGGGGGAAGAGATGTTGTGTGACAATACGCTTCTTCCAAATGTTCATGCCTCCCCACTTCATGAACTTCTACCAAACTCGCTCTGGTCACCATGGTTTTGAGGCAAAAAAATAGACTCAATTTTAGGCTTTTTGCACTCTTTTTTATGTTGTTGTCCCTGAAAACATGAATGATTCGATGGAATTATAATTTTTCTATTTCATTGTCTTCCAGTGAATTATATTGTGCTCGCTTGGAATTAATGGAACAGGCTTATTTTGAGAGATCGGCATGATTGATTATTAAGTTTGATTAATTTTTCATCCACAATCTTAATCATTATTGAATGTCCTTGCATAAATTTTACTGAAATTTGGCATTTGAGGGAAGTTTACAAAATTGAAGATATGCAAACTCGGGGCAACAACATGACTGGAGATTATAGATTTTCTAACTAACAAATTAGGAATTAAATGCATTTTGCCAACCACATCGACCATTGAGAGATTTCCCAAGTCACAACTTTGATCTATTGAAAGAGAGCTCCGTATGATTGTCAAACCTAGGAATTGAACATTGTTTAACAAGTTTTTGCTAGAACCGTACAAAATTTATACAAGCAGAACCTGTTTTGGAAAAAGACTTCAGAAACATGACACTATTCTGAACCATTTCCTAGCAGGAAAGTGCAAGTAAGCAATGTTTATATGATAAAATGCGTACCCCGGTTGAATAGCAGGTCTGAGAACAAATCTTCGTTGACACAAGGGCAAACATTTGTTCACACACACCAACTTTTGCAGGATCAAGAATCATGAATAGGAGCATAGCCTTCTGCCCTTCGAACTCGTTCCTCCTCCACTGAAACCTTCTCTTCTGACTTGTGGCCTACTTCCTCTGCTACCTTAGAAATTCTATTGACTGCACCAGTAACCCAAGAAACCCCACTCAACACATAACGGTTCTTCATGATAGAAGATCCTGCATTGCTCACTGTCTGCTCAGCAGCTGCAAAGGCTGACTTAGTTGTCTCAGAAACCCGAAACTTCTCATCCACTTCCCTCACTTTCTCATTCACAATAGATGTGCCAGTACTAAGTTTCTCACTCAGACCAATTTTCTGATCCAGAGCAACAACCGTAGATGTGGCAGTCGACGTAAACCTGTGCTTCTCGTCAAAGGCCTTTGCTTTGTTGACAGCATCTTTCCCTAGAATAAAGCCCTTGGCTAGCATGCTGCTCACAACATCTTCAGCCTTTTGAAGAGCAGATTCAGCGCTGGATGCACTTCTATTCTCCATTGCCTGAGGAGATTCTAAAATTAAGCAGATATTTATAATTTAGAAAGTAAAATGGAAAGGTGCCGCTAATGGCTCAATCAATGACATTACACTAGATGGAGACAAAGCAGCAGCTGGCAGCTTGTAGTCTGGGGCCAATTCTATTGTAACTGACTGATCAACTATTGTTGCTCCCTGAAAGATAACAAGCATTTCAACATCATGAGCAAATGCTTAGAGCCAATTCCTATCTAAAACTAAACGAAGAAACCCTTCACACATAAACTAACCTATTTACATATAAAAAAATTGGTACGAAATGATTACATATATAGATATCAGAAGAACAATAATATCATAAAGAAACATAACAACTTGAATAATGGTTAAATGAATCAAGCCATAAATTTAAATGAAGAACTGAAATTATAACAGCATTCTGCAAACTGACAGCAGATAGGTCTAATTAATCAGATGAGAACAACTAGCATGACAGACAGGAAGATAAAGTTACATGCTCCAGGCTGTTCAGACAATATCAAAGATTCAACAAGACATGACTTCAGTTATTCTGACAGTTGCGGGATGGAATGCTGGTGAAAGAATTCTCACAGAGAATCGTGTAAATTGTAAATTGCAAATTACAAGAGCACATATGTAAAGGGCAAATTCATAACCGATGTCATGTCCAAAAATAGGCTTCTGGCATCTTAATGAGGCATGGAAAAGAATCAATTACTGAGGAACAAGAGGAATCTTTTATCTATTTTTACGAAAACAGAACCAGGCATGCAAATTGCAACTTTAAACCACATCAGCTTTTGGATGTCCAATCAACGTCAGGATCTTGACTTATGTCAATAAAAAAAATCCTCCATAGGAAAACCTGTTACAAGTTTCAGAAACTATTTGACACCAATAACCTTACCTAGTCTTGGAAAGCAACAATTTCTTCCCTGTGAACAATATAACATCTTGGCATGAATAATAATATTGGTTATTGAATTAACCATCTGCCCTGTCAGCACAAAGATCATCCACAACTCTGAGAAGGAAATTTTAGACTGGTGAAACCAATGGTTTGATTGCATTAATCCAGAACAGATTTGTCATTAGATGTTCAATTGCATGATTGGAGAAAGACTCTGACAATCATTCCATTGTTATATGCACAAACTTCCATTAATCAATACACAGGGACTTCAGCAAACAGTTGATGTCATGAAAGAAAATGGCTAAAAAGATGATGAGAGGTAAACACACCGAAAGCAGAACCGCGGTCTCTGCCCCTTGGGGATCTTGGAAGATGACATATGCAGTTTGAGACCACTCATTCTCACTAAAAACAGATATAATAAGTCAGAAGATAGTTATTAGCATTACACTATTGCATCAGAGCAAGAATCAGTTATTAATGCACCCAATCTGGTTGCCAGGATGAGGTAACAAGTGCTAGTATAAGCAGAAAAAACTTATTTTATAACTGGAAAAAAAAAATGAAATCACTTAAAAAATTAACTAACCTATGCAATTCAACACGGTCAATTTCACCAGAAAAGGAACTCCCTTATGTCGTACTCTGTTGCCCCCAAGGAAACATTGCTCACTTTCACTGTCCTGATCTGGAATCAAAAGGACAAAACAAGTTGTAAATCTACGAAACCAGGCGAATCAAATGTTAATTACTATCAAATAATCTCACAATTACGTCACTTTTTCAACCAAATCAAATTGATGAACAAGGAAAAAAATTATTTCAGAACAGCATATGAGAATGACAATTACAATAAAATTAGAAGAAAAATATGAGAATAGAATTTTCAATGCCTAAGAAGAAGTGAGATGCAGAAAGACCTCTACAGCCAAAGGTATTTCTTTTTCTTTTACTCAGCAGCCACATCAAAAATAACTTGCTTATATCCATTGAAAATATCCAATACTAACTCTTATTTATGCCTAGTCTATCAGTGTGGGTATTAGTCAAGTGCATTGGTAGCCCAACACCTGGGCGTGTTAATTGAGGTCTTCACCTGATCATTTTGTCATATACTTCATCTCTGAACTTGAAATGTTATGCCTAAGCCATCTTAAAGAAGTTTACTGTTTTTAATACATAGGATTCAAAGTAGTATCTAATAACTCAAAGGAACATACCAACAAAGGTAGCCTTTGATGTTTACATTTTATAGGATCACAGCAACAAATTTGACAACAGACAATGGAAATGCTCTGGATAACCAATCAAAAGGGAAGGCTTTGTTGCCATCATTTATTTCATTAGCAAATTTCACAAAATCAACAATAGAGCTGAGTGTGAATTACCTTTGAACTGCATCCCCTATTCCTAATCCTTGGACCTGCTACAAACCTACTTGTAACAATTTGAATCCTAAACAATTGCCTGAAGTAAGCTACCTATGTTCCCAAGTTTCATGGAGCAACCGCAAAATTGGCCTTCCAGGGGAAGAAAACAAAGGTTCCAGTGCACAGAATTTGCTACCATGATCTCTCATAAGCTAATAGTTTCTCTCAAATCATTTACAACAGCTCTGTATCTGACTTCACAACATAGCACTCAGAGATATAAACAGATCACATGCAAAGCAAAAATATTTTCATGGTAGATAGCTAAGTATACATACATCATGCATATATCTTGTCTATTGTATAAATTTCAAAGTTGGGGGAACACCATGGAGCCACCACTTGATTCATTTGCTCCTTTGAGCCATTGCTAGATGGTTAACAACTACAAATCCAATGTAAATTTAAAACTTGGGTACAAATATGACATGTTGAACCAAGGAAAAGCAACAAATGACATTCTAAAGAGCTAACTGATGGAAATATAGCATAAAGAATTCACCAAAACAAACCAATGATTTTTATAGAGAAGAATCCTTCTTCAGACTTGCCAAGCATTTGAAAAAAAAAAAATGAAATTAAAAACCTTGCAGCATTGTTTTCAACATAACACATCTAATACACCCGATAACAACAATAACAACAATAAAAACCTTAATCCCACATTTAATTAAAGTCATCTATATGAATATTTTCTTGTCATTCTATTTGGTTGTGCACTAAGTGGAGAATGAGATTTGATTGTTCTAAATTATTCGTAACTAAGGATTCCCAAGTCAATCTAGATCTTCCACCCTTCTCCCCTTGCTATTCACCTGGATTTGCTCAACCCTTTTAATCAGAACATTTGTTGGTCAACATTTTGTTCTTGATTAGTTTACAAGATTGAATGACCAATTCTTTGAATATGTCCAAACTGACTCAGACACCACTCCCTCAATGTATATAATACATCCACTACAATATAACTCAAGCTGCAACAGCATATTCAGAAATCAACACCATCGCAAATAAATATACCAAAAGAATGAGTTTTTCATCATTCCAAAACACTAGGCCAATCATGCAGGCAACCCATCTATTCCATTTTAGTAGCTTCACAGTTAAGGGTACAATGGCACTCCTATCACTTCAAATTCATAAACAGATTCATATAATACTGAGCTAAAATTATCCCACTTAAAGTTCACCTCGCTATTTATGCCTGCCATGAGTCAGGAACTAGTCTTTACGCAATAGTTTCCACCTAAAATTTCATTCTTTTTAACAAAAATAATAATTGGAATTGAAATACTGCAAGTCAAGCATATAAAACTGTCCTCTTCCACACCTTTTGTATCTAAATAAAACAAATTAAGGGAGAAAAAAAGAAAACTCAATCCCCATATAAAGCTAATCAGACAGGTAACTCTGGGTGCTATGCCAATACAAAATTATCTATATCCATATGGGAATTTGTATTATTAGAGGGTATTTGTGAACCTGCAGCTACAAATCATCACTAAACTTAACCAAGGGGGGTGTCCTAACTCATCAAAATTCATCTAAGACACAGAGAGTTTACCAGCAAAGCCCAAGTTAGCAAAGTAAGAAAGTCAATATATCATTAAAAAAAATAAAAAGTCAACAGAGAGAGATTAGGAGTGCAAGGATTAACCTCCATGGATTGAAGAATAATAAGCCAGCCAGCCAACCAGCCAGCCAGAGACCTTCAAATACAGTTTGTGTGTGTAAGAGAGGGATGGAGGGCTTCGTAGAGTTGAGAGAGTTTTTATTTCCTTTTCCGTTTTTTCATTAAGGAAGCAGAGATTTTGATTTCCTGCTTTATGTTCACATTAATTTTCATAAGTCCTGCGGTTGCTGAGAGACTTGTACCGTGTAAGTTCAATATTAGAAGCGGGTTTATTGACTTTTGACCACGCAAGAGGTTGATATTTGTCAGGAGACTGTTAATACGTACAAGTGAAATGAGCATAGAAAGATTAGCAATAAATAAATAAATGAAAAGCCAATTCTTATTGCTGATGTCATCGTGGGGGGGCCTGGAGAGGGAGGTGAAAAACGAGCTTGACGGGTACGTGCGGATCACGGTGACGATAGCAACGTGCCCTCACAGGTATCTTCTTTATCATTTTTCCTTTTTTTTTTTTTAAAAAAAAAAATATATTTAATTGAATTTTAAGTGACCTCTTTTTTTAAAAAAAAATATATATATATATACACGGTTTTTTTTTTCTTCTAATTTTTCATTTTATAATAGAAACTATACATGTTAAATAAAAAAGGTTGAAAGGTTGGCGTTCAAAAATATTATAAATTTTGCATATATTTATAAATTTATTTCAATTTTTGAAAATAATAATTAAATTTTTATACAATTTTTTTTACAAATTTAATTTTACATTAATTTGTACATGTAGTATTAAGATTAAATTTGTGATTTTTTTTAAATTAAAATATTAGATTTTAAATGTTTGATTAAATTTTTCAAAATTTGATAAAGTTTAAATTTTTTTATATTAACTTTTCATAAAAATAATTAAAAAAAAACATAAAATTTTAAAAAATATAATTAAAAAATAACATTTTATGTTATAATGTATTATGCATTATAATACGTGTCATCTTTTAAAAAATTTTGATAGGTGCCATTTTTCTTGACTTTTATTCGATATGTACACTTAGACCATCCAAAAGTGATCCCACTTAATTGAATTTGTGGCAAACTTTTTTTTTTTTTTTTTTTTTTTTTGTGATTTTGCTGGCTATTTGCTGCTTCTAAATAAATTAAGGTGGTCACGTTGCTCCAGTCTCTGTGTAATTTGGCTGTAACTTTACATTCCAACTTAAAAATATCATCAGAAGAAACAATCGATTGCTATTTTGGAAACCTCACAATTCACTTTCTATTTGATTACGTTGTATAATTTTTATTGTTTGATATTTTAATTTTACTATTTATTATTTATTTTATGATGTTTGCTGTTTATTTTCTATTTAATATTTTTTTTTTGTCACCAACAATTCGTTTTATTCTTAATAAGTTTTTTTTTTTTTCAAGAATTACTGCCGGTATATATTTTATTAATAATAAATAAATATTGCACATTGTATTTCGCTCTTGAATACAAATCAAACACGATTTTTGTTACGTGTATGGCTCCAAAATATGATTTTTATCTCATTAAAGTATTTGTTTTTTTGTTTTTTTTTTTCAAAAACAGACCCTCTTAAATTTAATAAGCGAGTTTAAGGAGGAATTATGACACGTTAACTCCAATCTTTACAATGATTATGTGGCCAAATGGAGTCTCATCCGTCCCACATTCAATGGATAGATTATGTAATAAGGAAAAACCAAACTGTCAAGCAGCCAAATTATTATTATTATTATTATTATTATTTTAAAGAACTGCCCTGTTTCATGACTGAGATTAAAAAAAGAAATCAAGCACCAAACTGGCAACCACACAATATATATATATACAAAGACCTCAAATCACCGCCCCACTCTTGCACACCCTAAACGATGACTGACCAGTTGGCAAGCCGAATAAAAGCCTTTCCCAGCATGCAAGTATAGTCCCAATAGCCACCCGTCCTTCTGTATATCGACTTCCCCAAATCAACACTTCTTCGCATTCAATGCCAAACTGCAGTAAAATTTTTTTGCACGGTACTGGCTATGATGTTATTGAGAGTGTCAAATCTCAGTACAGAGGCACCCAAAAATTAATATCACCAAGTGATTACTCTGCCCCACTTGTACTTGGTGATTTACAGTGTATAAGAGACTCGAAAATAGCCAAAACCAGTCAGCCCGGCTTGCATACCATATATATTAGCACATCTAACAGAACAACCTGACTTGATCGCCAAGATCACCTTCAAATTGTAGCAACAGGTCAGCATCTTTGTCCCCTAAAAGACTCTACTAAACACTAAGAATCGAAGACTGCCGGGAACTGCAGAAAACCCAAAAAAAATCCAAGTTTGATTCCCACAACAAAAGGCAACATTATTGTATCAAAACCAGGAGACCACAATTCAGCTACATCCCAATCTGCAAAAAACCAAGTAGCCCAACAGCACCACAAAACAACCCCTCCAGGATGACCCTCTCCAAGTTTGCCAAACCTGAACCATGTTTATCTCATGCCTATACAGAGTTAAAACAAGAAATGCAATCTGCAGCATCCTCAAGCCATTAAAAATCACAATTTCGCATCAAATTTGCTACACCCAATAAGCAACAAAACTGCATAAAATGGGGGATGAAGCGCCACAATTCTACGCAAGGTCTATTGGAACCCAGCTATTCATGCCCAATATAAAAGTCAGCTCCAAAAACTCACGGAGCTATTCCCACGAGCATTTGGTATACAAGTGTCGTCTTTAGAATCAACACCCAGGTCCATACCCAACGAATCCCCGAAAACAAAAAAAAGGAG
The DNA here is from genome assembly GCA_037832345.1 of Rhizophora mangle. Classification (NCBI taxonomy): domain Eukaryota; kingdom Viridiplantae; phylum Streptophyta; class Magnoliopsida; order Malpighiales; family Rhizophoraceae; genus Rhizophora; species Rhizophora mangle. The sequence continues at coordinate 1,718,234 of JBAPLJ010000592.1, read as the reverse complement.
TCTGATGGATAATTAAAAACACCCATTATCATCAAAACTCATAAATTATATCTCAAAATTTTGAACACAAACACGTTTTTGGCTTTTCCGGGCAAAATAAATCAGAAATTGGAAGCAAAATGGTAAACAAACAGGCCCTAAACAATCACAAACATTGTGTGGAGACTGTATTGATATCTTTGTGCATCACCATGTAGCAAGTAAAATAAGAAAGAAATTATCAAACATAAGTAGTTGCAGTAGAGAGTCATTAACATCTTCAGAAATTAAGATACAAGGGTAGAGAAAAGCTTGTAGAAAAATCAACTACACTCTAACAAGCCACACTTTACTACATTACAAATCTTATTGTGGAACAGAACAAGTGAACTGTGCTCGTCTTTTTGTCATGGCATGCATAAGCTCGGATTTATGTTACCACGTGCAGATTTAGGCTGTAATATTGCTAATTACGGCCTTAAGAGTACGATAAAACCTGGCTTTCTTTCTGCCCATTAAAATATAGTGCATCGTCAAGGCTGTATTGCTGCCTATTACAGTCACCAAATGACAGATGTGCTAGCAATTCAGGAGTTCCAGGATCTGTCTGAAGAAAGAAAGGACAAAACTGTTGAGCGTTAGTCTCGTCCCCAACAAAAGTTGGATTGGAGATTGTAGTAGAGCTTTCTGGCAACATTCCTTCCATCCCACTGGAGTTGTGCCCCGGTGTAACTTGCCCGGGATTATGCATATTAATTTCAGCGCCATAATTTGTTTTAATTACCGAATAAGGTGGAGACTGGACCTCTGAAATGTAAGTATTGGCAGGAAAACCTGATCCAACAGGCAAAAATGACGAGTCACCTGCTGCTGGAACCTCTGAAAGCGACAAACCCAAAATCCGACTAGGGGAGCTGCTATCTAAAGTACTCGAAGAGGGAGAATCGCCAATGAGCAAGGGAGTTGAGTTGTTTATTGATGGCTCCAGCCTAGGTGATGAGTTCATTTTCAGCATCTGTTCCATCATAGCCTTTTCTGCTTCATTCATAGAAGAATGGAACGTCACAATCTGTCCCTTAGTAAAAGTATTTCCATCCCCACCCATAGAATTTTCTTCCTCTTCCCCAGCAAGTCTCCTCTTTTTACTGCCCCCAGCAATGCCCCTGTTATTTTTATTCTGCCGCTGTACAAGTTGATTTTGGAATCCTGGGCTCTGCATTGCCTTTGCAAGGAAAGACATGATTTGTTGCTGCCTCTGCTCCATGACCTGTACACGTTGCCCAACTGTTTCCAGCTGATGATTTGTCGCTTGGTGCTGCTGTCTCAATCTAACAAGCTCCTGCTTAAGAACATTCTTATCCCGTTTGAGACTTTCAACCTCTTCCTCAAGCCCAGACTTCCCCACTTCAACACTTGCTGCAACTGAGGAACACTGAACTTGAGGTGCTTGATTCAACAGGTGCTTTTGCCTTCTTAAGAACCCCTCATTTGCAAATTCATAGCGATCTCCATCACCCTTCCTGAAACCCTGCTTAAACAAGGTCAAAAGTTAAATATCAGGTTGACGCCATTGTAGATGACATTAAAAGTATGGGTACAGAAAGCTAAAAGATGGATCAAGCAGGATCAGGGTCCAAGCATCTAACTGGATCGAATATTATGAAAGTGCCCAATATATGAGAGTAAATCACATAAAATTTCAACCCTTTTATTTTTTTTAACTTGAGTCCACAACCTATAATTCAGACTTTCGATTAGAAAAGTAAAAAAATTTGATGCGGAAAAGCATTTACATTTTTTCTTGGCGTCCATATTGATCAGAACAGTTAAAAACTTTTTTTATTTCTTCCCAAAGAAATCAAAGAGACCCTTATTGCATTTTTCAATTTCCCTTGTTTCTCTACGCCATTGTCATCTAGACCTAAACAGTCTCACACCTGTACACCCAACTAATAGAGCCTCACCCAGTTACAGCCACCATTCTTTGATGACAGCAGGAACCGAGGCAGCAGCAATGGCAAGGGAAAGGATAAAAAGAGTACAACTTGTTCAAGCACAATGCTGTAATGATAACAAAGCCTATTTTATACTAAATAATACATCGAAGGATCACAAATTCACAGTGCAAAGGAACGCAGGACATGTTCAGCATTAGTTCTTATCAATGATTAGATCGAAACATTACAAACTGTCCACAGTACATTTTCCTTACTTACCTCTTCTGCAACTTCAATATTTGTTACAGATTGGAGAGTTCTACTTGTCTCCCCTTCATCAGAAATTAGCACAGCTTTTTTTTTATCGGCTATCTTCTTTATTTTACAGAGAACAAATGTCCTCTGCACAAGTTGGAAGTACAAAGATACAAGTCAATTGCAATTGTTATCATGTCTAGTTCAGAACTTTAGTGATAAAAAGGAGGGACTGCATGCATACCTGACCACCATTTGGTGGACTGATGTCTGCACTAAACTCATGCACGACATATTTGGTGTTCTCTCCATGAGGAAAACGTCCCTTGTAAAAAACAAAAATTCTCCTTGTACCTGTCACTCCATTGGGGCGCTGAGTGGTAATTTCACGGGGCTTGCCAGTTTCTTTCCAGTAGCCAACATCTGATTTCCTGTTTGTCCTCCCAGCATTTAAGTAGCGAGGACAAAAGACGTACCATTCTAAATCATTTGGGGTTATCTTTAAATCTTCTGCATGACAAAATGGATCACAGTTCAATATGCACTTAAAAGCATGAAATTTGTCAAATTGAACATATAATTACTTACCAGGCAAATCGCAAGGCTCGATGCCGAAGACATCGAGTTCTTGTATTTTGCTAACTTGTTGATAGTTGTCAAGAATCTTTGGCTTCAAATGACAATTCACCATTTCTTCATCGGTTGGGCAAAATCTGTTTTCATCAACACAATACATCTCTGAAGTCATTGGCTTGGTCGTCCTTTTTGGGCACAAGTAATACTGTTTTGCAAAGAGTGCAACAGAGAACAAGTAGTCAGCTAATAGAAAAGGTTTAAACTCAATTTTGGTAAAGCAAGAAATGAAGGAGAGACATGGATGGCTAGAAGTAGGAGCAGCAGCAAAAGTAATGAAATAGCATTACTGTCCTGGAACATTCTTTGCTAATACATGCATCATAATTTTTTTTTTTTTTTATTTAACGATGTTTGAAGGAGGTGTTTTTTTTTAAAAGAAAATTTTTTTTAAATCAATATTAGAAGAAGTGTTACTTCTTGTTGACAAATAAAAATTATATGCAGTTATTAATATTTTAATTAATGTTAATATCGTAAATAAATATTTATATAATGAAAGCAATGCCCAGGCTTAAGCTGGAAATGCAGAGGTAGTTTCTTTGTGAGGTTACTTGCGCAAACATCGAGAATCTTCTGGAATACTCTCCGACGCGCATTTGAGAACTCTTGTAAGCCACGAAATGGGGGTATTTTAGTCAAACATGAGTGTGTCCCCGTCACTCCTTTGATGACGTAAGTGGGAACAAAACATGTAACTCACTTGTTGCTTCTCAGTACCAAGCCGATGGCCCTATCAGAATAGAATCGCAATTTGCATATAAAAGTTTGAACGAGGGAGGGGGGTTAATTGCGCGGAAACAAAACATTGGGTTAATGATTATAATCTTAGCATTGGGTTAAAAAAAATTAAACACAATTAAATAAATAAACATCGATAAATATGTGATCATAATCATTAATTTTTAATTAGCATATATATATATATATATATATATATATATATATATATATAATAATTAATAATTTATATTTATATTTATTTATTGAAAAATATAATGTTAAGTTAAATCAATAAAATCTTTAAGAATAAGGTGGTCGGAACAAAATTAAGGCGTCCAAATCCAAATTATTCATGAACAAAACTTCCTTTGACCTTTTGCCATGATCATCCTTGCCGTCCATGTCAAGGAAAGATATCTGCTGTTATCCAAATATATATGAGGCTATCCAATATAATATTAATGGTTGGGAAGTATTTTATTGTGGCTGAAGTTGAGACATGACAGGTTCGACAAAGGAGTACGTATCTTTTTTTTTTTTTTTTTTTTTTGTCAAATCAATTATATAGTTTGAAAGGGGTTTTTCTTCGACTTGATTTAATTAGACCTTGTTTACTACTAACCGTGATTAACTTGAAGACTCGATAGGAAACTTGTTGCTAATTTACTTAGAGGAGTATTTATGATTCACAGTGAAAATATTTTCCTGCCCATACCACTAATGGTCACAATTTAAAAATTATAAAAAAAAAAATTTAACTTTAAATACTTTAATTTTACTGCAAAGTGCCTTACTTGAAATATACTTAATAATTTTATTATCTAATTTAACGTTTTATTTTTTTATAAAATAAATTACTCAATTATAATTATTAATTATTATATATAAAAATATATATTAATTATAAATTAATGATTATCGTCACACATTTGTTAATTTATATTTATTTATTTATGAAGGGTACGGGTAAGATCCCGAAGACAATGTTTTGTTCCTACACAATGAACACTAAGAAGTAACAAGTCATCAGAGTATTCCAGAACATTCTCGGTGGACTTGTGGCCAATAACGATTGAGCCCAAATAACCTGTACAGCAAGGTAACAGCCTTTTCTAGCTTTAGTCTTAGCATTTGTGATCATTGCGTTGCTTTCATCATGTAATTATATATTTACGACAATAACAATAATTAAAATACCAATAATTACATTTGATTTTCATTTGCAAACAAGTTATTTACAACTTTTCTAATATTTATCAAAAAGAAAAAAAAAATTACCACTTTCAAATTGATATCGTTAAATAAAGAATAAAAATTATTAGTCAAAATAATAGATGCATGCATTGTTAAAGAAATGTTCACAAAAATGTATTATGGACAATAATGCTACCCATGTGACAGAAAAATTACACCGTATAAGAGTCCCCTGAAGTAATTGAGAATGGATGCCTGCGGACTACATTGATTATAATTACAATACTAATCCACTGGCACGAGTCACTTTATACTTTGTTCCTCTTTTTCATTTTGTATTTCATACAACCTTCTCAATGAGGTTATTGGTGTCTATATATGAATGTGGTCGGTCAATCAACAGAAACACACAAGACCCTCCTCCATTTTCCCTCCAGCACAAAGATTCCTGTTTCCTTATTTCATTGCTTCTGCTGCTGCTCCCACTTCTAGCCATCTCTCTTCTTCATTTCTTGCTTTACCAAAATAGAGAATCTCTTCTCTTCCTTTGCAAATCCCCAATCCCTATTTTAGGAAGAGGAACGAAAAGTACCCGTCTTGCCTTGATCTCTTAGTTTTTCAAAGAGCCTCACTGTTATTACCTTTTCTATTAGTTTACTCTTTGTTCTGTGTTGCATTCCTTGGAAACAGTATTATTTGTACCAAAAAATCGATAAGGGTACCAATGACTTCAGAGATGTATCGGGTTGATGGAAACAGATTTTGTCCAACTGAGGAACAACTGGTGAATTGTTATTTGATACCAAAGATCCTTGGCAATGATCAACAAGTTAGCAAAATCCGAGAACTCGATGTCTTCAGGATGGAGCCCTGGAATTTGCCTGGTAAGTAATTATAAGTTCCAATTTCACGCTTTTAAGTGCGTATTGAACAATGATCCATCTTGTTTGTGCAGAGCATTTAAAGATAACCCCAAATGATTTAGAATGGTACGTTTTTTGTCCTCGCTATTTAAATTCTGGGAGGCCAACAAGGAAATCAAATGTTGGCTACTGGAAAGCTACTGGCAAACCTCGTGAAATTACAACTCAGTTCACCAACGAAGTGAGTGGTAGAAGGCAAATTTTCGTTTTCTACGAGGGATGTTTTCCTAATGGAGTGAACACCAAATATGTTATGCATGAGTTTAGTGCCGCCATCAAACCACCAAATTGTCAGGTATGCTTGCAGTACCTGCTTTTTAGCACTACCAGAACTAAACATGGTAGCAGTTGCAATTGACCCATTCCAACTTGTTCATTGTGCAGAGGACCTTTGTTCTCTGTAAAATAATGAAGAAAGCAGGTAAAAAGACCACTGTGCCAACTTATGATGAAGGGAAGACAATCAGAACGCTCGAGTCTGTAGCAAACGATGAAGTTTCAGAGGAGGTGAGGAAGGGACATGTCCTGTGGACAGTTTGTAATATTTCGATCTAATCATTGATAAGAACTAATGCTCAACATTTTTGTGCTTCTTTCTACAGATAGCTGCTGAAGATCCTAATTATCCTAAATTTCTAGCATATCTGAACTCCTTTTCCGACTGTATTGGGCAGGCTTACGAGCCTTAAGGATGCACTATATTATAATTAGCTTAATCATGAGAGGAGGAAAGAAAGCTTTGTTCTGCTAGCTTTTATCATACTATTGTTAATTGTTAGGAGTCATATGCAATAGCTCCTTGTCTATTCAATCTTTAGCAATATTATAGCGTAAATTATGCACCTGTTAGCATAAATCCGAGCTTATGGATGCAATGACCGAAAGGCGGGCGGGGAACAAATAGGTTGTTGGCTTGTTTTCTTCACAAGTTGCTTGCTTGTATCTTTCTTGTTCCTGTCTGAGCTCTGGCTGATTTCCTATTGTTACCTAAGCATGAAATTTGTAATGTAATAAAGTGTGGATTTTTAGAGAGTCGTATATTTTTCTACAAGCGCTTTTGCACACTTGTACCCTAATTTCTGAAGATGTTAATGAATATGTATTACTACTATTTAAGTTTGATAATTTCTTCCTTATTTTACTCGTTACATGGTGATGCACAGGGATAGACAGTCCCGATACAATGTTAGTGATTATTTGGGGCTGTTTGTTTACGATTATGTTTAAAAGCCAAAAATGTGTTTGTGTTCAAAATTTTCAGATGTCATTTCTGAGTCTTGATGATAACGGGTGTATTTTTTTGGACTTATTTATCAGTCATGAGTTTTCTTTTTCGGGATTCGTTGGGTATAGGCTGGGCCGTTAATCCGGAAGATAACCCTCGCACACCAGTTGGATGTGGGAATAGCTCAGTGAGTTTTCAGAACCGAAACAGAAAATTGATTAGTTTATCCTTTAATTGGATTAATTAATTAAATTAAAATTAAATTAATAAAATTAATATTTAATATTAAATTTATAAAAATTTTTAATAATATATATTTATTTTTTAAATTAATTGAATTAAAAAAAATTAATTATTTTATTAATTTATAATTCAAGTGATTGATTTATTAATTTAATTATTATTTTTTAAAATTAATAATTTTTAAAATAAAGTTAACTAAATCACAGCCTAATTTTCAGTTTTATTAGTTCAATTGGTGCAGTCCAATTTTCAAAACTTTGTTTCCAATAGGACCTAGGCAGAATTGCCGCTCTTCAGAATTATGGTCTTGCGCATTTTACGCAGTATTGTTGCTCATCGGGTGCAGCAAATTTGATGCAGAATTGGCATTGTTTACACTGTCTACGCTTGCGATAAACATGGTTCAGGTTTGGCAATCTTGGAGAGGGTCATCTTGCAGGCCTTGTTTTGTGGTGCTGTTGGGCTACCTGGTTGCATTGGCTGACAAGAGCGAAATATAATATGCATTTTTCCATGATATTTTTAGCTGGAATATAATGTTGCAGTCCAATTACACACTGTGTAGGCAAGCTAGTAGCCCAATGCCAAAAAGAAGAACAGAACATGAGACGTACCTACACAACTTGTAGCAAGTTTCCTTCCATTTTTCTATTTAATATGTTTCGTGACCAAAATATTTATTAATCACTTGTGACAAAATTACGCTGGGGCAACTTGGTGAAGGAGACAAGAAGAATTAGATATTCTGTTGATAACATGAACATTACCCTCTATAATCATACGGTGTAGGCATGGTCCGTCCGTTACTTGATATAAATGATTTAACAATGCATCCACTGCCAGATCCCTGACCAAAATCTTCAAGATTTAAACAAATAATCTAGCTGCCAATTCAGCATTTTATGCTTCTGTAAAAACATGTAAATAATTTTGACCGTTTAGTGCGAGATAGGATATCCAGTAATAGCCATCTCAGCTGTTTGTAAAGCCCAAGTATCGAGGTGAAAACATGAGTCTGGGACAAGTTTTTGAACAAAAGGATGCTTTGGAAAGAAAATATTGGGATTATATTTACATTATACCAGGACGAGGAGGGAACTGTATGTTACCAGGTGCATAAATTACAGCCTTGACTAAAGATTGAACAGACAACGAGCAATTGCATATGACTCCTTACAATTAACAATAGTATGATAAAAGCAGCAGAACAAAGCTTTCTTTCCGCTTCTCATGATTAAGCTAATTATAATATAGTGCATCGTTAAGCCTCCTAAGCCTGCCCAATACAGTCAGAAAAGGAGTTCACATATGCTAGAAATTTAGGATAATTAGGATTTTCAGGAGCTATCTGTAGATAGAAGCACGAAAATGTTGAGCACTAGTTCTTATCAAGGATTAGATCGAAACATTACAAACTGGCCAGAGGACATCTCTCTTCCTCACCTCCTCTGGAATTTCATGGTTTGTTACAGACTCAAGCGTTCCGATTGTCTTCCCTTGATCATAAAACGGCACCGTGGTCTTTTTATCTACAGAGAACAGAGGTCCTCTGCACAATGCACAAGTTGGTAGTGCAAAGATACGTGTCAATTGCAAGTGCTACCATATTTAGTTTTGATAGGGAACTGCAAGCCTGACAATTTGGTGGTTTGATGGCCGCACTAAACTCATGCATGACATATTCGGTAATCGCTCGATAAGGAAAATGTCCCTTGTTCCTTCTACCACTCACTTAGTTGGTGAACTGGGTTGTAATTTCACGAGTTTTGCCAGTAGTTTTCCAGTAGCCAACATTTGGTTTCCTCGTAGGCCTTCCAGCATTTAGCGAGGACAAAAGACGTACCATTCTAAATCATTTGAGGTTATCTTTAAATGGTCTGCATAGACAAGATGGATCGTAGTTCAATATGCACTTAAAAAGCGTGAAATTAGTCGCACTGAACTTATAATTACTTACCAGGCAAATTACAGGCTCCATGCTGAAGACATCGAGTTCTCGGATTTTGTTAACTTGTTGATCCTTGCCAAGGATCTCTGTTTCAAATAACAATTCACCAGTTCTTCCTCGGTTGGACAGAATCTGCTTCCGTTAACCCAATGCATCTCTGAAGTCATTGGCATGCTCATCGATTTTTTGGCACAACTGATACTGTTTGCAAGGAAACCAACACAGAACAAAGAGTAAACTAATAGAAAAGCTAATAACAGTTCTTTGAAATACTAAGAAAATTTTGATCAATTGGCAAGAGGGGTACTTTTTGTTCCTCTTCCTAAAACAGGGATTGGGGATTTGCAACTGAAGAGAAGATATCCTCTATTTTGGTAAAGCAAGAAATGAAGGAGAGACAGGGATGGCTAGAAGTAGGAGGAGCAGCAGAAGCAATGAAATAGAGAAGCAGGCATCTTTATGCTAGAGGGAAAGTGGAGGAGGGGCTTGTGTGTTTCTGTTGACTGACAGACAACATCCATATATAGACACCAATAACACTCTTGAGAAGGTTATATGAAACACAAAATGAAAAAGAGGAACAAAGGAAAAAGGTGACTTGTGCCAGTGGATTGGTTTTTTAATTATAATCAATGTAGTCCATAGACATCCATTCTCAATTACTTTATGGGACTCTTTTACCTTGCAATTTTTACATCACATTGTAGCATTATTGTCCCTAATACATTTTCGCGGACATTTCTTGACCAATACATGCATCTATTATTATGACTAATAATTTTTATTCTTTATTTAACGATCTCATTTTGGAAAAGGTGTTTTTTTTTCTTTTTTAATAAATGTTAAAAAAAGCTGTTATTACTTGTTTGCAAATGAAAATCAGATGCAATTATTAGTATTTTAATTGTTGTTATTGTCGTAAATATATAATTATATAATGAAAGCAATGCAATGATCACCAATGCTAGGCCTAAAGCTAGAAATGTAAAGGTAATTTCTGAACTTGAACGCGCGGTTGTTACCTTGCTATACAAGTTATCTGAGCTCGGTCGTCATCGGCCGCAAGTCAATGTTCTGAAATACCCTGATGACGTACGTGGAAACAAGACACGTAACTCTCCGCTTACTTCTCATCGAAGTCAACCTCCTTGTTTAATGAAAAAAAAAAAATTAAGAATTTAAAATTCAACTTATTTAATTATTTTAATTAAAAATAAATAAATAAATAAATAAATAAAATTGATATTAAACATTTTAAAATTTTAATAATATAATTTTTATTTTTAAAAAAATTTAAAATAAAAATTTATTTTTAAATTTTTTATAATTTTTTAATTAACCAAAAAATATATAATTAATTTATTAATAAAAAATTTAACCAACTAATTTATTAATTTAATTATTAATTTTTAAAATAAATTAAATTAAATTACGAATATTTTTTCGATTTTATCATTTGATCTGTTTTTTTGAAACCTTGCTCGTTACTGCCTACTCTCTAGCCGATGGCTCTGTCCTGGAATAGAATTGCAAATTACATGTAGAAGTTTGAACGAGTGGAAAAACAGGGGTTCGTTGAGTGGGAACAAAACATTGTCTTCGTGATCCTATCTTTAAGCATTCGCCGAACAAAAAAAATTAGACATGAATAAATCTACATAAGTTAACAAATGTGCAATCATAATTATTAATTTATAATTATTATAATTTTTTATTTATAATAATCTATGTTTATAGTAAAATATATATATATATATATATATGGCTACAAATTAGATCAATAGAATTATTAAGTGCGTTTTAACAGCGAAATTAAAAGTGTCTAGAACCAAATTCCTTGAAGATTTCTGAACGGTGACCAGGGCGGTAACATATTTTCACCGGAATCATAAATCCTCAACAAGTTTTCTATCGAATCTTCAAGTTAATCACGGTTAGTAGTACTAAACAAGGTCTAATTAAATCAGGTTGAAGAACACAGACGGCAATCCCTTTCAAACTACATAGCTGGTTTTTTTTTTTAAAAAAAAAAACGATCGAGCACACATCTCTGAAGCACTCCTATGTCTTTCGTGTGTCAACTCCAGCCCCAGTAAAACACTGACTGTGGAGATATACTTCACAGCCATTAATATTATATTAGATAGCTTCATATATATTTGGATAACGGCATGTATCTTTCCTTGACATGGACGGCAAGGATGATCATGCACAGGTCAAAGGAAATTTATCAAACATCAAGATGATGTCTTGCATCCTTCCGTGAAGCAAAAGCTTTGTCTCTGCTCAGCAGTGCAGCTGCAACAATCAGACACAGACGAGCTCTAAAAGCAATAACACACCTGTCCCATTAAAGTGATTTAATGGGAAATATAATGAAACATGAAAAAAAGGGAGGGAGAAAAATATGGATCACAAAGATTAATTTTCTTCCGGACATCATGTCAAGTAAACAAATGTTAGCATGTAAATAATTTTGCTGGTTTAGTGAGAGATAGGATATCCATTAATAGCCATCTCAACTGTTTGTAAAACCCAAATATCGAGGTGAAAATATGATGCTTGACTTTGGAACAAGTTGTTTTGAAATAAAATATTGGGATTATATTTACATTATGCTAAGAAGAGGAGGGAACTCCATTTCTACGATGGTTAACCCCACTACCCCAAACGGATGTAATGAAAGACGGTAATAAGGATGCCATGCAGAAACAAGCCAACACAAAGGCAGGAAACTGAATTAGGTGAATGACCTATTAGCTAATGATTGGCAATTTCGGAAGACAGGGTGGAGATGTCTGCTTCATGTTTCCCATCACCGGCATAAGTTAAAGTTTGCCTTTGATGAGCATGAAACTTACGCATACAATTGGTAAGATATCCTCCCCTTTTGCCTCCTGATGGAAGAACCCCCATTTGTTCTTCTGTTGGAACTTGCATATTATATATATTAGCACACCTAACAGAACAACCTGACTTATGCCCAAGAGCACCTTGAAAGTGTAGCAAAAGGTCAAAAAACAGCATCCTCATTCTCTAAAAGACTGAACTAAACACTAAGAATTGAACACTGCCGGGAACTCCAGAAAACCCACAAAATCAAAGCTGGGTTCCCACAACAAGACGGCAACATTATAATAACAAAACCAGGAGACCACAATTCAGCTACGTCCCAATCTGCTAAAAACCAATTAGCCCAACATCACCACAAAACCACAACTCCAAGATGACCCTCTCCAAGATTACCAAACCTGAACCATGTTTAGGAGATGCCGACACAGAGTAAAAGCATGAAACGCAATCTGCAGCTCCCTCAGCGCCTTTAAAAATCACAACTCTGCATCCTGCCTAAAATGAGGGATGAAGCGCCACAATTCTGCGTAAGGTGTATTGGAACCCAACTATTCATGCCCAATATAAACGTCAGCTTCAAAAACTCAATGAGGTATTCCCACGAGCATTTGGTATACAAGTGTTATCTTCAGGGTCAACAGCCAAGCCCGTGAATCCCAATAACAATAACTCATGACTAATAATTAAGTCCATGGATGATTAAAAACACCCAAGATCATCAAAACTCAGAAATTATATCTGAAAATTTTGAACACAAACATGTTTTTGGCTTTTCCAGGCAAAATAAATCAGAAATTTGAAATAAAATCGTCAACAAGCAGAACCTAAACAATCACGACGATTGTGTGGGGACCATACTGATATCGCTGTGCATCACCGTGTAGAAAGTAAAACAAGGAAGAAATTATCAAACATAAGTAATAGTAATACATATTCATTAACATCTTCATCTTCAGAAATTAGGATACAAGGATGCAGAAAAGCTTGTAGAAAAATCTACTACTCTCTAACACGTCACACTTTATTACATTATAAATTTTATGCTTAGGCAACAGCAGGAAACCACCGAGGGAGCTCAGAAGGATAGAAGCTACTTGTGAAATAGAACAAGTGAACAACCTATTTGTTCTGTGCTCCGACGGGGTGTATAATTTAGGCTGTAATATTGCTAATTACAGCCTTGTCTAACGATTGAAGAGACAACAATCAATCGCATATAACTCCTTACAATTCTAGCAGAACAAAGCTTTCTTTACGGCGCTAATTAGTCAAGGATGTAATCCTGCGTATTCCAGCCACTAAACAACGCACGTGCTAGAAATTCAGGACCGTAAGGATCTACCTGTAGAAAGAAGCACAAAAATGTTGAGCACTAAATCTTCTCAACAATTATGTTGAAACATTACAAACTGCCCACGACATGTTCATTTATTACCTCTCCTGGAACTTCATCGTTTGTTACAGATTTGGGGGTTCCGCTTGTCTCCCCTTCATCATAAGTTGGCACTGTGGTCTTTTTATCGGCTCTTTTCATTATTTTACAAAGAACAAATGTCCTCTGCACAAGTTGGAAGTCAAAGATACAAAGTCAATTGCAATTGCTACCATGTTTAGTTCAGAACTTTAGTGATAAAAAGGATGTAGTGCATGCATACCTGACCCTTTGGTGGATTGATGGCTGCACTAAACTCATGCAGGACATATTTGGTGTTCTCTCCATGAGGAAAACGTCCCTTGTAGAAAACAAAAATTCTCCTTTTACCCGTCACTCCATTGAGGAGCTCAGTCATAATTTCACGGGACTTGCCAGTTTCTTTCCAGTAGCCAAAATTTGCTTTCCTGTTTGGCCTCCCAGCATTTAAGTAGCGAGGACAAAAGAAATACCATTCTAAATCATTTGGGGTTATCTTTAAATGCTCTGCATAGACAAAATGGATCACAGTTCAATATGCACCTAAAAGCATGAAATTAGCCATATTGAACTTATAATTACTTACCAGGCAAATTCCAAGGCTCCTTGCTAAAGACATCGAGTTCTTGGATTTGGTTAACTTGGTGATCTGTGCCGAGAATCTTTGGCTTCAAATAAAGATTCACCAGTTGTTCCTCCGTTGGACAGAATCTATTTCTATCTACCCAATTCATCTCTGGAATCATTGCTATGCTCACCGATTTTTAGGTACAAGCAATACTGTTTGCAAGGAATGCAACACAGAACAAAGAGTAGACTAACGAAAAAGGTAACAAATGTGAGCTGCGGAAACTATTTGCAATATTAAGAAAATTTTGGTCTAATGGCAAGAAGGAGACTTTTCATTCCTCTTCCTAAAATAGGAATCGGGGGATTTGCAACTGAAGAGAAGAGATGCCGTATGTTGGTAAACCAAGAAATGAAGGGGAGATAGGGATGGCTAGAGGTAGGGGCGGCAGCAGAAGCAAGGGGAGAGAGAAAGAGGCATCTTTGTGGTAGAGGAAAAGTGGAGAGGGGCTTGTGTGTTTTCCATTGCCTGACTGACCACCTTCATATATAGATATCAATAACTTCCTGAGGAGGGATGTATGAAACACAAAATGAAAAGGAGGAACAAAGTGACCAATGCTAGTGGGATGGTATCTATAGACATCCATTCTCTATTACTTAACAATACCTTGTAGTGTGCAATTTTTCCGTTAAATAATATATATTTTTTTTTTTGAACATTTATTTACCAATGCATGCATCCCTGCTAATTTATATTTTTAAAAGAAGCGATTTTTTTTTTTTTTGATAAATATTAGAAGAGATGTTATTGTTTGTTAGCAAATAAAAATTAGATGCAATTACTGTTATTTTAATTATTTTTATTGTATTAAATAAATAATTATGTAAGGAAAGCAATGCAAGGACCACCAATGCCAATGCCAATGCCAAGGTCAAAGCTAGAAATTTCGAGGTAGTTTAGGGTTTCTGAACTTGAAGGTGAACCCTGCGATACAAGTTATTTGGGCCCCACCATCATGCCCACAAGTCCTTCGAGAATGTTCTGGAATACTCAGGACGTGCATTAGAGGAAGGACGCCAGGACTCTTGGAAATTGAAATATGTTAATCAAACATGAGCGTACACGCGTCACTCTGACAAAACATGCGATCTCTTCCCTTGTTACTTCCGCGTATCAAGCCGCTACCATTATGTCCTAGCATAGAATCGCACATTACGTATTAAAGTCGAAGAGAACAAAAAGGGTTAATTGCGTGGGAAAAAAGCATTGGGTTCATAAGCCCAACTCTAGCATACGCTGAACCCAAAATTTAGACAACAAAACAATAACAGAATTAAGGAGTTTTAACCCAAAATTTAGCATTGGGTTAATTTAACTCTAAGCTATTAAATTAGATTAATAGAATTGTTAGGTAGGTTTTAACTAAAGTTCTCCACAACAACAAAATTAAGGAGTTTTAAGCCACATTCTTTTAAGATTTCTGAATGGGAACCATTGCGACTAAAGGCGGTGGCCTATTTGTACCGGGAATCTTAAATCCTTTTGGCAACAAGTTTTCTATTTAGTGTTCGAGTTAATAACGGTTAGTCGTAAACAAGGTCTAATTAAATCAAGTTAAAGAACACAGACAGGCAGCCCCTTTCAAATTACACAACCGATTTAAAAAATAAAAGATAAAAAAGAGAGAGCCCGAGAACATATCTCTGAGGTACTCCCATGTCTATCCTGTCCTTTCTGTCTCAACTCTAGTCACAGTGAAACCCTGCCTGTGAAGACATACTTCACAGCCAATAATATTATATTGGATAGCTTCATGTATATTTGGATAACAGCATATATTCTTTCCTTGACATGGACTGGACGGATGATCATGCACAAAGCAAAATTGTTTGGGACATATGGCAAAAGGTCAAAGGAGGTTTACCAAACATCAAGATGATGTCTTTCATCCTTCTGTGAAGCAAAGGCTTTGTCTGCTCAGCAGCGCAGCTGAAACAATCAGAAACAAACAAGTTCTGAAAACAATAACACACTTGTCCCATTAAGCTCATGATTGGGAAACATAATGAAATATAGCAACAAGTGCGGGAGATTATATAGATCACAAAGAATAATTTTATTCCAAACACCATATCAAGTAAATGTACGTAAACATGTAAATAATTTTGCGGGTTTAGTGCGACATAGAATGTCCACTCATGGCCATCTCAACCGTTTGTAAAACCCAAATATCGAGGTGAAATTTCGATATTTGAGTTTGAGACACATTTTGCACAAAAGGATGCTTTTGAGAGAAAATATTGGGGATTATATTTACATTATGATAACATAAAGAGGGAACTGTTTTTCTACGATGGTCAATCCCCCACGCCCAAATACATGTATTGAAGCACGTTAATAGGATGGCCATGCACAGAGAAGCCAACGCAAAGCCAGAAAACTGAAATAGTAGAATGACCTATTAGCTAATGAATTGCAATTTTGGAAGAGGAGGTGGAGACATCTGCTTCTCTGTTCCCATCATATGGGGTAAGTTTAAAGTTTACCTTTGATAAGCAAGAGACTTATGTATACAATTGGTGAGTTATCACCCCTGTTTGCCTTCAGATGTAAGAAGTCCCATTTGTTCCGCAAGATGGTTCATCTGTTGGACCTTGTTCCATCCATTCTCCTCCCATGATATCCATTCCGATTCTTTGCCTACACTGCTTTCCTGCATGATTGGATGAATTTCATCTGTGTCTCCATCTGCAAGAAACTGTTCCCAAAAAGCATCATTAATGCTAGGAAGCCTAGGCATGGCATCCACTAAAATGTCCACATTTTGATCAGGAGAATGGACACCAGTTTCCTCGGTAGTTGTCACATCCAAAGCAGGTGTAACTGAATGAATATACTCTGCATTCCTAGTCTCATCCCCAACAAAAGTTGTATTTGAGATTGCAATAGAGCTTTCTGACAACATTCCCTCCATCTCACTAGAGTTGAGCACAGGTGTAACTTGCCCAGGATTATAAATATTTTTTTCAGTGCAATAATTTGTTTTATCCTGGTCAGTTACCGAATAAGGTGGAGATTGGACCTCTGAAATGGCAGTAGACACATCATTGGCAGGAAAACATGATTCGACAGGCAAAAATGATGAGTCACCTACAGCTGGAACCTCTGAAAGTGTCAAACCTGAAATCCGACTTGAAGAGCTGCTGCTATCTAAAGTACTGGAAGAGGGAGTATTGCCAATCAGCAAAGGAGTTGAATTGTTTATTGATGGCTCCAATATAGGTGATGAGTTCATCTTCAGGATCTGGTGCATCATAGCCTTTGCTGCTTCATTCATAGAAGAATGGAACTTCACAATCTGTCCTTCAGGAAAAGTATTTCCATCCCTACCCAGAGAATTTTCTTCCTCCTCCCCAGCAAGTCTCCTCTTTTTATTGCCCCTGGCAATGCGCCTATTATTTTCATTCTGCTGCTGTACAAGTTGATTTAAGAAGCCTGGGCTCTGCATTGCCTTTGCAAGGAAAGACATCATTTGTTGCTGCCTCTGCTCCATGACCTGTACACGTTGCCCTACTATTTGCAACTGGTGATCTGTAGCTTGCTGCTGCTGTCTCAATCTAACAAGCTCCTGCATAAGAACATTCTTGTCCCGTTTGAGTCTTTCAACCTCCTCCTCAAGCCCAAACTTCCCCACTTCAACACATGCTGCAACTGAGGAACTCTGAACTTGAGGTGCTTGATTCACATGTACGTGACCATGTCTTTTTCTAGATATGGTCTTCAACAGGTGCTTTTGCCCTCTTAAGAACCCCTCATTTGCAAATTCATAGCGATCTGGATCAACCTTCCTGAAACCCTGGTTAAACAAGGCCAAAAGTTAAATATTAGGTTGATTCCATTTTAGACAACATTAAATGTATGGGAGCAGAAAGCCAAAAGATGGATCACATGGGATGAGGGTCCAAGCATCTAACTGGCTCAAATATTATGAAAATGCCCCATAAATGAGTGTAAATCACATAAATTTTCCACCCTTTAATTTTTGAAATTGAGTCGACAACCTATCATTCAGACTTTCAATTAGAAAAGTAAATAAAATTGACACTGAAATGCATTTACATTTTTTCTTAGTGTCCATATCGATCAGAACAGTCAAACTTTTTTTATTTCTTCTGAAAGAAATCAGAGGGATTATTATTGCATTTTCCATTTTCCCTTGCCTCTCTACACCACTGCCATCATGACCTAAACAATCTCACCTGTGTATGCAACAAGTACAGCCTCACCCCTGTCAAAGACACCATTCTTTGATGACAGCAGGAACAGTGACAACAGAAATGGCAAGGGAAAGGATAAAAAGAGCACGTCTGGATGAAGCACAATGCTGTAATAATACAAAGCCTATTTTTTTGCCAAATATTAAATCGATGGATCACCAATTGACAATGAAATGGGACGCAAGCATATTGTACATTACTAGAAGTGAAACTGGAGGATTGACTAAGACATTCAAGAGGGGTTGGCAAATGAGGGTAAGGAGGTCAGAGAAGTGCTCAAAAAGTGGGGGAGCATTGAAAAATTATGGATGGAGCTGCACCAAGAGAGATGAGAGTTGACAATGACATCAAGCATAGAGGGGAGGTGGGGAAAGGTATTGAATAAGCCAGCAGTCAATGTAGAGAAGAGTTAAACATTGCTGTTCAACATCAATGCCATGAAAGACAGAGAGATTGAAGGTAGCAGTTGAATTCTCCTAGCAGATTTGGAGAGTCAAATGTGACGAAAAATACTAGAAAACAAAAACAACTGGTATGATTTCTGTGAACTTAAATAATTTCACCCCTTCTGTAACTATTCAAATCCTAGCTATAAATTTATGGACCCTGTGCTAAGAACCAAGTGGTGCACTGTTTAATAGTTATCCTCATAAGTTACAAAGCCCTCTTTATTTTATTTTATCTTTAGATAACAAAAATATTACTTACTAACAAATTGTTTCTTCAGTTCTAATTCACCAACCGTTACTAGGTCATGCAACAATCAGCAAATGATTAAAAAAAAAAAAACGCATCATAAATTATGATCTGCTCAGACAATTCCAAACAATGGATACTTAATGCATTTTCATATGCCAAATGTTCAGTAGCTATCATGAATACAAAATAATGTCTGATGTTCTGTAATTCAAACCCCCTAGAGCCATGGTAAACATGGTTGACAACACAAATTTAAATTTTGTCCGAAGTCAATGCAATCAATCAAAAGGCAATTACTCCATGCAACATTAGATGAGATAAGGTTTACACCTGACAAGCACTATGTATTCAACTAGAAAGAGCAGTCAAACTACAAGACCAATCTACCCTTTTGAAAGCTTCAATAAAAATTTGGGATCTGACTCTAATTCATGAATCAAGCTAAAAGGGAACATGGGTACATCTAGGATCCAAAACATCAACACATAACACAGATATATGAGAGAGGGAGAGAGAGAGAGGTCACACGTCCAATTCAACTTGTACAAAACAATAAAAATAAAAATAAAAAAAAACCATAAATTGGTCCTTAGAATCATGACAACAAAAAACATTAACTCTACATATTCAGAGTACTGGTCCTCAAATTGAGTCAAAGCACTTTAATTTTTAGCCTGCAACCGAGGAGATTAATGATAAAAGTGATACACGTCAAAACTGAGTTACGTATTTTACAGATACATGTCAAAACTAAGTTGCATATTTAGTAGATACACATCAAAACTGAAAATACTTAATTTCAGATTACTCCATGGGAGACTTACCATCTAAGGATTAGACTGGCTAAAAATATGAGTTTAAATACTCAACTCATAATATTGATATAAACAACAGACCATGTTTGCCAGGTTAACTCAACAATGGTCAAGCATACCCAAAGGATGCGCAAGCTGACCTGCATTTTTCAACCATTTGGTCAATATATACCAAGATATATGCATGTTTGACAACACAGTACATCTCCAAAAGTGCAATGAATCAATCCAACAATGAAAAAAAAAAAAAGCATTTAAAACATCCAATACAAATCCAAACAATCTTCGACAAACAAAAAAAAAATCTTGATCAAAGAAAACAATGCAAAAAAACAAAAAGAGAGAGAGAGAGTTGTTCTTTAGCATTGTGTAACTAAAACTGAAAGAGGATAACGATGTCTGTTGAGCCAGACAAAAAGTCAATGAACCTCTTCTAAGGGCCCAAAAGTTCATAGGCTATGACAAAGGAGCTAATTTCTTCTCTTCTTCTTGTTCCCTAGCAATCTTGCTTTCTTATCAGTAAAGGATAGTAAAATCACAATCATTTAAACCAGAGCCTTCAAACATATGAAGGATAGATTGGAAGGTAACAATGAATAAGAGAAAGACAGCCATGCCAATCACCATTTCCCAGTAGATAGCTAAAAAGCCACAAAACAGATACCCCAATCTCCTAATACAGGATTACATGCAGCCCACCAGCATTAACAAAATTGAATAAGAACCATGTTTTTTGAGATTTTCTTAAGCATAAGGCAGATAACCATCCAGAAATAAGCTGCAAGTGTATGGCATCGTTAATGCAAACTGGACATTTGTCAAGCCTTCAAAAATGGGCATTGGCTATTCCACTAAATTAGAAAATGCCCCACATATCCCACATAATGACTGAATTATGAAAGATCCATGCCATAAGGATTCTTCTCCTAAAACAATGCCAAATTTACAAACTTGATATAAGATGCAACACAAAGCTTTGCTTGAAACTCCATACCAAGCACTAGGCTCCCTCAAGGAAAAAAAAAAAAAAAAAAAAAAAAAAAAAAAAAAAAGGAAATACCAGTTACGAGTCTACTACTAAACCTTTTATAAAGGAAAAAAAAAATCAGTCATGCTGACTTCACAAACCGAGTTCCCATCAATAACAATTCAAGGGCTTAGAACATACCAAGCTTTCCTACCACTTTAGGTAATGTCCAAATTAAGCATCAAAATCTATAACTATGTCAAGAAGACATCAACATCCACGAAATGGGACAGAATCACTCACTGGTAGAATAAGAGAGATTGAAATGGTTTGACACCTAAAATGAAGGGGCATCACACAACAGAAAGGCTTTTGATCACCAATGAAAAACAAAAATGTCAAGTAATAGCATCTTGGAGAAGTTTGTGACTAGAGCTTTGCATCAGTCCACAAGCAACAATGAAATCACCAGATTGCATAAACCAATCACTCCTAACAAGATCCAGAGAGATAACAAAAAACCAAATCCATTCGTGCAAAGAAAGCATCAAAATAGTAGGCAAAGAGCATCTTAATACACAAGGCTCCTACACTTAGGGTTTGCATAAGGGTCAGATGTATGTTGACTTGTCCTTATTTTCACAAAGAGGTTGGTTATGCAACAGTAACCTTACTGTTATACCAAGACTGGCCCTTTAAAGCATCAACAAACAAGTAAATAAAAACATCAAAGCATTATGATGTCCATCTCCGTCCATGGAAAAACTAATACTAGCTAGCATTGCTTACTATCTGCAGCTTAATCTCAAATTATCCCTCCCAATTCTCAATTCCATGACAGAAAATGTGGTCTTCAAGCCGATCCAACACAACCCAAGCCTCCACAACCATATAATTCTCACATGGATCCACCTTTCGGAAACTAAAATCCAAACAAACCGCAACTTCAATCAGATACATTTCTGGTCTACATTCACATTTTCTGACACATCTATTTCCTTGTATATAAGTTAAGTATTCAGTTCATACCATAATAAACAAATTGAAAGCATTAAAAAAAAAAAATGAATAAAAAATTACCAACAAGCCTGAAATTTAGAATTTTGATGAATACCCACAAGTCCACTCATCGTTGCATTAAAATTTTTTTTTTAAAAAAATAGAACTTTTGCTCCATAAATTTATAATTTATAAATACCTATAGAAGCAGAAACAAAAAAAGGTGGGGGGGGGGCGCCAAGAGAAGGAAGACCTACATAAGTGTTGAGTTGGCGGACAAAACTGGAGAAGTTACTGTGCTTGAAGTATTTGGGCAAAAGATCTCTTTGAAACTCGGGAACATTCGACACCACGAAACTGTTGTTGTTGCTGCTCCACGACACCACCGAATTGGTCGACGTGGCGTCCACCATGTCGTAGGTTTTGCTCAGAAATGGCGGCACTGACGAGTTGTTAGTGTTTGCAGAATCCATTTTTGTCTTATTGTATAGTGGTAGAGATTCGCTTAATGGCGGTGATCGAGTGATCGGGAGCCTTGGAACCGAATAGGGCTTTTCATCAACATCTCCTTCTCTACCTATACATATTTATATAAGATTGGAAGAGGCGAAGAACTCCCAATTTAACGATTTTCATAAACGACGTGACCAAGATAGCCCAAATACGCATAATTTTAATATACTATTTTTTTAATTTTAATTTCAATGGATATTTTATAACTTAGCACATTAGCGTACCTCTATTTTATTACAGTTGTTGCTAAATTTTTTTAATTGATAAAAAAGAAAATAATCAATAGACTCGTTATTTGGTAAATACATTATATATAAAATGATTATCACTACATGACATAGTAATTGATACTAAATAATAAAGTCATTGCAAATAATTTTAAGTGTCAATAATTCATTAATTTTTATATTGTGTTAAAATTTATTTTATTTAAAAAATTCAAATTATTAAATTTAAGATATAAATTATGTATTATATTTTAATAGTAATCACATTTTTATTAAATATATAATGGGTTATAATAAAATTTAAACATAAGAAAAAAAAAAAAAAAAGGTTGATTGAGTGATAAGAGCAAACCTGGAAGTAAATATGTACTGCTAACAGCATATTGATAGAATCATGAGTCAACAAAAGAAGATTATGGCACAAACAAAACCACTTTTACGTCAGAGAAAAGAAAAAAAAAGGTCGTCCTTGCATGATTAACAAAACTGAAAAAGAGTACAGAGATCCTTTGCAGTTGGCTTATCCTGAACAACAAAATAGGGTTTGGGGAGGAGCAAAAAGGGAGATGGGAAAAGAAAGCGACGAATGAAAACAGAGAGAGAGAGGAAAAGAGAATTAGGTGCGTGAGTCAAACGGGAAGGAGATGGAATGTGTGACTTTGGCAGTGGATCCCTCAACCCGAATTGATACATTTGTTGAAGTTACCGACTTTAATTGGACAATTTTAAAAATTAATGACTTTCATTGAAAGAATCACATTGATTTTTTTTTTATAATATTAAAAATAACTTTTCAAGAAAAGCCATAAAAATAATACTACAACAACAACAATAATCATCGATTAAATCAATGGTTCAAGCATAAAGAACTTCTAAATAACAGGATAGAATAATGCGAGAAGTCAAAGGCTACCTACCTTGTCCACAACTTGACGCTGCATACCAATTGTTCGATTTCTTTTTAATAAATACACACAAAAAATAAAAAAATAAAAAAGCCTCTATATAAAGTTGATAAATAACAGCAAATACCAAAAAAAAAAAAAAAAAAAAAGTTACATTATAAAGATGAAGATAAATGGACACCAGTAAACACATATAACTACATGACTGAATTATTGGGGTTCACCAATAATTTTTTCTTATGTTTTTATATACTAACAAAGGTACTTAGAGTTACATTATATTACATTTTCAAAATAAATTCTTAATATTTAAAGATAAATGTTAATAAAAAATTTAAACTTAAATTATATCATATTAAAATCTAAACTCACACTAATATTAAAAAAGCACACTAAAATACTAAAAATAAATAAATAAATAAACTACCATATCGTCGCTGTGTAAAATTATTAATCAAAGAAAGAACGGAAGGTTATCTCTTCCTTTTGCTCCGAACATGACAATGTTGGAAGTCTAGTTTTTCCACAAAGCAAGGCATTTATTCCTTCCCTAGTATATAGCTCCTCCCTTTCTTTTCCACCCAAAAATTAAAAAGAAGAAAGTTTTTTTTTCTACCATTATTCTTCTACATCTCTTTTTCCCTCTTACGGAGCCTCCGAAATTTTGCAGGTAACGTTTTTTATTCTGTGTTTCCAGCTGAGATCTCATCTGGGTCTTTGTTATTTCTTCCAAAGTTTTGAACTTTGGAGTTATGGATTCCATTCAATTGTTATTTGGTGTGTGAATTTGGCTGGGATGATTACGCGTGTGGGGATTTTGTTGTTTGTGGGGGGATGACTTTAGGAGGTTGGGGGGGGGGGGGGTAGCACTTGTAGATTAGTTCATGTTGTGAGGAAGAAATGGAAATCGGAAATCCTGGTGTTGGTAGAGTCTTATTCTGAGAGATTGTTTGATTTGAGTACACGGGTAATGCTTTGGTAGTTTTGTTTCCGGACTGTGTAGCTTGTCAGGTGTTTAGTTCTTGTACTACCTGTGATTTTATATGTTTTGAAGAGCTTGAAGCATTATCATTGGCCATCAATAAAACCTTTGGATTTCCTGAAACATGCCCCGTGAGCCATATCCATTTAATTTTCCGTTTGCGACATTGAATATTTCCAACAGTAGATGGCAGAAAAAGATTCAAAGAGACTGTTTGCTGCTAGGCAGCACTCATTTTCTTGTGTTTGGTTTCCAATTCCATGTGCTGATTCTCAATTCTCAAGCTTCATACTCTAATTTTTTTTCCTGCATTTTCAGTTACATCTCACTAGTAGAACTACCATTTCTCTTGATCAAGCCTATGGAACTTAGTATGTAATTCCTGCTTTCCCAGCAAAAGTAGGTGCAAACCATCCATTGCCAACTTATTAGCTAGCACTATGTGAGGAAACAATGTATTAGTGGCCATGTAGGTTGCGTGAAAGAGTATCTTCTAATGGAGAATGTTTCCTTGTATATTCATTCACCGGGTTGCTCCAATCCATACTCCTAATGGACTTGATATTTCTTCATTCTCATTTGATGTGTGCATCACTTATTTTTCCTGCCATTTTATCACCTTTTGGTGCTATTTGGTATTGTTGTCCATATCCTGAATTCTTATGTTTACTGAATGGGCTTTTGCATGTGTTGTGTATGTTGACCAAATGATGGAAATTTTTTTTTTCTCTTAACTGCAGCTGCTGCTACATGGAGATCCTTGCTGATGTGGTATAAATGGAGGGAGCCCTTGTGCAATTTCCTGAAGTTGACCATATCTTTGCTGGGGATTAACAGAAAAAAACATCAATGGTAAACCACAAGATCTCTCACCGTCCTACCATATGCTACAGGCCTGTACAACCCTCTGATTTGGAGATCTTGGAGCAGATCCACTCTGATGTATTTCCTATAAGGTGTAAGCTAGATTTTTTTCTTCTTTTCTTCCCTGTAGTCTTGAATGTATTTTATGTGTATCATTGTGAAACTGCATTAATTTTTCAGGTATGAGTCAGAATTTTTCCAAAGCGTTGTCAATCAACGTGACATTGTGTCCTGGGCAGCTGTTGACCGTAGTCGACCTAATGGTCAAAGTGATGAATTAATTGGATTTGTAACTGCACGGGTTGTGCTGGCAAAAGAAAGTGAGGTGGGTCTTTCCTTATATATGTTGGCTAGCTTTGAGTGGATTATTTAAGTTCATGTGTGATATTCTTTTCAATAGCAGATCTGATAAATAAGTCTGTCGTTGGAACATTATGCTATTATGGTGTTGCATGTCAAGGGAGACTTAAGTTTTACTTTTCTTTTTTATCTATTTCTATTTTATATCCTTAAGAAGAAAGCATAACATTATAGATAGATTATGTTGCATGAGATGGTCACAAATTCACTCAGAATTATGTCAATGATTACCTGCCTTGCAGATAGGAGATTTGCTGAGGTATGACCCTTCAAAAACTGATCACACACTTGTCTATATTTTGACACTTGGAGTAGTAGAAACTTACAGAAATCTGGGCATAGGTTGGTCTCTCTCTCTCTCTCTCTGGACAGGATTTTCTTGTTGAAACTGAGTCTTAAAGTTCCTGTTGTTCTCTAATCACATAATTAGTTTCATTTCATTTGCAGCAAGTGCTCTTATTCGTGAGGTCATTAAATATGCATCAAGTATTCCAACGTGCCGTGCAGTTTACTTGCACGTGATTTCTTACAACATTCCTGCCATCCATTTGTACAAGAAAATGTCATTCAAGTGTGTACGAAGGTTGCAAGGTTTCTATCTAATAAATGGCCAGCATTATGATTCATATTTGTTTGTTTTCTACATAAATGGCGGTCGTTCTCCATGCTCACCATTGTAAGTGGAAAAGCATCTTGTTCCTATAATCCATTGCATTATTGCTCCTGAATAAAAGTAATAGGATTTCTGAACACACCATGTGATAATCATGCAATGCACTGATGAAAGTGTTAGGCAAATATATTGCAAAATAATGTGTACCAACCTTTTCCCACCTGGTGCATGCCATTGATGATGTGAAATGTGTTTCTGACATAAATTGTTGGGGGTCATCTCTAGAAGAATAAATATCATTTGGATGATCTTTTGCTTAGGGTATGTTACCATCTTGCTGCATATAATTGACCTTCAAAATGGCAGGCTCAAGCTTGGGACCTTTTACTAAAATATCAATTTCATTAGGCTTGGAGGCATGATCTATGGTATTTTCTAGTTATATACTTTATTGCCTACAAGACAAGCAAGATCCTATGGGCATATTTGGTCTGTTGCATCTAAAATTTTTCTTTTGCTTGGGCTCCTGTCAGCTGTGATTTTTGGCACCATGAAGTGATCACAGCTCTTGGAGCCTAGTTGCTAGGCACAATGTGCACGCATATAAGAATAATGCTAAATTGCCAAAAGAGATATATATAATCAAGATTTGAATATGGCAAAAAAGGGTTGATTTAAGTATTTAGTGTACTGATTCAAATTAGAAACAGTGTATGGCGCAAGAGAGGGAGGGAGGGAGGGAGAGAGAGAGAGAGAGAGAGAGAGAGAGAGATTTTTGGTTGAAAGATAAGAAATCAAATTAAAAATGTGACATGGTGGGGAGATACAGAATGTCAAAAGAAATGAAAAACAAAGAAGATATTGAGGAACAAAGTGCATGAAGAGATAGAAGCAAGAATAGAGAGAAATTGAGATTTTGTTTCAATAAGATTAGAAAGTAAAAAAAGTTATAAAAGAAAGGCAATGATAGTAGAAACACTTACATAGTAGCTTTTTCTCCTGAATAAGTGGGTAATTTTATCCTTGTGCTAAAATAAATGGGTTAAAGCACTAGATTCTTGGTGTCTTGTGCCTTGCATCTTAAGGCATCTTTAACAACACTGTTATGCAGAATTCTAAAATGCATGCAATATATCTGGAAAACTCTACTCACATTATTAGGAACTTAGACTACTTGTAGTGACTCAGGTAACACTACTCTTTGTCTTTAAATTTTAAGATAACTGATTTTATCTTCTTACTCTTTTCTGACAAGCTGAACAACTCTACCAGGCAAACAATATTTTGAGCATCTACCATCAATTGAACCATGCCTCTTCTTTTACTTTCTTTTCAGCTTTCTCTTTTATTGATTTCTGTCTATGTCTATCTTCTTTAGTGACTTATTTTATGTTTCCAAACTTGCTCATTTGGGAGTTTTCACATATCAAATGTCTATCTCATGTGGTTTTGATTGTGGGTTGTTACATGCTCCTTTTCTTTCATGCTGCCTTATTGAATGTTACATAGTATCACCTTGAGCAGTCTTTCTGGTAGTCATTAATTGTTGCACCTCCCTAGGTATCCTGTTTCCCCTTTGCTATTTTATTCTTAACCTGATTGCATTGTTGGACCTAGTTGGGTCTTCTATCCATGCTCAAATTTTAGATTTTATCCTCTGATATGAAGATCATAGAGATTTTGGAGTAAGGAGAGTTGTTGTGGTGGGCAAGAGAGAAATACAGACAATATAAGGATGAGAGCTCAACTAACCAAAGGAAACTAAAAAGTCTGTCTTAATACTCAGCCTAATGAGAAGTCAGAAATTAAAATTCGATCATGGGTGAGCCTACTGGGTTTAGCATCAAACTGATTGTTTCAGGATTCTGTTGTTCACCTTACTTCAAATCCTTGGTGAGTTCATTCTTATCATGTATGGAAGATAGTGACAAAAGAGGGGTTCATGCATCTGTTTACACAAATCTCTCCATCCACCTTTAAGCTAAGGAACTTTTTTGGCTCATCTTTTGTGAACTTTCCTCATATTATTTGATATTTCATGGTCTCCAAGATTCAGAGATAGGCCAGTTGAAGTGTACTCATTTCTTCTTTACTCTCTTTAAAGAGAGGTCTCTGGTTCATATTCCCCCTTTCCGTACTTCGAGTTCATGGGTAATAAAAACTGTAATTTATGTCCTTTTCTTTTGCAAGATTTTGACCGTTTGTCCTCATTTTTCAATGTTCATGTGCAAAATCTTATCCCCATCGATAGCAGTTAGGAGGCTAAGGCACCCAAGGTCTTTGTTGGACATTAATTCATAAGAAGAAGCGTGAACTTTGATCTGTTACGAGAGAGAGAAGACATAGTACTTGTTGTCCTCTATTTTTGTGAATGGTGTGAATGGACTTTTTCGTTGTGCCACTTTATCTTTCCTCTCTGCTTGCTTTTTGTTTTTCTTTCTGAAAATCAATAGACTTATCGTCGCCATACTAGAGGCATTAATTCAAATTCCAGGTTCTACAATTACACACCACATCTAAAGGCAACGTTTTTTAGCACAAGTATTGTATCCTTAATTATTGGAAACATAAGATGTTGTGTTATATTTTTCTGGATCAATTTGGCTTTCACCTGCAGGAATCATATTTCTGGAGTTATTATCACTTCAATTTTATTATTCTGCAGGCAGCTTGTTTTAGCTGCAGTCACTTGCATGAGGAGTGGCCTCAAGTCAGTAGCTGCAAGGCTGAGGAGGAACCACGACAAGTCACCAAAATGGCCCAAATGTAAAGAAACTCATACTCTTATACCAATGCAAAAGAAGAGGAACCTCACGTGCGAGTGTACTGGTTATGATTGTGTGTAGTACATGCTTATTTCTAACCCTGCAAATAACTCGATACTCTTGGGCCAAAACTCATTAGTTTACGTCTCCATTTCAGAGATGTATGTTTTGTTT
Source organism: Rhizophora mangle (assembly GCA_037832345.1). NCBI lineage: Eukaryota > Viridiplantae > Streptophyta > Magnoliopsida > Malpighiales > Rhizophoraceae > Rhizophora > Rhizophora mangle. Next base: position 1,689,179 of record JBAPLJ010000592.1, on the reverse strand, counting down.
GTCTCCCAACTGAAATTTATCAATCTCTGTATATAACATGTGATCAGCTGTCACCCCATTGGCTGCTAAGAACCACTTTTAATAATCATGTTGCTGGTAGATGGATATTTGAATCAATTTGCCAACATGGGTTGCTTGGAATTTTACTTTATGTTTGAAGATTTTGAAGGGTCTTGGTTATTTGAATTAAAATACTGCTTCTTGATTCTCTGTTTGCAAAAACTATAAAACCTCAAGTTAAAAATTGGATGCTCAAACTGATTGATAGAAATTTTCACCATAAAAACTAATAGATAAAGAACTATGTATATATATATATATATATATATATGAATTTGGTTTTTGAAAAAGGAAAAAAAAATTATACTAAGTAAAAATTGGACTAAAAAAAAAAAAATAACAGTAACAAACACGAAAGCTTGAACAGTAACTACATTTTTGATCTACTAGTTGACTAGAATGACCTCGGTAATATATATATATATATATATATATATATATATATATATATATAAAATGTTAAATTATTTGCAAATCTTTTTTTTTTTTTTCTACAAACTTTCGATTCTATCTAATTTTCCCTTAAATGGTGTAATTTTCTTATAAACTCACCTTTTCAGTTTATTTTATCAATCCAATATGTTAACAAGTAATTTTTTTTATTTAATATAATTATTAATTACAAAATCTAAAAATTAATTCAAAGAAAAAAAAAACCACATAGAACGTCTGCGTGTTTTTTTTTTTTTTTTTTCTATTTTTAAGGAGTTTGCTCTTCCGATCTGTTGTAAGATTATTAGTTCTCATATTTTATATGACGTCGTTTCACGTTGAACGATGTAGTTTGTTGTTCTTTCTCTTTTGTTACCCTACAAAACAGCTATTCCCGACCTTGGTTAATCATTCTCTCTTTTCCTTAAGTTGTTCAATGTTTTGATTTCCATTTAGAAGCATTTGCGAAAAAAGTTTACAATTATACATGGGTGCCAATTTTAAAATCCACTGGGGGTGTCTCCAGGGTATAAGATATCCATCTGGGTTACAGAAGGCCAAGGTAGGGAAATAGTTTGGAAATAATCAATGCCACTTATTGCTACTTTTGGTGGGTTAATTTGCCTAGATTTGGATTTGCAGGTGCATTGTTAGGATTCCTTGCATGTTGAATTAAGCTTGTATAAGAGAAAAACCTAAATAAAAGTTTAAACTGTAATTAGTCGGTTTAGGAAATTTGTGAAGATTGATTGCGTATTGAAATTTGAAAAAACAGTCATTTCTGATTTGAATATAAAATATCCCTTAGAACCCTCCAATCCGTTCCGCTAACGCTTCTGGATGACACGTTCAGGTTTACAAAAATTGAAGCATATTTTAATTTCCATGGCAACCTCCGGAAGTGTTTGATATGGGGGATCCTGTTAAAGTCTTGGAGGAAGAATACAGAAGTGAAGACAGAATAAGACATATATTTATTAACAATAACCTTTTGTTAAAATTAATTCAGATTCATTATAAATTAAAAATTAATATTTAAATAAAAATTAAATAATTAAATTTTATTTATTATGATCTTAATATTAAATAAATAAATAAAATTTTATATTTATATTATATATTTATATATTTTTTAATTAATATGTTATATTTTTTAATTAATAAATTATAAATATTTGTATAATAATCTAATTAAGATATTAGGTGGATACAAATAAGAAAATCTATCAAATTCTAAAAAAATAATTGTCGGTAATTTATTACATTATAATAAATTTGTTTATAAAAATAAAATTATTATTAAAAGTGCTATATTTTAAAAAATAATTACTTTAATATGTTGTATCGTGACAAAAAGTGAAATTATTTTGAAAAATAATCTATTTACATGCTTCAGATTGATATTATTTTTTGTATATATATTTTTTTTTTTTATATTCATTTATAACCTATTGTTGTATTTAGGTTGACGTTAAACTTTGTTATTGTGGAGGTACTCATTTGTAGCTTCAGCAGTTGTCGCTAATTCTGAACGTGTTGCTTCCTTTCTGTTGTGTTTTCAACTTCTGTTTGAGTTGTGCAGCGTGGGGTGCTGTGGAGCATTCTCTTGTCTGTTACATGAACACGCATCTTACAAAACGACAAGGGCCATATCCCTGGAATTTTAGACAAATTGGCCTGTGAAGATTCCTGTTGACCTGGAATTGGTCCCAGCACCTAATATTTTAGTAGAAAAACTAGCAATCATGCATAATTGCTTCGGAAACACAGCAAGATCGTGAATATTTTAAATTGATGAACACCTAGACATATTGTTGGTGATTATGCCGACCAGCGAGCTCAACTCTCAAGTTTAGTAATGCATAAAACAGAAAACCAGAAATAAAAGGAAAAGAAACAGAAGGGGCAGAGCAAGAAACTTTTAATATTGATGACAAAAGATCTTCATCTTCATTCGTCGTCAAGCCTCTTTTTATATGAGTTTTGGTACAATACAAAATTTAAAAATAAACTCAAATTACAAACATTCAAATTTGAACTAAAATTTCCTCGTAATTAGAAAGTTCCAAGAACTTGGTCAATAAGTTACATCAGTTGTGGTTGTGGTGGGAAAGGGCACACTTCCCAAAACACTGCGCCAATTTATTGAAATACTGTGTGAGTTGATACTTGCAAGACAGGACAGGTTTGGGTGCCGACATTGTAAATCACTTCAGCACTCTGGCCCTCAAGTTACTTTTTACTGATAAATAAAGGAGAGATATTGGCTTGTAACAAAGAATGTTGATTCTGACATAGAATTGGAGAGGTGATGACTAGTAGTTTAACATAAAAAGCTCATTATTTTTTTCCTTGCTCTTCAAATTCCTTAGACTTAACAGTCCAAATATTTCTGGAACTGTATGGATTCTAAGCATTGGATTTCTGCTCAGTGAGATATTTGCCAATTACTTCAGCCATGATCTCTAGTTGCTTGGTGGAGGCAAGAGAAGCAAGTTCAGATTTCGCATCGTCTAGCTCGAATTCCATAGTTGATCTGATAATGCTTGATTCAGAATCTTTCTCAATGATTTCCAAACGAATGTGGATGGCATCAAAGCCAACATCTTTGAGTCCCCCTTCAATGGCTTCCGTTTCCTTAATGCGCTTTTCATCATTCATTGTTATAAACTTTTCCTTCATGTAACCAAATCCAGGCGTTCCTAAAACAGAACATCACCACATAAAAATGTAACTAGACAGTCTAGTTCATCAATAGACTTAGCAAAATAAGTTGCAAAAGACCTTAGCCTGCCATGTTGGTCTGGTCAACAAAATTTTGTTCCAATGTTCTCAGGCAGGTTTAAAAGAAAATTCAAAGGAGAGGAGAATGACAATTAACAATTATACCGATTGCTCACAATAAGCCCCTTTGAATATAATGCACTAAGCCTTACTCAAGTTGCAGTTGCAACTTCAATTGAAGGAGAAGTTCATGGAATAGCCGACCAATAAAAAACAATTGGTGACATATAGCTTGGCGACATGCCTCGGGACATAAAGGCATCTAAAATTTAGTTGGTTTCATTCAACAGTGAATTAGATGCATTCAATCCAACAGAAGAATTATATTGGATGCATCTAATTCATTGTTGGATGCATCAAATTTACCGTTAGATTCATGGATGCGACCAAGTCGCATTCTACCAACCGGAGCTTCATGACAATTTGCAAGTAAACTTCTGCAAATGCAACTGTATTTCGTTGAGTAGTAGCAATTTTCAACGGGATGTGGCTAATATGCATTTTTTGCTGCTACCTTGTTGCTTTAGTTTGTGTTGTCAGATAATCTAGAGCATATGCAGAGTAAGTTGCTGCAGCATTTTCCGGTAAGTTGACAATTGAAGCTTACTAAATTAAGCTCTCTTTCTTTTTCTTTTCTTTTCTCACTCAGTGCCTACAACTGACAATTATAAATAAAATTGAAGCCCACAAAGGCACAACTTTCATCAAAAGTTTTTGCAACCAAAGCAGAGAATTGACAGAATGAAATTGTTTAACAGATCAGGAGCAATGGAACTCATCCTTGTCTCACAGCCAGCAGTGTTTTTCTAGCATATATCAGTTCTTGATTTTGGTTAAACATTGAGACCAGCATGAAACTAAACGAGAATATGGTTTTTGTTCAAATCCAGCTTGCTAAAATTTTTACTATTGAGGTCTATTGGAGCTAGGGTTAAGCATAGTAGACAAATCAAATTAAAGATGAAATTCCTAAAAGAACAGCCTTTCAACATTATATGGAAACGGGTATTGCCAGGGAGGAATTAATTGTACAACAACTCTGATGGAGGTGTGTCAATACACTCAAAATACATCGACACCAAGCATCTCAAAATCAGATATGCACAAAATATAATTTCCATTTGAGTGGCTTGACACATAACACAACATGCATACCATGAGGAAATGTTAATTTTATGATGGTGCCAACACCCCCATCACCTTCCAGCACTTCTGTCTTGCCAAGGACATCACCCAGTAGCTGGTTAACAAGCCTTCCAAGCTCAAGGCCACGGTAAGCGCTCCACACCATACTAGCTGGAGCCCCCACTGGAGTATCTTGTGACAATTGACCTTTCATGTTTGCCTTCTCAATTTAGATCCTTTGATAATTCTCTCTGAGCTCCTTATCATCAATCTCATATGGTTAGAGGTATCTGACCCCAGGCAACACATTGGCTTTGCAGGTTTTGTGTAATTTGGGCCACGAATACAATGTTCCTTGTCTTCTTCGATATTCTCAACGCAGAGCAGGGTCCACAATTCTGCATATCCACGACAAGATAAGGAAAATGCTCTCTAGTTGGAGATAATTGTAGGGTCCGTTAGGCTAGGCCCTGCAGACCTGGTCGATTGGACGAAGAAGCCCATAGACCAAAGTTTTATGGAGGAAAAGAAAAAAAAAAAAAGTTAAAAGCACAAATAAACAAGAAAAAGAAATGATATTTGTTGTTCTGGTCGAAATGCAACGCCACTTGTGCAAAGAACGAGGGATAACTCTTTTTATTTTTATAAATTATGTACTCTTTTGTTTAAAATTGGCCCAATGCAGAGTGTGTCTGAGAATAATATATGGATATCGTCCGGTTGAAGAATCAATGGGTCGAATTAATTATCTCGGTCTGGTCAATGGTCGAACCCGAAACTAAAATCCAGCCATTTAACTGCGGGCCAGCCACGGTTCCTTCCTTCATCCGAGTCATAATTGGCGGTTCGACATGAAAATGGGATCGGCCCCACCGGGAGTCAAGTCTACCCACAAATATATATATAGTAACGAAATGACAATTTTCTGAGTAGAACAAAACGTTAAAAATTAATGTTCTTTTTGTATATCATTGCGTTTGTGAACATCGAACCCCATTGTGCATACATACATGCATTAGAAATTTTCCTCCAATTGGAACCCTTTTATCACGACAATGTATAGTAAAAGTCAACAGTCTTGCCCATTAGAAATTTATAAATGCTAGTCTCGGATTCTAATATTATAAAGAAAGTATAATATTTATAAGAGTGAAAAAAAAAAAATTACTTATTATATAGTTTATAATTTAATGAGTCTTTTAATATATATATATATATATATATATATATATATATATATATAGCAAAGGAAAACTATTAATGCAATAGCATTTCTAGAGGATTGTGGGCTCAAGTATGGTCAAAACGTACATTTGCTTCTAGAATTTAGGTTCAGTTTAACTTTCTCAATTTTTATAAATTTCATACATTAATTCTTAAAATTAAAACTCAAAACCTTTGAAATGGATGTTTAAATTTTTAATTACTGTCTCTCTCTTTCCAAGTAAGTGAAAAAGAATAAGAGAAAAATAAATAGTAATAACCAAAACTCAGGTCAAACAGGGTGTGACGAGGTTTCCTATTGTCAGCATGCATGCGCGAGGACTCGAAGAATGCACGCATGCGGTCCAGAGTCTTTTATTAGAAGACGAAGAATGATAATGGTCTCATACGTCCGTACCGACATGTGTTGTATGTTCCACCTCAAGACCCATGAAATGTTCGAGTTGGGAGGAAAAAAAAAAATCAGGTTACACATAGTTTCAAGCGTAAATTCTGATCTTCTGTGACGCAATTCTTGGTTAAATTCACCTAATTAAGCCACAAAATAAATCATTCAACCAGCAAGTTGTTTTCTCAGGAATAATTATAACAACAAACGATGACAACACGTTCAATCTATACAGACATTCAAAGATCGTTATATAACCATCTTAATTAAAAAAGTGTGCCCATATATTTATGTATACAAGGAAAAAACTATTTGGCATAGCCTTTAGAGCTACAGAGATATTTATATCATAAAGTTTCACAAAATTCACGTACATGTGTCCACCAATCTTTTCTCTTACGCTAATAATGAATTATATATATGGAGACAGTTATGAAAAGTAGGCAAAATTGCAGATTCAGGGAGACTTGCGAGTGTAGACAATGAGGTAAGGCTTGATAGAAAAACTCGGGCAAAGCTCTGCTACACATTTAACGCCAACATTGACTAGTAAAAGCCAGTGACATCATCATCAACTGCAGCCCTAGATGGAGACCGAGACACGCACATGTGTACGTGTTTATATATATATATATAAAGAAATATAGTTTAGATTGTGGGATTGTGGATGACATTAAATTTGCAATCAATTACGTCCTCCCCCACGACTGATACAATCCTAATTAACTTGTCACAGATTTTAGTTTAAAACCTGTTATGCCCTGAGCCAAATGGTCACGTTCTACGTCTGTAGCTATTCAGAAATAATCCTAAGTCGTGACCCATCATTTTTGTTATTCAAACTTCTTGCTTCGTAACAAGGTAGTTGCAAGTAGCCATTAGTCAAATGTCATTTTGCGTGCTCAAAGCAGAGTAATTAATTAAGACTTTTCATGAATCAATATGTACTCTTTTTGTTTTTTTATTTTTTTTATTTTTTAACAAAAGAAAAGCTAGACATGATGATCTTAATAATACCTCATGATGTCTTTGCCTGATATATTTAGTTCCAAACTCTTAGAAGGTTTGTCTGGTAGCAAGGGAGATGAGCTTTGCAATGGCGACACTTAAAGATTGGTTAATCCGGAGATTATTTAACCATATTTAATTAATCCATTATTAAAATTGTGAATTACGACTTTGAAAGGGGCAATCCCAACCATTCTGGTATGTTGGTTACAAATGAGAATCAAATTCAGTTTTGTTCAATAAGCCGGCGGGTGTGATTAAATCTTTAGCGTAAATTAATTACTGCATCACACAATAATATTCTTTGACCTAGGATTAGCAATTCCTTTGTTGAATGGTACGGAAGGTTGTTTCTAGTACTTTTTAATGGCGAAAAATCTTCATCAGACAAACTCCATGATAACTGGGATAGTCTTCATTGCCGCAATTCTCCTTTGTTTTTGATGATCTAAATTATTTCAAGGACAATCAATCTGCGAGGGGCTTGCCCTACCTATGATATTATCGATTTTTCGTGATAGAGGGTCCTAAAATATGATCCTGGTTGAGGGTAATATACAAAAAATTGCTTTAGTAAGGTACACTTCTTAACGTGATTAAGATCTGCCTGTGTACGTGAAAAATGAGTTTTAATGTAACGATCAGTATTTTGTATTGTAAAATGACCTTTTCCGTGAAAGTAAAAATAATATTGTATATATGTAATCCTTTCTTAGATCTTATAGTATTGAAATTTCGTGCACTGAAAATGCTTATATGTATGTATGTATGTGTGTATGGAATTTATTAGTCCAAAGTATATGTACCAATGTGAGGGATTTTTGGAAGATTCCAAACTTGGATTTTAACCTAAAATTCTTCAGTGTGTTAGGATCTAGTTCTGAGATGAGTTGATTCTTGATATCTCCACTTTCAGGAATTGTAACAAGTTTGACAACTCATTGAACAAAATGATGATGTTACAAGAAGAAAGAAGAGAAATGAGTCAATGACATGAAGAAGGAAGTTAATAGCGAAATTCATTTCCCACAAAATTTCAACACGGTAGACATGTTGACATCATATGAAATAGGAATTCGTACCATTGTACGCAAGTTCCCCACCCCCTTCCCCCCCTCAAACCCCCGGTATCTTAAGCCATAATTTTCTTACATATTCAAACGCCTCCCATTAATATTTTCTCACTTGATATATAGTGATGGCTAGTCTAATGATAGTATGAATTTGAAATCGTATGTTAGGCACATAGACTTAGGTTCGAATTGTTTTAATTATATGCTATGTTTCAAGTGAAGAGTCTGATGGACGAGTATCTTGCTAATCACCCCAAGATTTACCTGAAGTTTATTGTCACCTGATAGTCATATCTAGCTGACTGGTTAACAACATACAAGGATCCAATCATCCAAAGAAGATAACTCATTTATTGTACCCATAACATAAGAACATCAGTCATTAAAAGGAGGTTTAGGCTTACTTAGAGGGTTTCACCTAATCAAAGAGTTTTGCGTGCATTCTTGTACCTAATTCAAGCTTTGAAGTCGGTATTAAGTCATAATTCATTAAAGGGGTATTTAGTAGGTGATTTCTTCTTAATGTGATACAAGAAAATTACCCATCAAATTGACCTGGTCTTGGTATAAATACCACGTATAGAAATGCAGAAACCTAACCTTAATATTGAAGCTTTTTCGTTGCTGAGGGCTTTCTTCTTAATTAGCGTAGATTGCACATAATATGGAAAAAAAAAAACAGCCTGCCTACGTAGTTTTATGTGTCTTGTTCAACGAGTGAAGGTCATATGAAAAAAAAAAAACCTGCATACGTAGTTTGTGTGTCGTGTTCAACGAGGGAAGGTCATATATTAGGTTGCATGGTTACTAAAATACCCCCCAAAAATATTGTCACTTTTTTCAAAGGATAAAATATTAATGTTTGAAATTTAGTAAGTAATTGGAAGTCAAAAGATGTAAAAAATATATATTAAAAATCTAGTAACTAATTGGAAGGACCTACTTCGGTTGACTAGCTAGCAATTTCTTGGGAATTTAATATCCATTTGCTTCTAAAAGAGAAAGTGGAACGTAAGATGAATAGCAAGTGGGTTAAGTAAAGAATTCAAATGGTCGACCACAACAAGAAAGATGGGTGTCTACCATATGAATTTTTTTGAGTATTTTGTGAAACATTAGCTTTTTTTTTTTGGTTAAATGTGAACTCTCATTATAGTTTGAACTTAAGACCTTCTATTTTGAAAATGACTCAAGCACCAGCTAATAAAAATTTTTTTATGATAAATAAATAAATATTTAATCAACCAAAAAAAATTAAAATTCATGAGTATAGTACATCCATGGTTGTGTCATCAGAAATTGTATTCGAGAAATATATATATATATATATATATATATGTGTGTGTGTGTGTGTGTGTGTGTGTGTGTGTGTGTGTGTGTGTGTGTGTGTGTGTGTATCATGTCATGCAATGTAAGAATCAAAACGAGTACAAAACAAATTGGAGTTAGTAAACTGGAGACTAATAACCTAACTAGATTTTTTGCCTCTTTCTGATACGGAAAATGAAATCATACTTATTTTTATACCCAATGAAGGGATTGCTTGGTCTCTTGTGGTTATTAATTACAACCCATAAATATCCACAATAAAACATTTTTTCTTTTTAGGTTCGTCAGCAAAGATAATAATGTATTTTTTATTTTATTTTTTAAAAAAATTTGAGAAAGCATGAGCGTTACCTACAGCCCTTGAGCCACTACACTGAACCCAAAAAACAAAAAAAAAAAAAAAAAAAAAAAACTTTATGATATTCAATAAAGGTCACTAGCCACTCTTAAAATTATACAATAAAAGCCACCCATCACTCTTAAGACTGTACATAGACAGATGTGCCCTTATGGCTTTTAACCATTAGACCACAACGAGCAGGGTAGTGATAATAATGTTATGTAATGGCTTCGTAAGACAAGATGAATAGACGAAAACAAAATCTTGTCCAACTCTATTTGATTCCCCATTCTCCTTTGATCCTCATGTTGATTACCTTGAAGATGTTTTTTTTTTTTTTTTTTCAATTTTTGGATAAATGAAAGGCAGAAATTGACCTTTTTGGCCTTAGGACCTGAACTTAACGGTTAAGCAAAAGTTTTAGTCATGCTCGTTATGACATTAACTAACAAGCTTGCATATATAAGTTAAATCATTTTGAACACTTTCAAGTCGTCCTTCGAAATTCGTTAAAGAAACCCAATTAGACTTTAGTGTAAAGGCTAAAATTCAAGCCGTGAGACCAACAAGTTTTAGGCTCAAATCTCAGCCATAAAATATATATATATATAATCAAAGTCACTATACTAATGATATAGAGATTTTATTTATTTATTTATTTTCTAAAAAGTTATGGTAGTGAAGTGGGTTTAATTTGATTGACCCGCAAGAGTAAATTTCTTGGGAGAAGTTGTAAGTATAAACCTCAACTCTCATAAATTCCTACAAAATAAAATTGGAATTTAATTATGATATATATATATATAGATATATATGGCGACAATCTTCGTTAATAGCCGCAGAAAGGTGCCGGCCCAAGCCAAAAACTATTCGCTAACACGAGGGCAATTTGGAAGTATGTCAAACATCAGACATTATCATAATATGAACGATACATTAATTAGGTTTTTCTTTCTCTCCTCCTGTCCCGTGTGTCCAAGCACACTATATAAACATAGCATTTCTCACTATTTCCTCCCACAATAGGCCCGCCTTCCTTTCTCACCCAGCTTACCATATAGTTCTGTGTCTTTCAGGTTAGAGTTGCCTTCATCACTTTCTTTCTTAATTGTTTTCCAATGAACTAGATTTTTCATATGGAATTCTTGTCACTTGGGATTAGATTAACCTCAAGATGTTAAATATTTCTTTAAATGGTTTTTTTTTTTTTTTTTATTTGGGCAGTTTGATGATGGGAAAATCAACATCCCAGGAGGAAAATGGCCTCAAGAAGGGACCATGGACACCAGAAGAAGACAGAAAGCTGGTTGATTACATTCAGAAACATGGTCATGGAAGCTGGAGAGCACTTCCAGGACTTGCAGGGCTGAACAGGTGTGGAAAGAGTTGTAGGCTTAGGTGGACTAATTATCTCAGGCCTGATATCAAAAGAGGAAAGTTCTCTGAGGAAGAAGAACAAATTATCATCAGCCTTCATGGAGTTCTTGGAAACAAGTAATACTCTCTATGCTTCATTAAACAACTTTTTCTCTCTTCATGATCTATTCACACATACAAATCATGCTACCACACACATCATATCAAACACATAAGTCGAAAGGAATTAGATGTGTGCCACTTTATCATTATTTTTTCACCAAAAAAATAGAAAAAGTTATTTCTGTAACTTAAAACTTGTGATGTTTAGATTATAATAAAATAATTTTACCGTTGCATTATGACTCTCTCTTCCTGCACATAAGTGGAGTATAGGTCTATACTTGATTCTCTGGCCTAAATTTGCTGTGGTCTATCTTCTTATTACAGGTGGGCAGCAATAGCACAAAATCTTCCAGGGAGGACAGATAATGAGATCAAGAACTTTTGGAACACTCATTTGAGGAAAAAGCTTCTCCAAATGGGAATTGACCCGGTCACCCACAAGCCCAGGACTGACCTCAACATACTTGCAAACCTGCCACAGCTGCTTGCTGCTGCTAGCTTCAGCAATCTCATTAATGTTCCTTGGGAAAGTAGTCTCAGTCTGCAGCCAGATGCCACACAGCTTGCCAGACTCCAGTTGTTGAATAGTATTCTGCAAGTCTTGAGCACTAGCCCACCTCCCAATACGGAAGCACTATTTAATCTCCTGGGATCAAACTTTCAGGAAACTCAACTGTACGAATACCTGAACGTGAATTCTCTGGGACTACCTGGCAATGGCCATACAGGTTTTGCTCCACAAACAGAGGCCATCAGTCCTATTCAGTCCATTTTTCCAAATATACAAATCCCTCAACCAACCTTTACTGGTTACCAACCCACGAAGAACTCAAAAGTTTGTTCGAACAACAATGACCAATATGGCCCTTCCTCATATGATATTCCAATGTCAAATTCAGTTCCTCCATTGGTGTCAACCTCACCTGAATGCTCAAAAGTGAATCAAATTGAGAACAAGGTTAACCCAGATGACATTTGTAACCCTACTTCCACTTTCACCACCTTTGGAGCCTTGGGGAATCTTATGGATGATGAGGTAAGTGAAACTCTCTGGAGGGAAATCATGGAGTAAGAGCGTCACCTTCTTCCATATATAACCTACACATTTTCTTTAACAGAAAGATTTATAATTTAATAACTAATATGCAATACCGCTCATATCAACATTTCTTCTTCGTTCTTGATCATGAATATTTATATAATCTCTCTCTCTCTCTCTCTCTCTCTCTCTCTTCTCTCTTGACTTTTGCAGCCTAGCATCTTCTCAGCCATGGCCAATACCCTAGTGTAATTTCCTTGGGCTTTCTTAGATGGGTAGTTGGAAACAGTAAAATATGTTTCGAATTTAAGTTTTCTGCGCTGTGAATTAAATAGTTAATATCCATTTGTGAAGGCCATTGTTTTTTTTTTTTTTTTTTTTTTGTCAGTCTTTGTTGATAAGTAAACATTTATGGTGTCACTATTTTCTTTCTGGATAGATTTGGTGAACTTAATGTAACAATTTTATTTTCCTTGCAGATACATTGGATTTATTTTAAATGCATCAACTCCATCTGCATTCTCTTCTGCTTCTTCAAATCAATTCATGCATTTTTAAATTCAATTTTGACATTAAAGCTTGAAGGCTATGGCATATTAGACCTTAAAACTTTTCCAAACTGTAAATGAATATAAAACAAGTTAGTTGATGATAGTCTTGGACACGAAATTGAAATGTAAAGGAGTGGGATCAATCTTCTTTAATACAGAAGGTGGTTTGACCTTTTACAGAAGACAAACTCATGTCAAACCTATATAGCTATAACGTGGACAGTCCCGGAGCCTCTGACATAAGTTGTGCTTGGGGTCAATTCTAATGTGTATGGGCTGTGTCTATCTGATGAGGAATTTGGAAAGTGACCCAACAGAAAATCTGTAAGATAGAATATAGAACAACACAGTGAAATTAAAGTAATGCATTATGTACTTCCTAAAGTGGCGTTTGATTAATATTTTGATATGTATATCTCCCCCCATATTGGTTTTGATTCAAGTCGTTGCACTGATGCTTCTCTTAGCAAAAATAAATCTAGTGATTTAAAGTTGAGTGTTAGTAAAATTTTATATTCGTTAATACCAAGGTCGGACGTGAGAGAAACCTGTTCGAATCTAATAGTACTTGTGTAGTATGTCTTCTCTACAAGAGAGGTTGAATGGGAAGAGCAACGGATGGCTTGCAGCTTCAACCCATAGGTGCAATGATCAATATACTCATGATAAAGGAAAAATTAAATGTAATCCATTATATTATAGTTTTAAATAACTAATAGATAATTAACTATATACAGTTTGCCTTCTGATCATAAAAGTCAACCAGTTAGGTAAGAATGGATCTTTGATGGAAGCTTTTGACGTAAAAATTGAAGTAAACTCCATTTGCCAACCTAACTCTCCCTCTCTCTCTCTCTCCCCATTGTTCTTTCTAGAATTTTTCCCGGAAGGAGGGTTTTCATGGAGTGGTTAGTGAACTTACCATAATTTTTTCCCTTGACAACTATGGAAAGCGAAGCAAAACCAATAAATTATTGTGAATGCCAATGAGATGTGGAGTACTATACAATTGAAAAGAGAGAAAGAGAGAGAGAGACAAAAAAAAAAAAAAAAAAGGAAAATATAAGGCAGCCATAGCCTTAAATAGGCATATGATATAAAGAAATCCTGTCTCATAAGCTACCCTCATCCAACAAGGCACCTAGATGGCATTTAGTCGGTCTTGGATTGACCTTCTTAAAACAACCAACTTACCTACCTTGCGAAATATGCTCTAGGTTCCTACCTAAGGGTATTCATATCATGATAATTGTAATTATGATATTATACTTGGAATTAGCATACCAAATGAACAAAAAAAAAATAGCCCTTATAATGGTTTAATTTCAAATATCCTGATCACAGGCTTTTAAAGGCAAATGATTAAAAATACTCATTTACGTATCAGGCGTGAATTTAAATGTTTTATTATCTTGATAATTAATTGTGTATTTTTATTCTTTAGGTGCACTAATGTGTCTACAATGTAGATGCAGAATGTGTCCAAGTAAGCGTGTTCTTGTAATGAAACTTTACCCACCACCCATTTGAGGGTATATTTTCGTGACCATACGCCTTTCTCTCTATTCAATCTGATTATTCACTGCAAATTTTGCTGTTCTAACATCGAATATATGACTTTTATGCCACAAAAATTTTCCCACCTCTGTTTTTTTTTTTTTTTTTTTAAACAAAGTAATAGCCAATGATTGGTTTGCTAACGTCTGCCAGTAGTACTGCCTTTAGTGTGCTTGTCTTCATGTTCCCCCCGTCATGGCCCATTTAGCTTTGCTTAGTTTTCTCCTGGGCCCGACATTTTTCTTCCTGCCTTTCATTCACTCTAGCACGTCAACATGATCTGCTGCAAACTTATCAAGCCAAGCCATAACAGAGCCTACTCAGTTACAAAGTTGATCAGGCAAAACCCCACCTGAAACCTGCATGCAGACCCTTCTCTTCTCATCTGAATCCTGAGAGGGTGTGAATCGTGGCCAGCGGTTGAACTCAGTCTCAACCTCAATAACTGTCTTCCTATCCTGCCTTGGGATCTCAAACCCCTTCTTGCTTTGCTTCCTTGATGTTATCTTGAGGGAAATTACTCATGGACATTGACTGACATTTTAGCCACTGAGTCTAATAATTACTCACTTTAGGTGATAACAACTAACAATGGAATCTTTGATTCTCTCTTTTTTTAAATAATAATATTTATTACAATTAAAATTATCTGAGATTTTTTTTTTGCTAAAATCATTTTTCACTTGAAGATACCATAAAAAAAAAAAAAATGACTAGTGAAATATATCATTATTCTTCACTCAAATATGTACACTATCCTAGCTTTCATGCAACATCTATAAACTAATCAGTAACCACCGCTTTATCTTTTGAACATTTTAAATGTTTCAATTTTAACTTTTTAATCAAATTAGGCGATAAACAACTTACATAGAAATGGATCCATGGAAACAAAAGGAAGAAATGTTCAGCCATAACTCTGGTCATCTCATACATTCATCTGTAAATATTCAATTATTCACCATAAGGATTCAGTTTCTCCATGCATTCCTTGCAACATTATTCATTACACTGATTGACGATTTAGAGACCATCAATACATGTCATAAAAGAAACAAAATTAAATTGTTAAAAGACAAAAATTTAAAATAAAAGAAAAAAAAATCATAAAAGACTCATTACCCCTTTACCAATGGATTACTATCTTCCTCTCCCTCTCTCTCTCTCTCTCTCTCTCTCTCTCTCTCTCTCTCTCTCATATTCGCCAATTTATTTATCATATAATTAACCATAATATTTGCTTTAATTTTTAAATTATGATTTAAATAAAATTTTAATTGCATGATACCTACCCCTCCCCCAACGCCAAAAAAAAAAAAAGACCCGAGGGAATAAAAGATACAAGATTAACAGGCAGGAAGCTTCAAACATCAATATCCAACAAATTCTCCCAGCATATTCAGAAATTAAGAAAGCTCATTTTAGGGTCCAGTTCCTTGCCAAAACCCCGTCCTCTCCCCCTAAATGCATTTCTACCTGCTCCTCTTCCTCTTGCCCTTCCTGCGCGTTTGAAAAATGATTTGCCATGCTTCACTTCCACAAGTGAATGAAGCAAATCATCACAAAGAATGCAACCAACATGCAAGGTAGCTCCATCCTCCAACGGTGTTGAATTCTTATTGAAGTCAACTTCAATGATCGTTGAGTCACAGTCAGGACATCGCTCACGAGTAGTGGCAATCCGATGAGCACCATAGGGGAGGAGAACAAGGCAACTGCACATATTGCAGTAAAGTCTCCACTTGGGAGCACTTACTGGGTCCAAAACAAGAGTTCCACTGCATTCTGGACAAGCACAAACCCCTTGTGCAATCACAGAATGTCGACACGAGGGATGTGGACAAAGGAAGCATGGCATGCCTGCCCCTTTCCCCAACTTGTTGGAACCACTGGTCTTGGCAGCATCAAATAGTGTGTCTACACCTTCAAAAGGAGGATTATTATAGCAGTATGGGCAGAGAGGAAATGACTTGCCTTCCGGACCAGCCATGGAGAATATCAACAGCTCAAAGTTGTCCAGTGGACATGTTAGTTCCTTGTATAGCTGAAAAAGAATTAGTAGTTAGCTAATAAAAATGCTAAAATTAGTAAGCCTTGAAATGTTCACAACTCTCTCAGCTAATGTGGCTTTTCATCTAATTATGCACCCGGGGGTGGAATGCTACTGGGCCTAAAGAACCCCAGAGGTAGAATAACAGTGAAAGAGCTTTGTCTAACGCATTTAAACTCTGAAAGCACTAGCACCAACAAAATGGAGTGTTGCTATGATCCATGGACAATAATACAACAGCACATGGAGATATGGGCACATCAACTGTTAGAAATTAGGACATTGGATGTCAGATACAGCGCGGGACAGCTGCACAATATATATACTAGATATACTATATATAGATATATATGTGCAATTTAAATATTTTTTAATAAATTTAACATTTTTTTTCAACTTAAAAAATATATATTATATGGTACATATAATATATATGTGCAATTTAATTATTTTATGTTATAATTAGAATTTTGTTAAAAACTTTAAAAATATATATTATATGGTACATATATCATGATATTTAACAAATTATAAATTAGAATATCCAATATAATTGCTATAATAAAAGATATTGTATTGTTTTTTTACTAACAAAATATCCATTAGCATGTAAATCAGAGAAAAAGCTATTATGTGTTGACCTTTAAGAAGTTTGAAATCAATTTTTATATATTCTGATATGTTTGTGACACACTAATTAGAGGTGTCTGACCCATATGCCACAATTTTTAAATTATTATTTTTTTGATCCAACACATTTTGAGTGTTAAACACATATCAGAGAAGTATTGAAGGAATGTCCTGTCTGACACATATGTTTGACATGACACACATGTTCAACATGACACACATCCTTTTAGAAGTGTTGGTGCTTCTAACAACAAAACCTTTTCCTTCAAGACACCAAGCCCAAATGTGGCAGATACTAGAGTAGACAAGAGGAAAAAAAAAAAAGATAATTAAAAAATAAAAAGGAAAAAGAAAACTGAGTCCCAAGCTCTAAAAAGATCAGTACCTTGGTATTTACATCAAATAATATTTCAATTAACACTTACAAGTGCATAGGTAAAGCTGAGACATATAAATCATATTCTCCCAAATTGCTACAAATTCAACTAAGCTTGTTGCTAAATTAACTAACTTGTGGACCACCAAATGAGTTAGTAAACAAATTACCTAACAGATCTATTTCTTACATTTCTAAATAATTTTTGGGATTTGATTCTTATTGAGTAAAAAGTAAGCTAAGTTCAACGAACATATTAATTCTAGAGAGTTCTAGTTCAAATCAATTCCAGAGAGTTCTAGAGTACAACTAGTCATTTTCATTAAAAATAAATTATTATTATTATTATTATTTAGTTAGTCGCTTTTGCTTTTGATCTTATATTAGTTTAACAATATTCAGAATCTGAGACTTCTATTTTTCACCTCATTCTAAACTGTAAACGAATCATGATTGAATGAACTTAGAGAGGCTATGCCCATTTAAACTTGTTTACAACATTAGCTTGGCTTTAACAAGATTGAGGTCAACTTGTTTAAGCTCATTTAAAGGGTGACCTCATTGTCCATCCCAACACTTGGCCTTTTCTAACAAACAAGCAGAGTCTGAGCAAGCCAAGCTTGGCTTAACTCAATTGTTGTCCTAAATGTAGTAAATGTTTCCAGCATCTTACACCATTAAATGGATGAAAATATACTAAATTTGTATGTCATGATAACAAAAAGGAGGAAACAAAAGTGTTGACATAATCTATCATCTACAGGAAGTGTCGAACACATAAAATGTCAAAATCCTAACCAGAGCCATCAAGTTTTTCAAAATTTGCAAGTAACATTTCTAGTCAAAATCAAGAGGATTGATTAGAATCCATGATCAGCTTATCTTACCTTGATTGTGCCCTTTTGAGGGAGATAATAAACCTCTTCACATGTTCCACAGTACAGACGAGATGGTTGGAAAGAAATGTACTTCATGTACCTAAGGCATTTACCACATTTACTGAGAACACGTCCTGTGTTAGCTAGTGGGGAGAATTGGGCTTCAAACAGTGCATCCATGTTGTCAATCTGTATCACATATAAAGGTGACAGACTCAAAAAGGAAAGAGCACAGTTAAAGCAGAATGCTTTTATCAAGACAGCAAGCATTTTCTAAGCATGCATTTTTTCGAGGATTTCCATTATTCTGACTGAAATACAATTATTGAAAAAAATCTACCATGCAGAGGTGGTTCTGTTTGTTTTAGCTGGCAAATTTAACAAAACTAAGGATAATCTAATGTCTACTGCAGGAAAGATCAATTTCTGAGCACACATTTCCCATGTAAAGTCAAAAATCAGGTTTGTCTAACCTGCTTAACAAAGTAAGCATACTTCTGCTTGAATTGTTGCAGAACATGTGCCACAACACAAGAATGATCTGCTTGGCCCTTGGCAATATGTGTGATCTGTTGCTCAATAAAACTGCGAATGTCGGGTAAACAAAGATCTGCATCAATACATTGGTAGCCTCTAACCAAAGTGATACCTAAGGTGGTTGGAATCAATTTCCTGTCAGCTTGTACCTGTGGTTAGAATGGACAAGGGAGAACCTTCAGATGAAATAAATCCTGAGATAAGTTATTTTCTAAGAAATAAAAAATAAAAAATTTTTCATTTTTTTTTGTTTAATTCAATTTTTCAGTGTGGAAGACTGAAAATCTTAGGTGACTCACAACTACAATTAATTCTAGAAGAGATAACACAATACTGGTTAGCTGCAATGGTAATATACCTGCACATAATTTCGCTCAGATATGTTGTTGATATGCACAGGAATTGATGCATCTGTGCCTATTCCATTCTTCTCCATCAGTGAGATCAGTTCACTCTCACTGAGATAATCTGGAGGAACAGTTTTACCCTACATACTTCGGGATTAATTAAATCATCAATGGCAAGGTGAATTAACTATGACATATAGAACACTCTTAGCTTATTTCCCTCATTTTATTTTAGCATCATCATTCCTCAAAGACCAAGCTGACAGCAGTGCATCCAATTTTCACCATCCCCCAAACCTAACCTAGTGCCCATTTACCAAACGGCCAAATATAACTAAACTCCAGTGAAGGGATGGGTGTCTCTATCAAATATAACTTCAAAAATCAAACACAAGTCTATTAAGGTTAGAACAGCACCTCAAATAACTCCACTTTTGAGACTTCTATTTTATCCCCTTTTGCAAATTGAGGAAGATTCTTTTCATTTATTTCCAACCATGGCATAATAGACGTAAACCCTTTGGCTATAACACGCTGCCCTGTACAATGGAAGAATTCTCCACCAATTGAAAATTTTATCCTTGTCCTGGAATCAAAACAGTGAACATCATAAAAGACGAAATAACAATGAAGCCATTCAGTAGGTATTAGTTATGTTAACATCCTTCCAGGAAAAATTAATTAATATAGTGAATGAACAAGAAACTCAAGTGACTTTTGGCATTCTTCAACAAGTGACTTGTTTGGAAAGAATCATAATGGCAATATATCAACAGTATTTATCTCACTAGATCTAGCTGGTTTTCCAGTGCAGCAGTTGACTAATTAGCTAAGGGTAACACTCTTTTGATGCAGTCGTATCCAACACATGGTTTTGGAGATGCATTGGGATAAATCATAAATCATCATAATTCTACAAGTCTCTCAACCGAAAACTTACATAATAAACACACTAACCATAAGTCTGATTTCTGTGAAAAACAATTAATTATAATATCTGTCTTCTATGGTTCAACAGATGCAAAGGCAAGCACACTGAATTGTATCAACAAGACACCAAGTGGCAACTTCAATACAGTTAACCTCTAATATCGCTACAACTAGTGGGTGCATCTTAAAGCTAGAAATCCTATTTCCTTTCTGACAACGAATTGTACACCACCACCAAAATAGTTGCTTTTTGTTTCCAGTATATACTACCACCAAAATATTAATATTCAATAACTCTTTCAGTTTTTTTATGCAAGAGCTATTTATGCAAACATGCATACTTTCACTGCTCTTTCCTTTTCATTTCTTTTGAGAAATGTAAACATCAAAAGATGTCTAGTTAAAATACCAAGCACAAAGATATTAACCCTCCAAGAAGAAGATGAATTAACCAATTGGAGGTCCCCTTCACCTATACATGCTAACCTTGTAAACACTGCATTGCCACAATTTAGGGATATTAATAGTGTTGAAAACAAAAGAATCTTAACAGAAGCCACTCTCAATTTGAACTTAATTGACAATCACAAGGTTTTTAAATTCCATAAATATCTAGATTCAAAAGGTTCAAAAAAATCTAACTTGAACATATTCAAATGTTCATGTGGACATTTTTGTTTGCAAACTTCTGAAACAAGTGCTAATTTGCTTTGATCCAGTTACTGTTCTAAATGAGCCTCTAGCTTGTTCAAGAGAGGATGGCCTGATTGTTACGTAAAGACAACAATTTTGGGCTAAGCCAAGATGAAACAGTTCACAAGTGTATCAGAACATTTGCATACCAAACAAGTTGCTCAAAAGAGTGAATGCCAAGTTCTAAGTAGTCATAATTCATCTAGATGGCAAAGATGGCCAGGATGATTCACATCTTGCATGAGCATTACTGTCTCATATACTAGCATATGTGGTACCAAAGAAAATAAAACAAAATGTTTTCAGTATTTGGCATCATGTCAGGCAAATGAATGTCATGGTTCAGTTGGCTTCATACACAGTACAAACTGAAAAACTTGTCACACCCATTAGAATATGAAAAAGGAAAGGCATAGAAGTTGCCAAACAGGCATTAGGAAATGTGTGAATCAACATGGAAAATTAGTACTCGTAGGACCAGTCATTTGGATCTTAAGGTCCCAAAATGCCATGGACCACAACAATAAGTGAGATTATGAATGGAAAGACAAAACACTGAAACTTATACCTTAAATATTTACAATCAGGAGAAACAGTTGCTATAAAATGTTGGCAGATATACTGATACAATCTCCAAGGATCTCTCCCCAGCATATCCTCAGTCGCTGAACGCATTGGTGTAATAGGTGGGTGGTCACCTGCATCTGTTCCTGATTTTGGCTTATGATAACCTCCAGAAAGCAATTCCTTGACATGGTCACCCCAAACTGGATTGTTTGATAGTGCACCAAGTGTGCCTTTAAAGTCAAATGATGAAGGATATGCTGTGCTCTCTGTACGTGGATAACTAGAAACAGAACATCAACAATCATTACCCAGTCCACAATGCAAAAAGAAATATCACCCTAATAGGCATGGACCTGGAAAACTCTTACTTTCAATTTACAATTCCCATTTTGAAACAGTACCATGATTGTGATTGATGGAACACCCATGTTGCCATTCAATCAAGAGAAAACACTCGGCTTATTTCAAAATCTCCTTGAATACTTCCAGAAACAAACACATCATTGTTCTTCTCACACTCAGATCATTTGATTGCTAAAAAGAAACTCCGATGACTTTTTTTTGGCCAGAATGGTTTTATTGGTGATTGTACCATTCATATTGTGAATGAAATTATCAGAACATTTTCCAAAGTGAAGGAGTAATTGTTAGTTACATTACTTTTGTTTTCCCATGTTAAGGTATTACTTGCTGGGTCAGAGCACAGTGAGTGAGCAGACCCAGGAGACATGTGAGCGCTTCATAGAGCAGTGGATCAGAAGCAGAAGACTGCTGGCTTAAGAAAAGGTAGAAGCCCACAGGTAACATTTTGTCACTTACTGAGTCAGCATACCCCGAAGTAATGTTCGAATCATTCTAATTAGAGGTCCTTCAAGACACATTCAACACATCTAGGTAGTAGCAGTAGCATTAGCAGGAGTAGTGGATAAGAAGAAGCACAAAGATAATGCCTTAGCCCATAAGTAAATAGATCATAACTTATTGCAGATGGGCTGAATAGAAACAATCAGACTTTTAATTAATTTTTATAGTCCCAAAATTCAATGCAGAAAATACCTCAACAAGGTAATAGCTGGAACTATCAATAAGCAGATATGGATGATATTATAGGGCAAGAATAGATAATCACAAATGCTGTGAGAAGAAGTATAGAATGTTAATAATGCTTCTACTAGCATTGTCCTCAAATTTAGCATTTCCTATAATATCATCCATGTGACAAATTAACAGTTGTGTTTTTTTTTTTCTGGACATGTTAAAAAGAAAAAAGCAATGAAAATGCATAACTTTAAAATTTGAAGCCTATAATTTATGACTCTAGAAGATCTCTCTGACACCATACTTGTAAGTGCAGAGAATACATTATTTGTCATTTGAAAATATGATTGGAACCAAAAACAAAGTCCAGGAAAATTTCCACAATCTTAGAAAGGTTTGATTTCATAGCTAACTGCATTGAAGAGATAATAATAATTCCTTAGTGTTTTGCATATATGCGATATCAAAGTTCATGTGATATCTCAAACATATGGCACAGCAGACACAATCAAACCCCAAATACTACACTAACTACCAGGAAATCCCAAAAGATCAAAACTGTGAATGGCTAATCAATAAGCATTGTGCCAAACCTAAAACATGTGCTCAAACCAAACTGAACTTGGAGGAAGCAAGAAAAGGTTTGTCTTGCAAGAGGATGGGAAGATTACACTCAGACAAGAAAACAAGAAAAACCTGATAAATCCTTGAGTATACAAGCGTTCAGCAAGCTGCATGGCCATTTGAGGTCCAAACCCAAGTGCACTTGATGCAACCTAAGGAGATCAAGAAAATATACTTAGGCTTTTATTGAGTAGAACCTGCATTGTCAACAATTTGTTTATGTCTTAAGCTAATTATCATAATGACAATTGGCAGAAAAAAGCCCTCAAGGTAAATCATTAGTCACCTACAAGGCCAGAAACCCTAACTAAAACTTAAGGATTATAAGAGATCACTTGGACTGGCAAACTGATGTCAATGGATTAATCAACTTCACAGCAAAAATTTCAACATTTTCAAATGGATCCACATATGCACCCAACCAACCCAGGCAGTTGTGGTTTACAGTAAGCAACTGTGAGAATTTTCTACACTCAATTTGGGAACGACATTAACTAGCATATCATCTCAATTTCTCCAGGTCAAAGAGACAATCCACACATCTTTCTTATTGCTTGACAAATACAAGAATTGGGATGCATTAGCATTTTGGAGTCAAGTTAGCCACACATTTAAGACAAGCATCATCACATCTTGCTAACAGAAGTTTCTAATTGTTAAACAGTGTTTCTACAGTTGTAGGGGGGGAACTTTGACAAATACATTTTTTGAAGAGAAGTCAAAAGGACAACAAATACATTATTATTTACAAATTGTCATTGCTTGCATTCAGCAAAAATTCAGTTGGTCAAGTTGGAAAAAGTGACAGAACTCCCTGTAGGAATGGTCAGGAAACTATAAGAAAGTAGGCCACTGAACTAGCACATATGCATCCTAACGTTCTTGTGAGCCCATAATTTGCAGCAAAGCCACTCAATAGGACAGCACACTCTAATGAACATATTAACTAAACAAGCTAGGCAAAATAGCTTGCAAGAATTCCATAACAATCCCAAGGTTTTCTAACCTTTAGTAGATTCACAGTATTGAGACCAGAGGGACGACCTTTGCTTTCCTGCCTCTCAGATATATCAGTTACTTGCACCATGCCATCTCGAATCACAAGCTTTTGAAACATGGCAGCAACCTGCAACAATAGAAACTTGAAAGAGATTTCCTTTGCAGATAAAACCCTACACTGTGACAGTACAGCCTAAGTACAAGACTCTCACGTCAAAGTCAAATATCCTGTGGCGTTCCCATTCTAGCTGAAGTTCATATCCATCTGCTAGGAGAAATGGATGCAAAACCCAAAACGTTTCTGGTTTGAAAGTATTAATTTGCAGATATCGTTGGACACAAAAGCCGAGGGTAGGAGTTTGACATGGCCCATACCTGAAAAGGTAGTTAGTAAGCATTATGCACTAATTAGCTAAGATGGAAAAGAAAAAAAAAAAAAAAAAGAAGAAGAGGATTTATACATGCCAATAAATGAAATGAATGTTCAATTGGAATAAAAAGCAACAATAAATATACAACAAGCATTCCACAGCCAGAGAGCAATACTCATCTGACACAGACAACTTTCATCAGATAGAAGTGAAGTGAGCTTGGGCACCTACAAAGGTTACTTAGGGGTCCAAGCCATGAAAACAGCTTTTCTGCAATAATAGGGTAAAGCCTTCATAGCCTCCTCAGGCCACATAATGAGGAGACATCTTGCAATAGGATGCAGTTTGTAAATGCTAAAAAAGTCACTTCTTTCCTGTTTACACACAATAAAAACATCTTTCCAACTGTTTATCCTAAAGCCAATCCCAGGAACTCTTATTTTCTTGCAAGATTGTAATTGGGAAGACAGATTAGTGGATAGAATAGAAATGATTGGGTGCTCTTTCTCAAATTTTCACTCCCCTTTCTCTTCTACTCTACTCTCCTTGTTCTTCTGTTTCCCCAGAAAACTTTTCACCCTCTCTAGGCCAAGCCATTGCAACTGAAAATGTCAGTTTGGCAGAAATGTGCACCAGCCAGCAAACTACTAGCAGTGGGTTTTACCATTTAAACTGTTGTTTCTGTCTTCCACATAACAGCCGTAGCAACATCTTATCAAACAATAATAAACAGCAGAGGGCAAACAACCATACAACCATAAAGCACATGTACAAACAACAACAACTGAGACAAGAAGAAAGAACATACGATATAAGCCTGGAATCAAGATTCCC
Organism: Rhizophora mangle; assembly: GCA_037832345.1. Lineage (NCBI taxonomy): Eukaryota > Viridiplantae > Streptophyta > Magnoliopsida > Malpighiales > Rhizophoraceae > Rhizophora > Rhizophora mangle. Next base: position 1,663,913 of record JBAPLJ010000592.1, on the reverse strand, counting down.
ATACTTCCCTTGGAAGTAATTGGTTTGAAACCGTGTAAATGCAACACCAACTTTCAAATCTATCTCTTGCCGAGCATCTACAGCCAATGCCTCATCTTTGTTGGGTTCAACAAGGTTGTCCATGGCTTTCAAAATGTCTTTCTCTGTAACTGAAGAAAATTTTGCCCGATAAACCCGTCTTCTAGCATCATTTAAATGGAAACTGGTACACTCAAGGACTGGAAAAAATGGCTAACTTTTAGTAATGATAGCAATTTGACACTGTGAAGATCTTAAAACAACCTGCATGCTTCTTTCATTTGGTTGTTACTCACAAATTGTGGAGATCTTAATTTTTGAGTAGAAGAAGAATTAGAGAAAGATAAAAAGAAGAAGATACAACAGTTTCCAAAATAAAAGAAAACAGAAGATACAACAATAGTAAATCTAAAAAAGCAGGATGAGTGTGCAGATGAAAATTGACAGAGCATGCTCTCAATCACATTCAATGTGAAACAAAAAGACCTGAATACAAAAACCATAAGAATTTTATAAAAGAGTCAAAACCCAGTAAACTTACCTTCGAAACATATATTTTCTCCTTCACGGTCGCAATCTAACCAGAGTACCAAATGACTACAACTGCGAGCTTCTTGATCTAAATGCCTCAAAACATGAGCCTTAATAACAAGAAAAAAGCCACAAGTATTTACCAACAGGAGGAGCAACCACATGAAACCAAAAATTAAAAATTATAGTAAATGACATAAATTACATACTTATTGTGACAAATACACAATATTTCATTGGCATGGATTTAGAAAGAAAAAAAAAATCCATAAATGTTGTTATGCCATTTAGGCAAATAATGACTTACCACTGATTGTATCCATTCCATGAGAAAACATGTCCAAAAGATAAAAGCTACTACAAACAAATGAATATGTACTTTTTAAAATGCACTAAATAAATGAAAATGCATGCATGCATTGTACAGCCATCAGTAGTTTCTATGACTATACCCCTTCCATCTTATTCAAGAGTCAAAAGCACTACCCTACTTATTATATTGCTTCTTACATCACAAAAATACATATGCATGTCAATTACATGCAGAATGCAACTTGTATGTATCCAAACATGAGGGGTAAAAACTTGCCTCCCAATTTCATCTAAGCATTCCTAATGAAAAACTTTCTACTTTTGTCACCATATCAGACTTCCAAAAACTACAAGGAAAATAGCATCAAGAAACAACCAAACAGATGACAAACATGAACCCAGTGAATACCTTTGGGTTTGATTCAGATTTTAAAACTGGAGCTTCGAAGAGATCCAGGGGGTCAGTGGCTGCCCAATCTCGATATTTTGCTGGAAAATCTACACTAAATTTGCATAAAAAGGGAAAAACAAAATGATGTGAGAAAATACTAAAGGAGAAAAAAAAAATTCAGAAATATGAGAAGAGTTATTAGATCTATAGTAAGCTAGGCATTGGCAGGTCAACTAAATAAAATTGCACTTGAAAATTGACATGCATGCTTAAACTTATACAGCCAACACTCTCAGTCCTATTGACAGAAAAGGCCATTTTATTGTGTCCTTTCCAAAAATGTGCTACTTTTATTTTTCCTTTGACCATAACCAAGTGTCATAATTCATCTGACAACATAATTCAACATTTTCCAACAATACCATCCTCACTGTTTAACATAAAAAAAATGGTATTGCAAAATTAACTTTGTATTGCCTTTGTCATATAACTCTGAACCAGACACTGATTCAGGACATTAGAGACCATTATGATGCATGGACTATCTATAGCCAGAGACCAATAGTTTAAGATGGTATCTCAACTCCAAAGGAAAACATTCTGGTCATAGTCAAACAACTATACTTCCAGAAATAAACATGACAAAACCTTTAATCCCTGGCGCTAGGATATGTTAACGAGCAAAGTCAGTTATATATTTTAACAAAAGAGTGAGACTTCAAAAACCGTTCTTGCAATAGCAAAGCATGATGGGCACTTTCCAAAATTTTTGTACATCCCCTTTAGACAACACCCCATGCAAATTTCAGGAGATTAAACAACAGAACTCGACATATGCATGCTCTAAGTGTTATGGAATGAAAGAAAAGGTCAGAATAAGATCATTTCTAACCTCATCCATCCCTTAGTTGATCCATAAACAATGAGTAGGCAATACAATTTTTTTTTTTTTTTTATGAACATGAAAGCACACATATATTCTGCATCAAAATCCTGGTCCAGATCCTTCCATTTTTTCTAATTTATGAGCCAAAGAAACATTGGAACTATGATGTGATGTACTATGCAACAGCAAGACCACAGATCATTGTAAAATTAAAGTATGTGGGGGATCAAACTGATCCATCGACATCGCAGAAGGCAACATGCACACAAAAAAGTTGAAAAAGCAACAAACAAATGGCAGAACGTTGTTACAACTTAAAAGGATATGATCATTTGACTAACAGTAAACCAATATTTTGACAGACACTAGAAAGCTAATAAACATATAGCAGCAATAACTATGATGTAAAGAAACATGAAGAGAGGAATTTTTTGGGTTTTGCATCAAGTGAAAACAGACCTGAAAATATGCCCAATAACTGATGTTACTTTATACCGTGCATGAAATCTCAGGAACATTCCATCAAATTCATGAACCTCTGTGGTACCCTTCCTGGTAGACATCTGTAGAATAGAAAATATTAAATACATTATTATACTGTAAAAAATAAATAAATAAATAAATAAAAATAATAGTTAATACAGAACTTCAAAGAAACTTCCTATATGAAATACAACATAATGAAAACATCATTGACTAAAAGGAAGCACAATTCAATAATGTTAACATTTGTAAGTCCTGAAATCAGAATTCCTAACACAGTGGCCAAGAAGATGGAAAAGGAAAAAAGAAAGAGGAAAAAAAAAAGGAACACATATACTCAGGTTAAATGGCCATCTGTTCTTAACTTTAAATTCCATTTATGATACAAATCATAGGAACCATAAAAATACACTGCCCTCAACACAATAAGAATGTTACATGCTAAAAATGGAAGGCACAAGGCAACTTCCCCAGTGAATCATCCACTTTGTTTGACAGTTGTATTTGTTATAAAAGAGTTACATCATCCACTGAAAGTACTTACAATATACACCTCTAAGAGTAGCATTCTGAAAACCTTATAATTAATGTCAGTTTATGGTGGTAAGATCAACAATTCTGCAGAATCCAAGACAATCATAAAAAGAACAATATTCTCAAAATGGGATTTGATGCGCCAAACCATACAATTTAACGCTAGTCCTACATTACACAGCAAAACTTTTTCCATGCATTCAAGAACTATCAGGTTTGACACCAATTTGTTACACCTTCATTAAAGTATGGCTTTTCAATAACATCCAATAGTACTAACCATACTAGCCATTACCGCAAAAACAAAAATGTCCCAGGAAATTGTGGCAAAAAACACAGATAAAAACTATTCTAAATTCAAAAGGTTTTCCAATTAAAACAAGGGGTTGAGAAAAGGAAAGTACTTGGCCACGGGAGAGTACAGTAGCAATAGAAAGAGCGATGCTAGGCTTCTCAGCAACCTGCAAATAACCAAAATTCAAAAAAAAAAAAAAAACACAAAAGATACAAAAAACCAAATTGCACATATAGATCAAATAAAAGCAGGATTAGCAAAAACATAAAATTGGCATAGACAGTTGTAGTTGATTCCGATTATTGGAAACAGTATCACTTACCATGAGAACCTTAGTACGACGAGGAGCAGACATTTTGATCGACCTTGAGAAAAAATTTGATTTGATTTTTTATTTTTTTTATTTTTTTTGGTTTCTCGTGTTTCCCTGAAATCCTTAGTTAAACCCAAAAACCCTGACCAACAAAGCCAGCAACTACTGAGGAGCACATTCGAACCCCCTGCGAGCGGTGTTCTGTCATCAACATTGAATTGCAGTGGTCCCCATAATTTATTGTTTTTTTCTTAGTATTTATTTAGTAATTTATATAATTAATCACTAAATTTATTATTTATTTTTATTATATAATTTAATTAATTTTAATTTAATAGCGAAGCACTATTTTTTTTTTTTCTTACGAAAAAATTAATTAATTAATTAGTGACCTTTAGAAATTTTAAGCCTCAATGGAGCTGTGTCCTTGGCTGTCGGTAGCCCATCATTTCTGGGCCCATAGTTGGGTTCGTTCTCGTACGTGCTATTCTCGTCTGTGCAAACGGCGGCTAGCTTTGTGCACTCTGTTGAAGCAATCAGTTGACAGTGAGCTCTCTCTCTCTCTTTCTCTCTCTCTGGGGCTCATTGGATTTAACAGTAACAGTGCAAGGTACAAAAAATGATGAACATGGTGTTGAGAGGAAGATCAGTGGTTGCTTGTTCTTTTTCAAGACCCAATGCTTTGCTTCCTTACTTGCTGTCCTCCTTCAGACAGGGACACAAACAAGTGAGTTCTTTGTCTTTTTAGCTATCAATTAAATTTTTTGTTTGGTATGCGGCAGTTTCCTATGTGTATGATCCAGTAACTTGTTTCTCTTCTAGCGGTTTTTATGTCTTGGTAATGTTCAGCAGGAGCCCAAAATCTAAATGTGTGCCCGTTTGAAAAATTGTGGTTGGCAATGCTTAACACTGTGTTTTTCTTTTTTTTTTTTTTTTTTGGTTTCTTTCAATTGCTTACCATGACTTAGTTAATGATAAGACGGAATATCAAGTTAAGGTTAAACCCAATTAAATTTTGGATTAGGGCTTGGTTGTTCTTGTCGAAATTTCTTACCATGAACTTCTTTGGGTGCAATCTGTGGCTCTTTCCTTCTCCTTCTCTTTCTCCTTGTTGATGGGTTTTCGAGATTTTAGCTGGCAAAACAATGATCTTCTTACTTCTTATTGGTGGTGAATATCTTTGCCTGTCAAAACTGTTTAAAGGTGCCATTGCCAACTTTCATTGTCCACACTTTGTATTACTTTTCATAGGGTGCACCCAAGCAATCAATAAAACAATAGGCTTCAGCCTTCAAACATCCAAATTTTCATACATTAGGCACCTGATGTACTTGCTTGTAATCAGTCATGCTTGTGTGTGTCAAGTCAACTAACAAAATTGATTGGTGGAGTCAAATGAATTCGTCTGGTGGCAAAGTGCTAAATGATGTTATCATACTTTCTTTATGGCACATTTTTTTTTCTTGAGTTTGTCACTCATTTCTGCATGTTTATTGTTGCTACTTGGTTTGAGAACCATGAAACCTCAAAGATGGTTCTATTGTAGCTGCCTAACCCTCAATTTGTTGTTGATGATGGTTTGGGAGTAGTTAATTGTTGGGGTTTTTCCTCCAAGGAACTGTAGAAAAAAGTTTTCTGTTCTTTTGTGCTCTTTTGCAAGGGTGTGATTGCCTTCATATCTTGGTACCCTTGTTAACAGAACCCCAGGTTCTCAGGCATGATTGCTTTTGTTCAGCTCCTTATATTGTTTACTTTTCAGAGGACTTCTAAAACTTTTCACTAACTGATCTATCTATGCCAAGCTTTTATTTAAATTTGGACTTCCAATCCTAGTTCTAGGTGATCCACACATAAAATGATCCTCATCAAAGTTTGACTATTCTTAATAACTACTTGACCTAACATTTCCTTCATCTCCTAGCATCTACGTCCTAGCAGCTACGTGAGTTTGTTATTTGGTTTCTTTGTTATTAGTGTAGTCAGGAAGTGCTTCACGTGGTTAATAATTTACCTAATTAGTTTTTGTTGATGGTATAGAGATTCTTTGTGCATGTGGTTGATTACTTTATATCTTTCCTCAGACCTATTTTAGTGCAGGGAACTTTCACATGGTCTTTATTTGGCTTTAGCTGGAAAAGGTGTAATTGTGAAGGATAAAGCCTTTAGAAATTTGGGGACCTCCGAGTTACAAGAGAAAGGTGCAGCAATTGTGGGTAAGATATCTATCTAATACTCTTCTCTTTGTTCCCTAAATTACTATGTCTACCTATATGATATATTTTCTTTGTCTACTGTAGAATCTTTGTCAGGATTTCCAATGCATGTTAGAGGAAATGTTCTTGGAAAGGTTTCTAAAATTTCCAACCCACAATTCAGTAAGCTTCTGAAACAGGCATGTCTTCTCTCCAACGTTTTCAATGCAGCAACAAGAATGCAGGACTTGGTATTGCCAATAGTCTTGACAGCTTCAGGAGTTTGCATCCTGAAACTTACAATTAAAAATCAATGAAGTTGTCACATAAGGGCTTGAAGATTTAATCATTCTGATTCTAGGGTTCAAAATCAGTTTTAACTTTCTAGCAAACCAAACCATAGTTTGTCTGAATCCTATGAAACGGAGGAGTATTGATAAATTTGTTGATGTTTTTGACTTGTGTTCTTCTAAGTCCAGTTTAGTATATGGCTAATTTTGAATAGCTTGGTATCTCTTTATGAATTGTGATGCAGTTAATTTTTTTTAGACCTTAACTGTTATTATTCTAGATTTTGAAGACCTATGTGCCTAATGTAATCCTCTCTTATCCCCATTGTTAAGCACCACTTTTTTCCTCCCCTAGTTTCTGCTCTCATTATATTTATATTACTGTTTTCAACCCCAGGCTGACTCCAATTTCAATGATCACTGTAACCTGTGCTCAAACTTATTCATCATTCCACCATTATAAACCTTGATTCCTAATTTGCCAACTTGAGCAGACCATATAAATCTAAATGTTGTGCTGCTGTTGCATGAGATTCACAACAACTTTCTACTGTTGCAACTGCTAAAAGCTGTTGTTTTATAATCAGATATTTAATGCTGTGCAGTTCAGCCTGCAAAGCCCTAATTTTTTTTCTGTTTTTGCCTTAGAAATGTCTTTGCATGTATTACAGTGGACAAATATTTCTACAAAACAATTTGTTTGGCTCCAAATGTTTGATTCAAGGGCAGTCTTGCTTTAATAAGAATATAAGTTTTGAATTAATTAGCTGTATTTGCTGAAATATTCAAACAATTGATTCTATGTCTTTGCCTTTAGATGCTTTGAGCAAGTATGAAAAATATACTGGAACCTTTGATACGTAACCATGTTTCGTTGGATTTTTTTTATGCCTAATTCTGTTCTTCATCTTACCTTTTAGCTTGTTGTTCTTTATTGTTAGGTCACAACTCATTTATCATCTATCTCAGATGTTTATGTACATGACGGGGCAATTGGCTCATCATTAAATTGTAGTGCTAAAGTTCGAATAATAAGTGATAGTACTACTCCCATTTTATATCTATCCAAGGCCCTCTGGCAGACACCATCTCGTGCCATTTCCCACGATTCTTGCCCTGTGATGATTTATGTGGCTTCATCTATAAGGTATTGTTAACTCACAGGCATTCATTTGTTCTTTCTATCTAGCATAATATGTTCTAGATGCTCAAGTTACTTTTCTTGAGGATTTCATGTAAACCTATTCATCATCATGCTACATTGCTTCTTTATCATTATGTCATCCTAGCTTCAGTGGTAAGAGATGGCACAGGTGCTGAAACTCAGGGTAGAAATCAAGTTCAACTCTGATTAAGAAAGTTAATAAAATCCACCCTCAGGGTGGTTCCTTACCATGCATTTTTACTTTTTAGGGGGTGCATATATGTGCATAATGTCTGGATGTCTTAACAGAATACTTAACATGTTTTAGTATTTGGCTTAGGCCTTTACTTTTTTTTTGTGGGAAATAAAAAACATGTCTGAAGAATTTCTTTACTGTTATGGTGACTCTTTGGCCATGCAGTCCAGCTGTGGTGAATGCTCTTCGACTGGAATGTCAAGGAGATAATGGAATTATAGCTGCTGATGTTGAGCATTATTCACTTGTTCTATGTGGGAAGGCCTTCTCTGATATAAATGGAGCTAAAGAAGCACTAGCCATGTTGTCTGGACCAATAATAGCTGCACGAGGGGGCCTACCTCTATCTGCAAGGTAATTTTCTCCATCCTTCTTACAGTGTTTATATATTTCCATTGCTGCAGTGTGCTTTACTACTACTGTGGTAAGCATCAAAAGGTCGCATGTTACAGGCTTCTTATGTCTGGTGATTCCACCATTCTTTTATTTGCACCCGAAGATACCAGCCAAAGCTTTGCAGATCAGTTGGTATCTGCAGATGAAGGTGTTATCTTTTCCTCTCAAGGCACCACACCTTATTTTCCATCAAAAAATCCTAGTTGCCACCTCAGTCAATTCAGAACCCCAGCTGCTCTTATTCTTGTGACTTCTGACAGGTAATTGTTTCCATTTACAGTTTGGCATCATGGAAAAGCAACTATCTATTCCTGTTTGGCTTTGCTGACCAATTTGTTAAGGCTTAAGGGAAATTCATCTATCATATATTACTATTAAGCTGATACTAATTGCTATGACTTGCATTCTTTAACCTGTGGGAGGCATTCTAACAAGAACTGGGATAATAGTAGTATAGTTTCACAAAGTTTTTAGAGCTCCTTGATCGGAAAATTGGATATGGGAGTTGATAGGTTTCCCACAATATGGAAGCATTATTGCCTCTGAATTATAAGAGTGTCATGTGAGACATAACCAAGATACAATGGAGTGGCAAGTGTGTTTCAGCTAATGCACGGTAGAATGATGTCCAGCTGTTGAAGTCACATCTTTTAAATTTCTGGATTGGAAAATGAATCTTGAAGGGCTTTCAGCCAGCCATTTTTTGTGTCAAGAGCATAGTTGCTTAGTCACAAGTTGAGTTGTGAGTTAATTGGCAGGGGAGCACCAGGGTAATGTTATCCTTTGCCCTTGTGTAACTGGTAGAGATTTTACATAAACTACTTTACTGGAGTCCACCCTGCATTTTCTCTAGCACTGGGCCCTTCTCTTTGTATTCATACATCTTGAAATGGTTATAGAAAAACAAGATGAAACAAATTTCTCTTCTTTTTTTTTTCGCTTGACCGTTGTTTTCTATTTCGATTCCTACTTTGGCCCATCTAATTATCTTCTTGTTCTTTTCTGAGTTTAGTTCTGGGACTATTCCTTCCATGTCAAAACTATGTCCTGGCCAAGCTGCGTATCACTTCCTGGCTGGACATTGGAATGGGAAGTTTGCACCAGCATACAACACGAGTCCATCAGCTATTAATGCGTTAGAACTTGCAAAGGCTTTTATGACAAAGGTTAAATATAAAAATCTACTAGTGCAACAGTGCTTGCATTTCCTATCCAGTTTGGTTGATGACTGTTAAAACTCATTTGTTAATCTTCCACATTTCTCTGCAGTTGAAAGACAACAAAATCTCATCCTTCCTAATTAATGTCAAAGAAGGAGAACAGAGTGTTAAAGCCACAGGTAAGGAAACAAATAGTCAACAAAGACCACTGCCTAAGGCAGCCATTAACAGTTCATTTATTTCTTCTCTTTTGTCGATGGATTGGAGGTGGAGGAGCTGGTGAGTAGTATATATGGCTTCAATTGTTAGAAATGAAAGAAACTCGGTTAAATGCTTAACATAATGCAGGCCTGCTCTTACATGCCTTCCTAGGAAACTTAAATTATCCTCTTCTTAGTGGAGTATTGTTGATTCACTTCGATCATGTACTCGAGCCAAGGATTTCTCATAAAAACACAGTTTTTATAACTGAATCCAACCTGAACTGAAGAAGGGTGTAGTTTGTGGGGTTTTCAGTCTGACAATTGGGTCAGTGGACGGACTGACAGGTCAATTCTTTTTTAGAAAAAATAATTTACATTTTATATTATATGAAAATAAATAAAATATTAATAAAATAAAATGCAAGCATATATATGTAAGTAGTTTTAATAAAATAACACAATCATATATGATGTAATTGAAAAAGAAGGAAAAAGAATAGCAAAACACCAAGCTCGACCGGTTCATTTGTTTGACAATCCAGTTGGTCAGATATTGGGCTCCTGTGTGGTGGCATTAAGAAATGGAGGATCTCCAATACATAGATATGTGCATAATTTTTTTTTTTTTTTTTTTTGTGAAATTCCAGGCAGCAATCTTTTTACTTTAATGCAATCAGCTCTGTCGGAGGACATTCCACCATTCCATCCCAAAGGTACCTCAATCCACTCTTATCTAACCTGCCACCCTAAAATTTTGCAGATTCTGATGCATTCTATGTTTTTAGGAGGAGATCTCGAAGTAAAGTACAACAGCTTTTTATCTGGTAAATTTCCTGAAATTCCTGAGGAATTCTCTTTCTGAGAGTTCAATCCAACACCTTCTCTGGGAGTGAGAGTGTGAAGAAATCATTCTACTTAAAAGAGTTAATACAAGTTTCGCGATAATATATTATATTCCAACATGTATCTACCCATTTGCATTAGCAGGCTTTTTTTTGCTTACTCAAAGGACTCCTGTGTTGTTGTCAATAGAAGGGCCAACCTGCATGGCCGTCCTCTCATTACTAAGACCAATCTGTCTCGTTTAGTGAGGACTAGTGTCACAATCTGAACCCCACGAGGAATCAAGAATTCTTCAAGGCCTTGCCTGATACCAGGCTCTCTAATGGCCGCTTGTTGCTGCAACTCTCAATGCATGATTATTCAAACAGCAAGTTGCGGAGTACAGGTTTAGAATATTAGCCCAATTCTCCTCGACATCGCTCAAAAACATGGCATAAAAGAGACAGACAGGGACGTCCACAAATGTTGATTTTCAACTCGGTTCATTTTAAGATGCCAAGTTCCTTGGACCGGCTGCTATTCATGGTGGCAAGCTCAATTGGCCCCACTTTTGTTTTTAAGTATTTAAGACGTGGTCGTAATGATGGCCCACCCTGGTTCCTTTTTGCCCAAAAAAAAATTCTCAAAATTATGAGCATTCTTCTAGGTAAATGAAAACAAACTATAGAAAAAGGCTTGATTAGAGCATTGCATGTACTTCATTAATATAGTTTTTAATAATGATTAAATGTCTAGCTTCCACACCTTTTTATTAGGAGAACGGCTCTTTGCTTAGAGTCAAGTCAAGGCGATACGCAATAATCGAGTCAGAGTCAGACGCTTTCTCATATGTCACGGTGTAGCATTTGATGTCGTCATTATTATTATTATTATTATTATTATGACACAACAAGCAATTTGGAAGAATAGGCTACAAGGAAAAAAGGGAATTACCCACACGCATTCCCTTGTGTGTACCAGCGTGTTTCCCCATTGATTTAAAGATACATAGGACAAAAGACAGCTTGACGAAAAGGGAGGCATTAAATTATCATCTACAAACAATACAACGACTGGCTGGCCTTTTGTTAAGGAAAAGTGAAACGGAAACCAATCGTGCCAATATTATCAGACGCATTTTCTACACTAAAATAAAAAATACAAAATTATCTAATGTAAAAGTAATTTAATAATAATTTAGTGTGTAATACTTGATTAGAATCAAATTCTTTTAATAACAATTTTTTTTCTAAATAAACAGCGTCTGATATATAATGTTTTATTAAATTTAAGTATAAAAATAATTTTGTTCGTAATTATTATTATTATACAAATAATAAGTCTTTCTCTTAAAAAAAATTAAATTAAGATGTCAATAAGTCATTGAAGTCATAAAAACGATAATTAACACATGTACTCTGTTTTTTCTTTTTCTTTTTTTGACAAAATAAAAATACAAAAATTATGTTGTTCAACCATCCAACCTACAAAAGTACAGCAATCAAGACCGGATGAAATGGATGGTGGTACATTAGTTGTGTAATATAATGATATATCGTTGCCATCGAGACGGTATACGTAACGTGTATCCTTTCTTTTTCTTTCCGTCTTACGTAAGCTCCACCCCCTAACTCTGCTGTGGCTACTTAATGTTCTGCATTCTACTTGAATTTCTTCGCTTTCTCTCTCCCTCCATGGAAGGTTGAGCTAGGAACAGAGAATTCATGAATATGTAAAGTAATACCCTGATATTTCTATTAATCTCTTTCACCTATTCATGTCAGGTATTTTCTTTTTTTTCTTGAACATCCATAATTTTCTTAAAGAGTTTTGATTTCATTCACAAATTTGGACAGCCTTTCAAAGTGAAGAGCAAGCTAAATTTATCTTTTCTGTCGGGTCATTGACAATTCTTCTATGATGTTGAGGATAAACCAATTAATGTCAAGGATATGAATTTTCCAGCAGACTTTGATCAAATGTAGCATCAGAACATGATTGATAAATGACACATTACGACCCCACGTCAACAAGCTACTCTTCAATCATAGAAAATAAAAACTATTGCTCTACTTAAAAATCAGTTCATACTGCCAACAACAGGTTACTTTCATGCAAAAAGATTCCGTAAGCATTGCAAAAGGTTTAGATTCCAAATTTCATTGCACTAATCCTGGGACTAGTAGTATATTTCCGTCGCAAAAGTATGTCTTTTTTTCCAACTTATAAATAGTTGGTGATTAATTTGTTAATTATGAGTAGAAGAAAAGAAGATTTTTTTTAGGTTTCTTTGATGGGAGGAAGGGACGATGCTATATGGGGTTGTAGAAGAGGTAGTAAAATTTGATCCCAAAACATTTTCTCCAAATTTAAAATTTAGTAGCCGCTTGGAGCTCTAGCTCAAGTGGTTTGTCGCAGGCAGATGACATGCAGAACTATCTTAAGAGATATCTCTAACATAACATAAGTGCAATAAAAATGCATGCAGATATGTGAGATGGCGCTGAGAACAGTATGCCTTACTGAGCAGGCAGGATAGCTTGCTTGCCTCACTTTTTTTTTCTCTTTTTTTTCTTGTATCAAAAAAGAAAAGTTCATACAAAACTTTGAATTTTCACGACATGTGGGGGCATGTGGAGCAATGGACCGTCGATTCCTAAGATATAAAGGAACAACAAGGAAATGAAACTTTCAAATGAGCCAGGGGTGATGGAACCACCAAATCCAGGGAGGATGAACACACACCAAATGAAAGAGTTTCTCTTCTGTTGTTTCTGACAAATGCTGATCTTATCCTTTTTATTCTTTTTTTTTTCCCATGATTTGTGATCATCATAAATGGGTATCCAAGAATAGGACAGTATCAGATAAACATCATGTACAGTTAATCAACCTCTATTTCTTTTTCTTTTCTTTTGTGCTTTTCATTCAAAATTGTAGCCTCCTTTGTCCCTATCAATTGAATAGTCATTCATGCATTTACTAATCCTGTTTTTGGTCGCTGTCTTTCTTTCTTTCTTTTTTATTTCCTTCTTTTGTCTGCCACCCGTTGGTAAATTGCAACCAAATACCATAAATGCTCTCTCTCTCTCTCTCTCTCTCTCTCTCTCTCTATTAGATAATTGCATTAGAAAGTTTAGCATGCTGGGTCAAACCTTTCAATATTTTGAAGCTGCTTATCTTCTCTTTCTGCCTGTAGAACTTCCAATAGCCAACAATGGCAGTAGCAGCTGCAGCAGCTTCTGTGGATGAAACATCAAAGACTGTGTGTGTGATGGATGCTTCAGGGAGTTTAGGCTCTACCCTTGTTCACAGTCTCTTGCTCCGAGGCTACACCGTCCATGCTGCCCTCCAAAATCATGGTTCGTTTTCCCCTCTTACTGTCAGTACTTGATGATCATCACGACAACATGATGTACCCCTTGGTTCTATTATTCGTTTTTTATTCTTTCTCAATCAATTCCATAGATATGGAAGTCTTTTATGTTTATACGTGTGAATCGAGACTCTTGTAAGAAGACGGACCTCACTTTTTAAGTAAACCCAACGTTGTCTGAAAGTACCCTTCCAATCCTTGGAATAATCAAGCAGAAAAGTTGAACAAGCATATTTAATAGTTCTGCAAACTTGTGTCTTTGTATCTAATCTCCACTGCAATGGGGTTGATTGGCCCAAGAAGATAGGAAACATTGAAAACTGGTTAGTGTAGAAAATATTTATGGAGAAAAGTTACAATCCTTTTAGTAAAAGGGTTCTACTTGAATGACTTGATTCCGTGCAATCCCTACTTTCAATCACTTAAATCCAAGGGGGTGACTTTTATACTGAATCAGATAACAGAACCTTACTGATTTGGAGGAATTCTGTTAACTATTAAACTTTGATCAGGAAATCGTAAGGTAATCTACTAAAGTTTCTATCGAACAAATAATAGTTTTCTTTTGAGAGTTATGTTTATGCCTTTGGTAGAGATTGGCCAACCAAAGTGGTGATTTAGCCTTTTTCACAGCTTCGATTCGTTTTATTGCAATTATTGGCCCCTGCTGAGGGTTTTACCATGTAATTATTTGTTGTCTAAAATGGAACTTGCAGGCACATTGCAAGCTTTTGAAGGTTTGTCCTCCTATAGCAACAAATTGAGAATCTTCCATTCAGATCCTTTTGACTACCACAGCATAATGGATGCCTTGAAGGGATGCTGTGGCTTGTTTTATTCCTTTGAGCCTCCCCCTGACCAGCCCAACTATGATGTATGCCAGTACTCAATTTTATGCTCTTGCTTTTATGCTTGGAATCGCAAATTTTTATGGACCAATGTGTTTATATGTTGACCGAATATCCATGTTGGCTGGTTTAATCTGCCCCTGCCCGCTCCCCGCGCCCCAAAAAAAACAAAAAAACAAAGAGTTGTGGGGTTTAATGTCAGACAATTTCCAATGAAGCTAACTGTTGTTTCTACCTAGATCCTGATAGAATTCCATTTCACAATCTCTTTATAGTCTATCCTATTTGGTATTATTACAATTGTTCCATTGAAAATGACCAAAGCTTTTATTCTCATATTAATCATTGTTAAATAATCCAATGTGCGTAGTTCATGAGTCAAGTTTGTTGTTTCTCTAATCCAACTTGACTATCTATCATTTGAAGACTATTTTCGCTACTTTGTCCATAAGTACAACTGTACGAGTGAACTTAAAGTTCTTGAATTACATTCCTTCATGTGGGATTAATGGATGAGAATTAGCCAACATCTCAATATCAGAAGTTTTCCCGCAATGGGATATAGATCAGCTGCCTCTTAATGGTAGAGGAAGTTTGAAGTCAACAAAATTGTTTGGGTTATTTTGACTGGTCCGGATGCAGAGAGATTAAGATGACCAGGATTTTGTATAATGTTGCCTGAAACATAACACATAGCAAGCTATTACATGCAGAAAAGTTCAATTGATAAACAAAAGCACTGGATTGTTTGATGCAGGAATTTATGGCAGATGTAGAAGTAAGAGCAGCGCATAATGTGTTGGAAGCCTGTGCACAGACTGATACCATAGCCAAAGTTGTTTTCACAGCCTCTGTCACTGCAGTTATATGGAGTGATGATCGCAACAAGACAGCTTCTAATCTTGATGAGAGAAATTGGAGTGACATAAATGTCTGCAAGAAGTTTAAGGTAACAAGGATATTCTATCACAATAAAGCCTGCTTTGTCTAAACAGTATACATCTTAGTCTGTATGCACACTATAACGCTAGAGGGGCTTCAAGACACTCTTAGCGACAAATGAATTCATAAGACCGGTGAGCTAATTCAACTTTGCCTTGAATTCAACACCTGTTACTGCTATGAAAAGTGCATAATCTTTGAGCAAGGTATTGAAGGATAAAGAATGCCAAAATGGGCCTTTTTAAAAAAATTTCAAGAACAAAAGTCGTGCCATTGATTCAGTTAAAATTGTGTTTTCTGAGCAGTTATGGCATGCTCTATCAAAGACGCTATCTGAGAAGACAGCGTGGGCTCTAGCAATGGATCGGGGTATTAACATGGTGACCATTAATGGAGGACTACTGCTGAGTCCTGATGTAACATTGGCAAATCCTTATTTGGAAGGAGCAGCCGAGATGTATGAAGATGGTGTATTCGTTACTGTGGATCTCAAGTTCATTACAAATGCACACATCTGTGCTTTTGAGGACATTGCATCATATGGAAGATACCTCTGCTTTAACCATGTCATCAACTGCAATGAAGATTCTATTAATCTCTGCAACATGCTTTCCCCATTGTCCAAATATTCACCTCAAAGGTTTGTTTTTAAAGACTTTGATTAGTCACCTTCTTCATTTGGGGAACACATAAATACCAAGTAGGAAGCTGGTGGATTGCATTCTTCTTCAAAATATATAACCATAAAGTGGAATCTTGTTCCAAATGTGTTTTTTTCTTATATTTTTCAATCTTTGATGTTAAATGCTAAAAGTTAGAGCTTGTGTGTAGAAATGGCGATATATTCAATCCCACTAAGAACCCATCTAAGATGCTTGAAGACCAAACTACAATATAATTAATCATGTGAAATGGCACCATCTGATATGCAAACATTGATAGTTTACATGTAATGGAGATAAAGTAATCCAGAGTAAATGAGTTTAAGATGCTAAACAATCACACGGACTTCCCTTCATAATAGGTGATGTTGTAATATGTATTTTTGTTTTTAACAGCTTCGAAGATGCAGGAGTGCACCAGCAGAGAATAAGCAACATGAAACTTAACAAATTGATGATGAGCTTTGACAGCGGAATTCCAATTAATTATGCAGCATAATAAAGGAGATAACCCTCCTCTTCGAGAACCAAGTGGATGCGTATCAAAGTTCGTCATAATAATTGCAATATAGGGTGCTGATGTGCATGCATTCCTATACATTTCACAAGTTGATAACAGTGTCTAATTTAGTAGTCTATGATGTTCCAAGTGATTAGATTTTGGAGCAAACCTCATGCTCCTTAAGGGAATGCTCAATGCTGATCTTTCATGACATTTTGCGGCATTCGAATGTTGTTGTTTCTCATTAATAATCATCACTGGTTGCCACAATTACATTGGAACTAGCAGGTTATTTGGAATCCAATTAATCCATTGTCATCTTATTTTAACTATTTTGACTTAGAAAAATGTAGACAGCCTACAATAAATTGGGTGGACTTGGACAGATGTCTCTGTACGTGACTCATTTAAGCTTGACTTGCCCAAACATCACTCGAGATGGGAATTCTGCGATTTTGTGGTTTTTCTTGGTCAATATATTAAATTGTTATATCCATAATATAATGATGCTAAAAGGGGAATATATGAATAGAATTTTTAGATTTAGCTCAAATAAACCAATGAAAATATTTACATCTAACGCAATTTTTTTATCAATCAAGTCCAACTACAAAGAGACGCAGACAGATGGGTAGACGCATCTAACGTGGCATTTAACTTATTCACCATCATGTGTTTTCCGTAGAAAACTTCAAATTTTAAAGGATAAAAAAAATATCTTTTAATAAATAGATCTCCGTCCATCTGTCCTTTTCGTTATCTGTTCCATAGAGGATGGTTTTTCGCGTAGGACAAGAAGTGAAAGTATGCAGCAAGGAAGAATGGTTTGTAGGTTCATACCATGAAGGCACCGTGACGAAATAGGTTGGTACTCGCTTGTACAGAGTTCAGTACAGGAACTTGGTGGAGATGGAAGATGAATCCATGCCATAGATTGAGACGGTTTCTGCTGACGAACTCCTCCCTGTGCCGCCGCCCGAATCATCTGGGTCGTCGCTGCTGTTCGATGGTGGCAGGTTCTATTTGTTTGACAAGGTTGATGCCTTTGACAACGATGGCTAGTAGGTTGGTAATATCACTGGCAAACAAGGGTCCCTATACTACGTGTATTTCCCCACCACCGGTGATCATATTGCTTATCATCCTTCTCGATTGAGGCATCACCAAGATTGGGTTCATGTAGAGTGGATTTGCTAAAGGAAAATTAAGTTCCTGATCTTTTTTTTCTCAAATTTTTCTTCTTCTTTTCCTTTCTTTTGGATGAACCAATTGTCCTTTGATTCTGTAGTTGCAATGTCTTAGTGAACAGTATTGATTTGGTAATTTCTAGGAGTGAAAATCATTAACAAGCACCTGTTACAGTTGCGACAATGGCAGATTAGAAGTAATAGCAGGATTGGACCCTGCAACAGCAATATTAAATTAGCCTATTGGTATTCTAATTATACTTTTATTAAACTTTTATTAAGGGATTTCCTTCTTTAATAAAACTCGGATTCTCAGATGTAAAATAAGGAATAATTGTTCTTAAAGCAAACCTCTAGTCCGTGATCTCGCCCAGTTTAGTAATTTGGTTCCATTAATGATTTTCCTACATCAGCTTAATCCCCATGTTTTCCCCGATCTCACATCCCTTCAAGTGAACTCCATTTTTAACCTCTATACACAGGAAACATCTTACAAGCAGTAGTAAAGAATGTTCACATAAGAAAATTTAAGGACTGAACTATAAGTCACCTTGAGCTACTCTCGCAAGTGTAGCAAGTATTTGGAAAAGTATCTTTAAGCACTCAGTGACATAGAAATAATCGAAGCAAGCTTGAATTTGCGGACCTTAGCTGAGTTCACTGGTTGAAATACCGCCTCTGTACTTGATCTTACAGTCGCCTCCTTCCACTCAGAACCTGAAGCCCCTTCACTTCTATAATCTCGAGGAGAATACAAAACTTGAAGCTTTGAATGGGCTGCATATGGACATGGAAGTTCAAATGAAGAAGTCAGGTAAGGAAGATAATATAATAACCCAATAGCATACAAGAACAAGTAAATTGGTGGCAGCATCTATCTCAAATCTCACAAGCAATTTAAAAGCAAATCACCTCAGGTTCATTCATTAAATATAAAAGTAGACCCACCATGAAATCAGAGAAAACTGGGCGCAAGTACATATATGCCACAGTTATTACCTAATCCAAACATGCTCGTCTTTTGAATGACCAGCCGATCAACCTTTGATCTTTTGATGTTTCTCAAAGCCATGACATCCTCTTGCTTTCCTTTGAACTCTACAAAGTCTCCTATGACATATTTATTACCTTTAAGCTCCAACCTGCACAAAAACAAAAATAACTCAAAACAATCATGCGTCTTCTTAACAGATCACGAACAGGAAGTGGAAGAAGGAATAATCAAGCAATTGAAAATTTAGACATTTATAAGACCAGAAGTCCAGCAGAACCCATAGCCCTCTCCTAAGGCCCAATTCTGATTCATCACAAGAAATAACCTTTTTGTAGCCACATCCTGTTTAAACAAGCCTACAAACTCACAGTATGCAGAGACTTGCAAGATCACAACAGACTTAGTACCATTAAATCTGGAAAAGAAAAATGAACATCCAAATCTTAGGTATGGAGTATGTACCTATCCCACATTGGAGCTGTGCTCATAATAAAATTAAGTTTTTGATGTATAGATTCCTGCATCTCTTTCTTTCCACCACCAAAGGCACCCTTGATCCAACCAGGCAAAAAACTTTTTGGTTCAGGTTTCAGTTCTGCCCACTGATCATGCGTGATGACCTCAGATGGAAAGTAATTGGAATGAATGGTGCTGCAAGAAAAAAAAAAAAAAAAAAAAAAAACATAAAAGATTTCAAGGTCTACTGGAACAAACTGCAAAGTTGAACGGGATTTTAATCTAAATTGAATGAAGGGAATAGCTCTTTGTCTGCAGCATAAAGATTCAAAACACTACCAGGACCTTGGATTGGGAAGTATGACTTTGTAAGACAAATATCCTTCTGGAAGAGCAACTCCCCTTTGTTCAAGATATGATTCAAGGACCTTAGTCTGTTTCTTTGTCTCTTCGACCTGAAATATTATCATTTAATGACACAAGATCATATTAGCTGTGGCCAAAGACAACTAGAACTCATAAATGCACTCAGTTATTATGCACTTATAATACTATAGATAGAGCTAGATCAATAAATCAATGTCATATCATATAATTCATTGCTGACTCATAATTAAGGATACACTTCATGTTTATGGTCTCGCTAGCATTAAGGAACAATTGTACAAGGCCATTACATGCTTACCATGTGGGGCAAGTCCGAAGCATGTTAAAATATTTGATGATGTTTGGAAATAAAACTTGGTTTCTATGTTATCAACACAGTCCAAGATGCTTCCAAGAGAACATAAGTCTCATTTGGCATCCCATCAATAATTGCAAAAAGACCAGCAAACTCAGGTGGCTCAACTTCAATGCAGCAAATAAACAAGCAATATCACAGATTTTAAGGACACTAAAACTCTTTTCATGCCATTAACAAAACAATCAAAGCAGACACAGGCAAGTCATCCTGTCTTCTAGTTATCCGCATCTCCCAATGTAGTCACATATTGCTTATGTCACTTTTATGTGCATCCATATGGCACTAACAAGCATTCAAAGAAACAAGACTGATTCACTCCCCAACAAAAAGAAGAGATTTAAAAATGGAACATACAGGATCAGGGTGCCGGTCTGCTTTATGCCTCCCCTCACCTTGACAAACCCAACTGCCATCAGCACTGATTGATACAAATCCATGGAAATTCTTGACAGAAATCACCGCCGCCTCCCTGTAGTAATCCATTTGCATATGCAAATTAGATCAACAAGTAGTTTTTTCGGCTTCTCCAAGTAACCCAAATTATAATATTTACACTTGTGAACCTCAATTTCCAGAGTCTACTAGTGAGACAAAAGCACCAATTATGTAAAATTCATCAATCTTTTCTTTACTTGAGCAGAAAAACCAGCCGCGCTACCAACAAACAATGGACTCAGACAGAAGTGTGAAAACATTTACCCTTTAGAGACAAGGACAATATCAATATTCTGGCGTGAACCAGTATCTGCATCCGGAATTCGAAGACCAACGTATGCCTTTCCTCCATAAAGCTTTTCAAGTCTACCAATCAAAACAATACAGAAATAAAGAAACAAAAAAAAAAATTCAAATTTAACAGCCAACAAACCTAAATTTTTCGACATTTTACACTTCATTTTCTTAGTAACCAAACAGGCAAAAAAGACCAGCTACAAGTAAATGAAGCAAGAAGAATAACAAAAATAGAAATGATAAAGAAAAAAATAAAAAGAAAACGAAACCCAATTTTCCGCTATTTCTCTCGGGTATTCTCAGCAACCAAACAATGAATCTGAAAGAATACCTATTCGCGACGCTAAAAATAGCGCTGGTGTCGGACGATTCGACATCGGAAATGTCGTCTTCAGCGTACATAAAGCACCGGAACACCTTGTAAACGATGAGGCCGCAGAGGATCTCCACCCACATGATGATTATAACGATGAAGCGAAAGCTGTTTGGGTGCCGAGCAAAATGGGCTCTTGACGTCTTTGGAGAGAAAGTTCTGTACTGTACTTTGTAAACAAGTGCTTGTGTTTCTTTGCCATTAAGGAAATTATATTGAATTTACAAAAAAAAAAAAAAAAACAAAAACAAAAAACAAAACAAAAATATGTGTTTAAGTGTAATTATAATAATGTTACATTAAATATCAAAATTGCTTCCTTATTGTAATTATAAAAACCCCTTAAAATTCACGCCGGCGTTTGTCTGTGAATTGACCGTTAAAGTTGATTTGAATTGGCATGAAAATGACAATGAGACAGAGGCGTCACCTTAATTTCTATTCTTATTTTACAATTAATTATCATCTTCGTCTCTGTCACAATAAGATGTGTGTTTGGAATCTCATAACTTATAATTTGAGTACCTAAAAACAAAATTTAATCTAATGAAAATTGAATAAATTTATGAGTAATACCCTAATTTAGTTAATTATTTTTTTTCTAAAAATATTATATAGTTATCATATAAAGTGTAAAATTATAATTTAATAATTTAAAATTAGCATCGGGATCAAATCCAAAATTAAAAATTTAAATATTAATTTTGTCTCTGTCTCTCATTAAAAATTTAAGTATTGAGACAAAGATTCTTAATTTCTGAGCATGCAATTGCTTGTGTGTTGTTGGGGACATGGTCAGCCAATTATATGAAGAAAGAAAGGTAGAATTTTGCGCCCGCAAGGCATCAGAACGACAAAACATTGCAGCCATTGCCACAACTCAGACCTCTTTTTACATTGCATCCATGAGGTACCCATCTTTTCCCCCAACATATGGTGATGTTGGTACATTTTGCAGCAGATCGTCACTGTAATCCAAGCTGTGATCTTCTGGCAGCTGTAGCAGTACAGCAAATGTACATGCAATGGTATTTGCATGGCCTGCTGAGTTTGGATGGATGCAGTAAAATGGTCTTTCAAGCTTGTTCATTGCACAAATTTCAAGTTAAAAAATAGGCCATCCATGAGAACAGACGTTTAAGCCAAGTAACTTCACCCTCAAACAAGGATATACAACCTTGTACTCTTTAACTAGCAATGAAATTCACAAAAGAATTTCTCTGCAATCAATTAGATCCACCATCATTGGAGCAACTAAAAGTAGTTCTTTTTTCTTTTTTTGTAATCTTTTACAATGTAGATGACATGGAAGCACATTTAGACAAGAAGGGCAATGCGCAAGGCACCAAAAAATGAAAAGAAAGAAGATGTGAATCTCATGCAAGATAACCCCATCACGACATAGTAATCACAACGAAGAGAGGGCACAAGCTGAGGATAATACAAGGTTTTTCATTTTTAACCTATTTTTATAAGAAAGCTGCGGCAAAAGCAACGAAACAAGCACTCAGGTCCGGATAATATCCAAATATGCCTACCTGTTGATAATGGAGCATAAACCAGGCCGTAATCAGTCTCTTCACCTTACTTCCGGTTGCTGGTGCCCTTCTTCTTGAGTAGGCTTCCAAACTTGTGGAGCAGAGGCTTCTTCTTCTTTAATTGTTGCTGTTTTGAAAACGAGCTTGCACCATCAGGATTTTCTGTTGAGGACAATCCATTCACCTGATCAAAGCTATCACCATCCTCGATTCTGGACTCTACTTCTTCCTCCAAGGATTCCTTTTCTGTTTCTCTTTCTGGAGAAAATTCTTTCTTCTCGATCTTGCAGCTCTCCCACATCTTAAATTCTACTTCTACTGAGTCATCTTTTTCTTTGCTCTCATCTTCTGTTGGTTTTCCATTCACATGATCCTCTTGGCCCACATCTGTCTGAACAGCACTGGCGACACCATTGTTAATTTCCAGTGAGTCCTCTTTTTTTGGTGCCTCATGTTGCTGGGGTGGAACCTCCATCTTAGGCTTCTCTTCTCTCACTTGTCCATTTTCTTCAGAGAATTCAACCACCTTTGGAAGCAAATCATAATCCTTTTCACTGTCTGTGAGCTCACCATTTTCCTCTGTTCTATTTTTGGTCATGGCTTCTTCAAGCAATTTGGACAGCTCCTCAACCTTCTTAAGAGAAATGGCTTCTCTGGTTTGAAGCTCCTCATTTTCTTGGATAACATTCTGCAGCTCATTTTCTTTGTCCAATAATTGCTCCTTCAGCTTCATGCTCACAACCTTCTCTTCCCCCAAAGCTTCCTGCAAAGAAATAACCTCAGTTTCAACTTCCTTCAGGCTATCCTTCAAGAAAGCCTCTTCCTCCCTTGTGGCACAAGCTTCTTCCTCAGAGAGCCTCAGCAAATTTACCAACCTGTCCATCTCTTTTTCCAAAGAAGAATTATCTTGTTCTGACTTTCTTCGAGAATTCACCAAATCTTGCTCCTTTTTCTCCCATTCAGATTTGGAGATCTCGAAATCATTCTTTGATTCCTCAATGGTTTTTCTCAGGAGTTCAATCTCATGTTTTGCATCATTGAGCAGAGTTTCATATCTCTCGTTTGTCGCCTTAAGGAGCAATCTTAGGTCTTCTATCTGGGATTCATAACTTTCAAGCTCCGCATGATTGGATAAAAGCTTCTCTTTCACTTCCCTTGCTTCTGCAGACACTTCATGTAAGGCCGAAGCTAAACTTTCCATTGCCTTCTTGCTCTTTTCTTCCTCATCTCTGGCAGTCTCTAATTCATTAATAAGTTTGTTTTTCTCTTCCAGCAAGATTTGAACACCAGAAACTGCAAGCTTCTCACTGGTCAAAGCCTCGGCCTTCTCCTCCTTCACAGTTTCTAGTTCAGACTTCAGAGACTCAACTGTGCTCAATATATCAGATAGTTCTTGCTTGGCTATGCCAAGACGGCATTCTGATTCCTCAAGCTCCTCTCTCTGTCTTCCAATTCTCATTTCCAACAACCCCACCTTCTCTTTAAGAGTAGTAATTTCAGTTTCAGCATTGTGCAATAAATCATTGTTTTCCTTGAGTTGCTTCATGACAGAACCCAGTGATTCTGATGCAGATCTCTCCAACTTATTAGCATTCTCAACTTGCATTTCTAATTCTTCTATCTTGCCTCTCAACTCCTCTCCTATACTACGGGCATAAAATTCAGCCATCCTGGCAGCTTCTAGATCAACATTAAGCTGCTCTATGGAAAACTCTCTTTCTAACCACTTATCCTCAAACACTTTTGCTTTTTCAAGGTCTTGCGATAAAAGTTCAATATCCGCCTGCAGTTTCAATACCATCTGATTAGTTTTATGGGCCTCTGTTTCATGTTTTGAATCAAGCAAACCCTTCAAATGAACCAATTCTGATGAAAGAATCTCTGCCTTCTCTGCATGAATCTCAGCAATCTTGGTTGCATTATCGGCATGACTCAGTGCCTCGTTTTTAGCGTCGGTAATCATGGCCAATTCTTGCTTCACCATTTGCAATTCTTGGGTAGTAGACAGAAGGGCAGCCACATCTAGACCATGTTGGTTTCTCAGAGCTTCAAGCTCTTTTTGCCATTCTGCTTCCTTCTTTTGGGCTGCCTCAATGCCAGCTTGTTCCATCTCAACAGCCCGGAACTTCTCAATCTCAGAAATTTCCTCAGCTCTCTTTTGAGCCGCCAATGATTCTTGAAGCTTCTCATTTGCCTCCTCAGCAATTTTCTGTGCTTGTTTTAGTTCATCAACAGCATGTGATTTCTCTTTCTCAATCAATGCAATATGCTCCTTTGCCTTCTTCAAATCTTCCTGAACAGCATTCAGTTGAGCTTGCAATTCTAACCCCTTCACTACTCGTGGTTGTGGTTTCTGATAAACAAAAAAAACAATGAATATATGCAAAAGAAAATTGTTTACATTTACATTTTCAGTTTTTCAAAATGAAATATGAAAGATTATATTACAGAAAATTAAACAATCAGGGAGGGGGGAATCAAACTTGAATTTTTAGTTTAAACACAAAAAGAAGCCATTTCAAGAATCAAATGTATTTTTCAATATTGGCATTTTTTATTTTCTTTGCAAGAAATAAATGGTTCACTACAAACTATAGGAGGCCACTGTCCAGTTCTAGTCCACCCACGTAACAATTTGGAAGCCAGAAACTGGAGATAGCTTTACAAGGATTGATTTACTAAAAAAGACTATTATCCAACAATCCTACGGAATGGGAGTCCTGGAAGCATCATCTTTTAGGATTGAGAGTCCAAAACTATAGAATTTACAATGGCATCATGCAATGGCCCCGGCATATACAAAGAACGATGCATTCCATGTATTATTCTTTTCACTACCAGTTCATAGGAAGTTCCAAGTAAACATGTGGAAGCACCATGGGAAATGCAGATAGAATGCTAAAGACAAGAACAAAAAAATTGAAAGGGCAGGTAAAATACTTACTTCAGGTGGAGTAGTGACCCTCACTGATCTACGCTCAATTGCAGGCTTTGAGTTAATGGATCGTGGAGACCGATCAACTGAAAGGCGTGAACTTTGCAATGGAGAAGATGAATCACTCTCTGATTTAACCACTCCCCTACTTACTTTGCTCTTTGCCAGAGGTGCCTTAGCAGGAGTTTCAGATAAACCGGATCTGCTCCAGCATCAAAATGGTGGTACCATATCATCAGTTAAGAGTCCAAAGATAATAAACATACAATGCATCATGTACTAGAAACACCCCACGAACATCCAACCTATAGCAAATACCAAAATCACTATAGATCTATGGCAACTATGCCAATTCTCCACCACATCAGCAGGTATATTAGTCCAAACCACATCAAATTTATCTAAAGCAAAGCAGAAAACCAAAATTATAATTCAACCAAGACAAGAAAATTAAAGTTCACAATTGATACTCCAGAGAACACCTTTGCTGTAAGAGTGGGAAAGAGGAGTAGAGCAAAGGAGGAACAAAAATAAAAATCGAAAAGCTAGGTTTTGAGCTCAAAATGGAATCCAATAAACCCCTTATAAAGACCAGATCCAACCCACTGATGAAATAATCAAGAAGAAAGTTCAAAACTTTCAATCAAGATTTCAAATTTGCAAAGACCCACATAAATATTCAAACAGTGAAGTCAAGTAAAGTGGACAAAAGGCTGAAAAAAATAGCGAGATCCCCATACACAGATAAGAGAGAGAGAGAGAGAGAGAGAGAGATTTATATGCTCACTTGGTTTTGGCAGACATGTTGGCCTTGCTGCAATTGATGACGATGTAGAAGTAGAAGTAGAAGTGAAAATAACTTGCAAAATATAATGCTTTTTTGCGTGCACAAAGTTG